>OX422219.1:183319311-183884059 GCA_949130495.1 Sambucus nigra
ATACCAGATGTTTTCATCGTAAAGCATTTGTATATTTAACATTCAACATGGATAATTAACCCAAAATCCCATCTAATCATCAAGAACCCTAGAGTTTTTCTTAATCACGGTTCTAATCTGTTTTTACCAGAAATTCCTTCTCATATTTCATCAAAATTTCGTGGGTTATATTCCTCTACATGGCAAGGGTTCCAGAATTTCCATATAATCAATACTACATGCATTTTCCTAACACAAATTGGGTTTTCTTCCATAGTTTTAATCTCTAATCAATCCTAAACTAATATGAGATTGCACTAACGAAAATGCGCAAGTTAAATACTTGCCTGGGATTTTCAGAAGTCTGGTTTGCAGATGAATCCGGTGTGGTTGTGTTCCCCTTCTCGCGATCTACGCGTTGGTGGTGGCGGCGGTGCAAACCGGTGACTTTTTGGCCTTGGATTGCCTTGGAGCTCTCTCCTCTCTTCTCCAATGGCCGTCACTTGTGTTCTGAATATTCTAACCCTAAAAGACTAACCTAAATGGCTGATATAGGTTGCTGAAATTCGTGGGTTTAATTACCCAAAAAGGTGAAATGACTAAATTGCCCTCCCGGGGTACCAATTAGGCCTAAAAATGCCCCGAGACCCAAACTGAACCCCCGGGTATACTTTTCTGACTATCTCGACCCTTCCGGACGCGTTGGCATACTCAAAATGACCATACGAACAACTTATAAAATATTCACTTTTTAATTAACAAAATTAGTCCCGACGTGACACGGGCACGTCCCGACTTAAATTTCCGAAATTGTCATTTAATTCACTCGTGACATTTAATATAATCAATATCATATATTACTTTGCTCATTAGTAATATTCAAAAAATTTCCCATAATTACTAACTCTCGTCACGTTAATAATTATAACATAATTAATTTCCGGATTTTTATTAAATAAATCATTCACGTTAAATTTTATAAATCCCCAAATTAATAAAGCATAAAAATACGAGGTATTACATACTTCCCCCCTAATAATGGAATTTCGTCCCGAAATTCGGAAAATAAGGCATACCTGGTAAAAATAACTCTGGATATCTCTCGCGCATAACTGCCTCACGCTCCCAAGTGGATTCCTCCACATTATGATGCTCCCACTGGACTCGCACAAGTGGAACTATCTTCGACCTCAATCTCCTCTCACTATAGTCTAGAATAGCCACTGGTCTTTCCTCGTAAGAGCTATCAGACTGTAAGTCTATCTCATCTATCGCAATGTGAGTATGGGCCATATCATCCCGAAGATATCGTCTCAACGACGAGATGTGGAATACATCATGGATGCGATGTAAATGTTCTGGCAGTCCCAACCTGTATGCAACCGGCCCAATCCTCTCGATGATGGGAAATGGTCCCACGTACCTCGGAGCTAACTTCCCCTTCTTCCTGAACCTCATCACCATAGGAGATACACGCAATAACACTTGATCTCCCACATTAAACTCCCGGAAGAACCGTTTTGCATCGGCGTAGCTCTTCTGCCTGTCCTGGGCTACCCGAATACGACTCCTGATTATCTCAATCCTCGCGGAGGTCTCCTGAATCACTTCTGGCCCTAGCAATTTGTTGTCCCCCACCTCGAGCCAACAAGTTGGAGAACGACATGGCCTGCCATACAAAGCCTCAAATGGAGCCATACCAATCGTAAACTGATAAGAGTTATTATAAACAAACTCTACCAGTGGAAGATGTTGCTCCCAACCTCCTCCAAAATCGAGAACACACATGCGTAGCATATCCTCTAACATCTGATTAGTACGCTCTGTCTGTCCGTCTGTCCGTGGGTGGTAAGCTGAACTCAACCTCAACTCAGTACCCATAGCCTCCCGAAAGCTTTCCCAAAAATGAGACACGAAAATCTTGTCTCTATCTGACACAATATTCAGGGGCACCCCATGTAATCTGACAATCTCCGCAATGAACAACTGGGCATACTGACCCGTAGTATAATCTGTCCGCACTGGCAGAAAATGAGCCACCTTGGTCAAACGGTCTACAATCACCCAGATAGAGTCGTGGCCCCGCTGTGATGTAGGCAACCCTGTAATAAAATCCATGGAAATACTCTCCCACTTCCACGCGGGTACTTCCAATGGCTGAAGCAATCCTGATGGTCCACCTTCACCAGCTGGCAGGTAGAACACTTGGACATGAATTCAACAATGTCCCTCTTCATCCCACTCCACCAGTATTGCCTCCTCATATCCTGGTACATCTTATCTCCTCCAGGATGTACTGCAAATTGGGACCCATGACAGTGAGTCATCACTGCATGACGTAATTCTGCTCCTTCTGAAACCACCAATCTCCCATTAAACCGCAAACCTCCATCAGAACTAACAGAATAGGACTCAGCACCCTCGGCTAGAAGTCGCACAATCTGCTCCTGGCAAAACGGGTCTGTGGTCTGTGCCTGTATCACCTTCGTAACAATCTTGGGTGTGACTGACATCACGGATATGAAAGAACGTTCCACTGTGTCCTGGTGACCCAATTCCTTCCACTTTGCTTTCCAGACGTCCGCTACATCGTCTACCGGTCTACGGCTCAACGCATCAGCAACTACGTTGGCCTTCCCCGGATGATACTGTATATCAAACTGGTAGTCTTTCACAAACTCTAGCCATCTGCGCTGACGCATATTCAGCTCTCGCTGAGTGAACAGGTACTGCAGTGACTTATGGTCTGTGAACAAACGAAATTTCTCCCCCAATAAATAGTGCCTCCATATCCTCAATGCAAAGACGACCGCTGCTAACTCCAGGTCGTGGGTGGGGTAATTCTTCTCATGCGGCTTAAGCTTGCGGGAGGCAAAAGCTATAGCCTTCTCTTCCTGCTGAAGTACTCCCCCAAGTCCTCGTAAGGACGCATTGGTGTAAACCAGGTACTCCATTCCCGGCTTCGGTAATGCAAGGACTAGCGCTGAAGTAAGCTTGTCTTTCAGCTCGTCGAAATCCAACTGACAAGCGTCATCCCAAACATATGGTACCCCCTTGCGAGTCAGATTGGTCAATGGACCCGCTATTTTGGAGAATCCCCGAATGAATCTCTTGTAGTAACCAGCTAACCCCAAGAAACTACGTACTTTCGTCGGTGTCGTGGGATGTCCCCACTCCCTCACCGCTGATACTTTACTAGGGTCAACTGCTATCCCCTGCTCAGAAATAACATGCCCCAAGAACTGTACCTCTCGCAGCCAGAATCCACACTTCTCGTACTTAGCATACAACTGATACTCTCGTAGAGTCTGAAGAACCTGTCTCAAGTCCTCGGCATGCTCCTCCTCGGAGTGTGAATATATCAAGATGTCATCTATGAAGACGATGACAAATTGATCCAAGAACTCTCTGAATACTCAGTTCATCAAGTCCATGAAAACGGCTGGGGCATTTGTGAGTCCGAACGGCATCACCCTGAACTCGTAGGACCCATATCTCGACAAAAAGGAAGTCTTTGAAACATCTTGCTCTCTAATACGTAACTGATGGTACCCCGACCTCAGATCTATCTTCGAAAAGAAAGTTGCTCCCCTCAACTGGTCGAACAGATCATCGATTCAAGGCAACGGATACTTATTCCGTATCGTGACCTTATTCAGCTCCCGATAGTCCACACACAATCTCAGAGAACCATCTCTCTTCTTCACAAATAAGACTGGAGCTCCCCAAGGTGACGTACTCCTACGAATGAAACCCTGACCTAACAGCTCCTCTATCTGATCTCGTAGCTCTCGCATCTCTGCCGGAGCCATACGGTACGGTGCGCGTGCTATAGGTCTCATATCTGGCAATAAATCTATAACAAAGTCTATCTCTCGACTGGGCGGTAGTCCGGGTATTTCCTGAAACACATCGGAATACTCCCTGACAACAGGGATCGAATCTAAGGTAATCCTAACCTCCTTAGAGGTATCCTCCTCTATGTAATACAAATGAGCGGTCGAACCTCCCTCTGGGCGAGGCATCGCCACTACAAACATCTCTTGCCCCGGAATGGAAAGAATAATGCTCCCACCGAAGCAATCAATCATGGATCTATAAGCTACGAGCCAATCCATACCAATAATCACATCATGCTCGTGCATGTCCAAGACTAACATGTCCGCAGGTAATACCAAACTACCGATCTCTACCCCCACTCCCCGGCATATAAAGAAAATAAGTGACCCACTCCCCAGTGGTGAGTCTACACACGTCACGGTGCTCTCTGCTGTGGCTAACAACCCTAAGGCCTTCGCAAAATGCGTAGCTATAAAACAATGTGTTGCCCCCGTATCAAACAAAACCCGACCTATAGTACCATGGATAGGAAACATACCCTCAATCGCGGGTGGTGCCTGTGGAGATGCTGCCTGGTGGACGTTATAGACACGTCCATACTGTAATTTCCCCTGCTGCACTGGAGCTGCTGGAATGGCTGGTAGGGCTGGCACCTGGGCTGGAGCTGGGAGGGAAGGTGGAAAAAGTGGTCTATGCGGCTCATTACGGGCTCCCTGCTGCTGCGGGGCCCTATCGCCCTCTGGGCAATCCTGGCGCCTATGGCCTTGTTTACCGCACCCAAAGCATCGGCCTTTGAAGTTACCTCCCATTTGACCCTGCTGTCCACGACCCTGTTGGCCGTTACCTCCACGCCACTGGCCCTGTTGGCCCTGATGTGCACGCTGTTGGCCCTGCTGGCCCTGCTGATTAGGCTGGCCCTGATGGCCCTGCCTGAAACCCCCGAATCCCTGCCTAGAATCACCTGAACGGAATCGCTTAGCAGGGTCCCCCTGATGGGAACTCTGCTCGTGCTGACGAGTCTGTCCATGAGTTGGTGCCCCACTGGCACTATTACCCCCGGTCCTGCCCTACTGGCTGGACTCTCCTGCTCTCTTGCTTCCCTGCAGATGGAAGCGGTGATCCTGGCAATGTAGCAATGCGGCATTGAGTACATCAGTAAAAGTACTCAGGGATAAATTCCCAATAAGGTGCTGACGGATCCTCCAAGCTAACCCGTCGACAAATAGCAAAATCTTCTTGCTCTCAGTAGGTGCCTCATCTGGCACAATGGTGAGAAGTATCGTGAACTCCTCCTCATACTCAGCTACAGTAAGGTTCTCCTGCTTCAGATTTGGTAATTTCCGCCTCATCTCAGTCTGCACTGCGGGTGGAAAATATTTGCGGTCAAACCGCTCCCAGAACAACTGAATAGGGATCGTGTCCCTCTACTCCAAGGTAGTAGTGGACTCCCACCACTGTAAGGCGGCTCCCACCAGCTTAAAGGAAGCCAATAACTGATTTTGCACATCAGTGTACTCATACATACGGAGATGCCGCTGGATGTCCTTCTTCCATTGGCTAACTGTAACAATATCGGAGCTACCAGAAAACTCAGGGGGATGCGCTTTCTGAAAAGCATTCCGAACCCTCTCCCATGCAGATGGAAGCAGTGCTGGTACTGGCGCCACTGCCTGAACCTGGGGTGGAGCCTGCTGAATCACTGCTATCGCGGCATTCACCGCCTGAGCAACAATGGCGGCTACTTCGTTTGCATTCATTGTGCCTGGTGCCGGAGCTGCTGGCTGCTCGGCTTGGGCACGCCTATCTTTCGAAGCACGTCTCGGAGGCATCTGAAACGTGAACAAGTTTATTAGTCTATAGTTATTATCAAATCTCAATAGCTGAAGACTTAAACGTAAAAGCAAGAATACAACAATCTTAAAAATAGGGCTCTATAGCAATAACGTTAAGCTGAAAGCGAAATAAGCCGTACAGATCCTATGGACACTAGAACCTGATGCTCTGATACCACCTGTGACACCCCGCCTAATTAAATACCGGGCGATCACTCCTTTATTAAATTAAATCAAGGTAAACAGTTGGTTCATTCTCAGCATCACTGTCGATAAAAATAATTTTTCCAATTTAACACCCTAAATAATTAAGCTAAGTGTCAAAACATTTTCATACATAACTTTCCAAATTTTATTTAAAGAAAAAGATTTATTTATTTTATTCACAACATACCAACAATTTAAGAATCACATCACAATAACCTGGAACACAAAATTCAATGAATATAATACATTCGTCAATCGAATGTCCACAAACGAAAACTAAAGTCACGAATCCAAACTGAATAAAACCCATAGTAACAATACTGGAGTTAACTGAAATACAAATATCCCAAAAATAATGAAATAATGGAAAGGGCGACACATGCCCAATAAATGAAAATGCTAGAAGTGGAGTCAATAAAGGAAGCCGTCTACGCAAGTGACCTGCAACTCCCACCTAAGCTGCAGCACGTTCCTCTCAAGGGATCCTAAGCAAGACGCCCATGTGTCTGGGCACCTGAAATATATACATATATATACAAGAGAGAGAGAAGAAGAAACGGGTCAGAGCCCTAAAGTGTGTTTGATTTTAAAATACGTTTAGCAAGTATTTAAATTGATACAGGACAATGCAACAACATATTAGAGCGTCACTCTCTTGAGAAATACTCACCTCTCTTCTAATGTGCACACCTATCGCACTAACATTCCCAAGGGTTTATCTTATCATTTTTATCATACTAACCTTCCCAATAATTTAACGTATCTTAACTTACTCATAAGATTTCAAAACCGAACAATATTATTGTTTAGAAAGAATACTTCCAATTAGCAGCACAACTCTCGTTTTAACTTTTATTAATTTATAAAGTTTTCCAGTGACATTTTATACTTTCACAAAACAAGTATTTACTATACGAGTCATCAACCATGTCCTACTTATCAAATCACAGCAGGCAGTTTCAAATTTCCAAATCTTATATATATATTAACTACTCGCATAATATATATAAAATAACAGCACCCCACATAAAACTATGGTGCGTGCATACTTCTACTATCCAAACCCCATACCACTCATATCAAGGGGAATACAAGTTCGGAATCACTCTCGAACTGTATTAACACATACACAAACAATATCGAGGCGAAGCATAGATTCCAAGTCTCTAAGAGGATGGCACATACTCGCGTCTCTTAGGACCGTCTGAACTATACATTCGATAGCATGTACCAAGGATATCTATCTTCTAGGGTACAAGTCAATATCCCCCATAAAGGTCCCATCGAGATAAGACTGTCCCAGCGCGGTAACCTCAAGGATAGCAAGTAGCGCGATATGCTTTTCACATGTATATAATAGATGTACACACAATCATATAAATATACCCCTTTTATCATATTAATATAGGTTCCTCTCGTTACCCATAATTACAACATTTATCCTTAATTTCACATTATTAGTATTACGTATAAGGTTTCATCTCTAACCTTAACTCGAAGGGTTTTCTCACTTATTTCGTGACACTCGTGGACTATATTCTTCCAAGTAAAAATTCAGTAGGTGTCACATTTACGTTTCATCGTAACTCTCTTACGTGCCTCACACTTTAACATATAAATTTACTAACCCTAAAGTAAACTTCCCATAAATACCATTCTCATCGAATATTAATGATCCCAACATTTATTTATACGCCCTACTGGTCCTCTATGTCTCCCAAATCATTATACTAAGAATGCCCAAGAATTATATCACGACAATTCAATTTTTAAACCATTTACAAAGGGAAATAGTAGTCTGCCAGGAGGGGTCGATCGATCGAGGTTTGGGGCTCGATCGATCGAACCTTCGATCGATCGAAGCTCTAGGCTCGATCGATCGATCAAGCAGGTCTGCGAAAATTCTGCAGAAATGTAGTTACGGTTTCTACCAAATTTCTTCATCCAAAACCATGTTTTCCATTCTAAACGTCCCAAAAATCCTACTACTATCATTACAACAATATACCAGATGTTTTCATCGTAAAGCATGTGTATATTTAACATTCAACATGGATAATTAACCCAAAATCCCATCTAATCATCAAGAACCCTAGAGTTTTTCTTAATCACGGTTCTAATCTGTTTTTACCAGAAATTCCTTCTCATATTTCATCAAAATTTCGTGGGTTATATTCCTCTACATGGCAAGGGTTCCAGAATTTCCATATAATCAATACTACATGCATTTTCCTAACACAAATTGGGTTTTCTTCCATAGTTTTAATCTCTAATCAATCCTAAACTAATATGAGATTGCACTAACAAAAATATGCAAGTTAAATACTTGCCTGGGATTTTCAGAAGTCTGGTTTGCAGATGAATCCGGTGTGGTTGTGTTCCCCTTCTCGCGATATACGCGTTGGTGGTGGCGGCGGTGCAAACCGGTGACTTTTTGGCCTTGGATTGCCTTGGAGCTCTCTCCTCTCTTCTCCAATGGCCGTCACTTGTGTTCTGAATATTCTAACCCTAAAAGACTAACCTAAATGGCTGATATAGGTTGCTGAAATTCGTGGGTTTAATTACCCAAAAAGGTGAAATGACTAAATTGCCCTCCCGGGGTACCAATTAGGCCTAAAAATGTCCCGAGACCCAAACTGAACCCCGTTGTACACTTTTCTGACTATCTCGACCCTTCCGGACGCGTTGGCGCACTCAAAATGACCATACGAACAACTTATAAAATATTCACTTTTTAATTAACAAAATTAGTCCCGACGTGACACGGGCACGTCCCGACTTAAATTTCCGAAATTGTCATTTAATTCACTCGTGACATTCAATATAATCAATATCATATATTACTTTGCTCATTAGTAATATTCAACAAATTTCCCATAATTACTAACTCTCGTCACGTTAATAATTATAACATAATTAATTTCCGGATTTTTATTAAATAAATCATTCACGTTAAATTTTATAAATCCCCAAATTAATATAGCATAAAAATACGGGGTATTACAGTATGCCCAGCTTTTTATTGCGGAAATAGTGAGACTTCACGGTGTGCCCCTAAATATCGTGTCTGACCGAGACAAGATATTTGTTTCACGGTTTTGGGAGAGTTTTCAGGAGGCCATGGGCACGGAATTGCGATTGAGTACGGCTTATCATCCGCAGACCGATGGGCAAACCGAGCGTACCAATCAGATGTTGGAGGACATGTTGCGTATGTGCATCATTGATTTCGAGGGTGGATGGGAGCAGTATCTTCCACTGGTGGAGTTTGCCTACAACAACTCCTACCAGTTCACTATTGGCATGGCTCCATTTGAGGCATTATACGGTAGACCTTGTCGTTCCCCAGCATGTTGGTTGTAGGTGGGGGACAACAAACTACTTGGTCCAGAAGTAATTTAGGATACTTCGGCGAGGATAGAATTGATACGGAGTCGCATTCGGGTAGCTCAGGATCGGCAGAAGAGCTATGCTGATGCGAAGAAGTTCTTCAGGGAGTTCCAAGTGGGGGACCAGGTTTTACTCAGAGTATCTCCTATGAAGGGGGCTATGCAATTTGGGAAGAAGGGGAAGTTGGCACCGAGATATGTGGGACCATTTCCTATCATCGAGCGGATTGGGTCTGTTGCGTATAGACTTGGGTTACCGGAGCATTTGCACAGGATTCATGACGTGTTTCATATTTTCTCGCTAAGGAAATATCTTAGAGATAATTTGGCTCATTCTCACATTCCTTTGGAGGACATCGATCTCCAGCCCGATAGCTCCTACGAGGAGGGCCGATTGCTATTTTGGACCGAAGTGAGCGGAAACTGCGGCCAAAGATAGTTCCGTTAATGCGTGTACAGTGACGACATCATAATGTCGAGGAGTCCACATGGGAGAGCGAGGATGAGATGCGCGAACGTTATCCAGAGTTGTTCTTACCAGGTACTTTCTAGTTCCAAATTTCGGGACGAAATTCTGTTATTAGGGGGGAAGTATGTAATACCCCGTATTTTTATGATATTTATTTATGGGATTAATTGAATTTAATGTGTATTAATTGGAAATTAATCCGGATAAAAATACTAGCGAGATGTGAGTTGATATTTGATTTTAATGAGTATATATGGCTATATATGATTATTGAATTATGAAATTTGTCGTGAGATTGAAATACGGAAATTTGGAAATTTTGTTGGGACGCGTGTGACAGTCGCGCCAGGAATATAATTATTTTAATTAAAAAAAAGTGAATTTTATTTCTATTAACCGTATGGTCGTTTTGAGTGCTCCAACGCGTCCGGAAGGGTTAAAGTAGTCAGAAAACACTAGCCGGGAGTTTAGTTTGGGTCCCGGGGCATTTTTAGGCCATACCGGCAACTTAGATGGGTATTTTGGTAATTTTGGAATTTTGGGAATTAAAACCCACGAAAATTAGAGTTAAAAATCTGACTTAGTCTTAACCCAGTAAGCCATTTCCAACCCCAATTTAGGTAGTGGGCTACGGGAGAAGTTTAGAAACCTTAAACTTGCCAAAAACCAACCTCCACCTCCATTGTCATCCTTAGAGAAGAAAGTTGTAGAGAGAGAGAGAGAGGAGAATTCCGCATAGAGAGAGAACAATTCATCAATTCGACATCAAAATCAGAGAAAGACATAAGGCAAGTGGTTTAATTTCGTTTTTGCAAAGAATGCTTCTTCCATGCGTAGGAAATTTATGAAATTGTATTGTTCTTGGAGAATGATAAAAACCCATTGAATTGGATTTAGAGATTTATAATTTTATGAGGAGATTGCATGTAGAACAATGTTAGGGTGATTATTCAAATGAAAATACATCTTTTATATCATAAAAACGGATTTAGTTATGTCTATGGATGAATTTAATTTTCTAGGGTTCATGTTCATGGGATTTGGGGAAAACTGAGGGGATTTGATGATTTGATGATGTTTAGGAAGATTTGTCCCTATATAAATGTTTAATTATGACCTACGAATGTTTAGTGTGTATTAGAAACCTTAAAATGTTGTTGGGACGAATTGTATATGGGATTAGAGGTGAAGAAAGTTGGAAAAATGAAAAAAAGGAAATTTTGGGCTCGAAACTGGCCTCTCGTTAGAAGACCTTCCCAGGTCGTTCGAACGAGCTCGTTCGAACGAGCTTCTAACGAGTTGACAGTTTGCCTTCTAACGAGAGGGATGTTCATTCGATGCCTTTCGTTCGAACGAGATCTCGTTAGATGCCCAGTTCGTTCGAACGTTCGAACATCCTCATTCGAACGAGACTTCTAACGAGTTGATAGTTTAGGCTTTTTGGCCTGTTTTGATTTCGCGTGTCCCGTAACCTTGTTTAATTGTAGAGATAACATTCCCTTGATGACAAATTGATATAGTTGGGATATTTGGGATATATTGATGAGTAAAACATAGAAGTGTGATTTGAATTGAATGGAAATTGTGGAATAGGACGTGAGTGACTACTACGATGCGAGAATTATTGTCGGCTTAAATAATTGAATAAACCGGGAACATGTGAATTGTGTAACATTATAAGTCGGTACGAGAATGAGAAGTGTACCACAAATAAATTATGGTGATTACTAAGAGGTGTAAATACTTAGTATATGTATATGATTTTATGTGTATGACATACCTACCATTCTTGCTATCACGGGAGGTTTGCGTTCGCTTAGGGCCATCTAATCTTTGTGTACCTACGGGGCGATTTAGATTGGTACCTCGAGAACATAGGTCAGAGAAGGACTTATTGGGATGTTAATAAGTCTGCTGATCGTGGGAGCGTAGGTATGTGCGTGACCCATGTGATGTGACTGTGTTCGCCTCCATTGTTTGTGATTGTTGTTATCTGAGAACAATTCCTGAGAGATTCGGAATGCGTGATTCTTATGTACGTGATGTACCAGGATGGATAGCAGAGTATGTGTGCACCGCAGCTTAGTCTCGGGGTGCTTGTATTGTATAATTATGACGTGAATAATATACACTTAAATTAATGAGAACTTTCATGATGGTATTGTGAGTATAAATACGGAAACGCTTTGAGTAACTATAAAGGGATAACCTGTAATGAATTGTATTGCTAATAATTGAGAATCTGAGTTTAAGTAAAGCCCTCTACTTAATTGATGACGTTAGAATGTATAATGAGAATCGAGTAGAAATGATAGAACTCATGTCAGTTTAGTTAGATATAAATATCACTTAGATGGGTGCTATTTGTTAGGAGTGCACAATCAGTTGAGAGGTGAGTATTTCATGCGAGTGCACGTCCTAACATGTATTTTGCATTCATTGTGTTAATGTCATTAAAGCACTTGTTATTTTTAAAATACTCTCCACTTTCGGGCTCTGACCCGTTTGCTTTCAAATCTATTTTTGTAAAAACCATTTTAGGTGCCCAGCCACAAGGACACCATGCTTAGGATCCTCATTCAGGTGACGAGCTGTAGCTGTTTGTGGAAGTTACAGGACTTTTCTAGTAGACGCTTCATCTATCTTGACTCTATATTCAGCTTTCATCAGTTGTAGGGCATGTCGCCCATTTCTATTAAAACATTTCCTATTTCAGATTTTCAGACTTTTGGCATGTAATTAATTCAGGATACATTGTTTTACTTATTTCAGTTGTGGGATTATTGTGAGGAGTTTTCCTCCGGACTTATTATCACTTTGATGGTTATTCTATTGCTTCGTTATGGTGAATGGTTGTTATTCTTTCATTATCCTTTTACTGTATGTTAATCAGAATTAATTTAAAATTTGGCATCTTACTTTTAAATACTAGGTGGTTAGTGATTATAAACATGTTTTCGACAGTGATGCTATTAACTGGGCCAACTTGGCATTTTGATTTAATTTAATAAAGGAGTAGCTACCCGGTATTTAATTAGTCGGGGTGTCACAGCTATCATCTTCCAGCAGCCCATATACGTAGCAAACTGGGGCCACCTGGTGGGGTTCAACACCCACCTCGTGATCTACTCACGCACACAACGTCCGGGAAATGGTCATAGTTCCTAACCGACAAGTGAGAGCGACACATACCCACGACCTTTCACCCCAAAAATAAAGAAATGTATATCATATATGTCATTTGCTGACCACAAAGGACGACTATGACCTGGGGAATATCCACACCCTTCTTTATTCGCCAGGATGCTCACCCTCTACGCACGAAACTTCCCAATGATAGCAAGGAGGGGGTACGCTTAACATGTATATACACCATCATATAAGGTATACATACATCCCACATAATAAAGATATACCTTTTTATAAGGTATACCTGCAACATAAATTTCATGTTTATAATACGCCCATTGGCGCAATTTGATTAACATCATTGTTTAGTATATTTCTCAAGATATACTAATCGTCAAATCTCACCCATATTCCCCACTTAGTATACACTATACTATTCCTCGCATGAAGCTCACATGTCGCTTCTAATTTTGAATTGTCTCTCAATTCTATTTAAGTTAAGGATATTATTTTATCCTAAATGCACCTCAAATAGCATTCATAATTCTCCATCCAAAATAGGGTTCAATTCATTTTATGAACCATTGAAGTTATCCCATTTGGGATTGGATCCTAAGATCCATTATCTCTAAGCTATTCTCATTCACGAATCGCGAACTCGTTATTATCTCTAAATAAAAGTCCCAAATAAAAATGGGCTTCCCACTTAGAAAAGTACCAAAATCTCTAATCAGTATTCGTCAATTTAGTCAATATGACTCCAAAATTTATTTTAAGGGAAACTCTCTAAAAGTCTCCAAAACATACTCCAAATATCTCCTATAGAGATCCCCAATCGATGACCTCGAACAAAACGGGATAAAATTTCATTTAGAAAAATAATCCCTCAAAAGCCCTGTTTCCGAATCGATTCGGGCCAATTCCGAATCGATTCGACCCAGCGAATCGATTCGGCCTGGAAGGCGAATAGATTCGGGTCATAAGACCTGGGACTCTGTCTCAGGCCGAATCAATTCGGTCACTCAGACTTGGGCACCTGCATAATTCCGAATCGATTCGGTAGGGGGCCGAATCGATTCGGCCCTTCAGAACCTCGAAAATGGCTACTTTTTAAGTAAGCCAAAATACCCAAAGTTCATTTTTATGGTTTTCTCTCCATTTCTCTTCAACCCAATCACATATATATCAACAATATTCATCCTAGAATACATATAAATAGATTTCTATCTTCAAATCTAAGATCTATATATTAAATCTAAGATTATACCCAAAAGTTAGGTTTTTGTTAAACTAAACCTAAAACCCAAAATATCAATCCACAAATCATGCAATAAATGTACACAACAATTATTTAGCAAGTTTAATCACTTGCCTCGGGTTCGTAGGGTCTGAATCCGCCTTGAGATCACATATTGGCCGGAAATCTCCACTCTCTCTCTCTCTCTCTCTCTCTCTCTCTCTTCTCCTTCCTTTTCTTCTTCTTTATTATTCTCTCTTTCTTTCTTTTTATTTCTCTCTCTTTCTTGGGAGAAATATCTCCCATAGGCTTTTAAGCCTAATCTCCCAAGATACACATCTTTAAGTAATAATACACACTTTAAATGACTCGGTGACTTTAATTCGAGTCAAACGGTCCTAATTTATTTCGGAACCTAAATAGACCCCAAGTGCAGTCTTTTTGACTTTCTCGACCCTTCCGAAAACGATGGTACCCGCAGAATCTCCATTCGAGACACTTTCTAACGACTCTAAATTTTGACCTCAAATTCCAATTTAATTATTCTCCAATAAAATATTATTTATTTCTCCCAAAATAAATTTATTACTGTTCCAATAGTCTTGGGGTGTTACATTTGCATTGGAGAATCCGAAAACAGTTGCTGGGAAATCTAGCTTTACAAACATTCGGGAATATGATGAATGTTGCATTTCTTCTTGCCAAGATCATTGCTTACATGTATAAGGAAGTAAGAAAGTTTCAGTTTTGGGGCAATCTCATAAGCAGGGAGACAATGGTGCTAGAGGATCACTACCCTCGTCTCAATCATCGGGAAGTAAGCAAAAGGAAAGGGACACCCTGCAAGGGGATTTGTCCAAAAGACAACATTTTGGGGGATTTAATTTCGGTAGTTGTGGTTTTAGGCACGGTCAGGGTGCCCAGGAACAGCAGCAGGTAGGCTAGTAAGGCCAGGCAGGTCGGGGTAATAATGGGGGTCGAGGCCATCCGGGTTAAGGCTTTGGACTGTTCCAAAATAATAGGGGCCGTTATTAGGAAAATTTGGCGGGCCATTCTTTTAAATGTGGGGAGCCGGGTCATTATAAGAAATCTTATCCGCAGTTGATTGGGGGATAGTTTCCTAAAATTCCACAGCATCAGCAGCCACAGCTTTTGCCACCAGTGCCTAATTCAGCCGTCCCTCCACAACAAGGACAATTACAGTATGGGCATGTCTACCATATTAAGGATCCTATGCTTCCTCCGGCCCCTCCCACACCGCCAGCTATCGAGGGTAAATTTCCCATTCAGGGGCATATGGGTCGTGTGTTGTTTGATACGGGTGCAACACACTCATTTATTTCTAGAAGTTTTGCTCAATCGACGGAGTTAATTAAATTTGCAAAAAGTACTTTTACTAGTGTCGAATCCTCTATGGGTGATGGTTCCCTCATTCTCTTTGTTTGTAAAAGAGTAGAAATAAATCTTGGTAATTTGTGTTTTGAGGCCGATTTGCTCGTCCTTGATATGGTTGGGTATGATGTTATCTTGGGTATGGATTAGTTAGTGAAATACTGTGCGATAGTAAATTGTTATGGGAAGAGTATAGTCTTTTCCATTTCGGGGCAAGAGATGTTTCTAGTGGCTATGCCTCTTTCAGAGGGAGGTTCTAGCACATATTTATATTGTAGTGCAGAGGAGTCTTCTCGTGATATAGTCATTTCCTCAGATTCGATTCCCGCTGTTAGAGACTTTAAAGATGTTTTTTAAGAGATACCGGGTTTACCTCCAAGTAGGGAGATTGAGTTTGTGATTTATTTAGCATCGGGAACACGGCTGATTGCTAGGGCCCCGTACCGTATGGCTCCTATTAAAAGGAGGGAGTTTTGAGATCAGATTCAAAAGTTGTTAGAATAGGGGTTTATTAGGCGTAGTACGTCTCTATGAGGTGCTCCTGTCTTATTTGTGAAGAAAAGAGATGGTTCCCTCCGGTTGTGTGTTGATTATCGATAATTGAACAAGGTTACCATCAAGAATAAATATACGCTACCTCGAATCGATGATTTATTTGATCAACTAAGGGGAGCATCGTACTTCTCTAAAATAGATTTAAGGACGGCCTATCATCAGCTGGGGGTTCGAGAGCAGGATGTGTCCAAAATTGTGTTTTTAACTAGATATGGGTCCTATGAGTTTTTGATCACGCCTTTTGGGTTAACCAATGCTCCTGCAGTGTTTATGGACCTTATGAATAGAGTGTTTTGGGACTTTCTGGACCAGTTTGTTATCGTGTTTATTGATGACATCCTAGTTTATTCTCAAATTGAATCCGATCATGCTAAGAATTTACGGTTGGTCCTGCAAATGTTACGTGATCATCAGTTGTATGCCAAGTTTGAGAAGTGTTGTTTTTGGCTACAGGAAATGCCGTTTTTGGGTTACATTGTGACAGCTGAGGGCATTTCGGTAGATTCGAGTAAAGTTGCCACGGTGAGGGAATGGGGTCAGCCCATAACACCTACAAAGATTTGTAGTTTTCTGGGTTTGGCTGGCTATTATCGTAAATTTATTAAGGGTTTTTCTAAAATCGCTAGCCCTTTGATAAATTTAACTCGGAAGGGAGTAAAGTTTGTTTGGGATGATTCTTGCCAACTAGCTTTTGATAAATTGAAAGATAAGTTGACTTCTACTCCAGTACTTGCGTTACCAAGGTCAGGGGAGGAATATTTGGTCTTTACTGACGCATATCTACAAGGGTTGGGAGGTGTGCTACAGCAAGAGCATTGGGATATTTCTTATGCTTCTCGCAAGCTAAAGTCGCATGAGAAGAATTATCCAGTTCATGATCTGGAACTTGCTGCAGTGGTTTTTGCCTTAAAGATTTGGAGACATTACCTCCTGGGGAGAAATTTAGTCTTTTCACGGACCACAAATCGTTGCAATATTTATTCTCGCAGAAGGAATTGAATATGCGACAATGTCGGTGGTTAGAGTTTGTGAAGGACTACCAATTTGATATTCATTATCACCCGGGTAAGGCTAATGTAGTGGCGGATGCATTGAGTCAAAAACCCGAGTGGGAATTAGCAAGGGTATGGAAGGGTAAATGGAAAGAACTTAGCCAGGAGGACGCTGTTGCGAGGGCGTTTATGTCGGTGTTGACCGTTACTCCTACGATAATAACAAGAGTTGTTGAAGCTTAAGGAAGGGACAAAGATAATCAAGACCGAATACGCCAATTGTTAACTGAGGGATCGGAATCCTACTCTATTAGTTCTGAGGGTGGGTTACATTTCCACGGGAGACTTATTGTCTCTGATGAGGGGGGTTTGAGGCGGGCCGTAATGACAGAATATCATAGGTCCAGATTTGCAGTACATCCTGGTGGGGACAAAATGTACCAAGACATGCACCGTCAATATTGGTGGGCGGGTATAAAATGGGACATCTCTGAATTTTTTTCCCAATGTACTACTTGTCAACTGGTGAAAGTAGACCATCAACGATCGACGAGATTGATACAACCCTTAGAGATACCTGTATGGAAATGGGAAAGCATCTCAATGGACTTCATCACGTGATCGCCAACGTCACAAAGCGGTCATGATTCCATTTGGGTTATTGTCGATCCTTTAACCAAGTCGGCACATTTCTTATCGGTACGTATAGATTATAATACGGCTCATTATGCCCGACTATTTATTGCGAAGATTGTTAGACACCACGGGGTTGCCCATTAATATAGTCTCCGATCGAGACAAGATTTTTTTTCCCCATTTTTGGCGAAGTTTCCAAGAAGAGATGGGAATCGAATTGAAGTTGAGTACTTCCTACCATGCTCAAACGGATGGACAGACGGAAAGAGTCAACCAAATGTTGGAAGACATGCTCAGAATGTGTGTACTTGACTTTAAAGGAGGTTGGAACAATACCTTCCTTTGGTTGAATTCGCTTACAATAATTCGTACCAATTCACTATAGGTATGGCACCCTATGAAGCATTATACGACCGACCGTGTAGATCACATGCTTGTTAGTTGGAAGTAGGGGATAATAAATTTCTTAGACCTAAAATGATCCAAGATACTTCTTCAAAGATTGAACTTATTCGCAATCGCATCCGAATCGCTCAAGATCGTCAAAAGAGTTATGCCGATGCGAATAGAATGCATATGGAATTGGAGGTTGGAGATGAAGTTTTAGTATGTGTGTCGCAATGAAGGGTATAACGCATTTTGGGAATAAAGGAAAGCTTGCTCCACGCTATGTAGGCTATTTTCCCATTATTGCTAAAGTAGGCCTTGTATCTTACCAACTCACTTTGACGGAACGCCTCCAACAGATTCATGATGTGTTTAATGTTTCATCCTTGAAAAAGTAAAGAAGGTGTGAAGGTGCTCACTGGCACATTCCTTTAGGGGATATCGAATTGCAGCCCAATATTTCATACGAGGAACAACCAGTTGCAATTTCAGATCACGGGGAGCATAGGCTAAGATCTAGGGTGGTGCCCTTGGTTCAGGTCCAATGGGGACATCACAATGTTGAGGAGTCGACGTGGGAGCATGAGGAAGATATGCGAGAAAAGTATCCACATCTCTTTTTGCAAGGCACGCTTGAATTTTGAGGGCAAAATTCCCTTGTGGGGGGGGGGGGGGGGGGAGTATGTAATAACCCTTATTTTTAAATAACTGATTTTACATAAATTTGCCATGTGAGGTAATTATATAAAATAATGGAAGTTGGAGTAAATATTATTTTAAGGGATTTAAAAGATAATATTTACTAGATTTTGCACATTTACTGTTAAGAGAATGTAAATAACATCATGTTATGTTTTATAGTGTCATTGTGCTTTAAACGACATTTATGGTTTAAAATGATGTTGGAACATGAAATGATTTATATCATTCCGGATGCCAATTTAGAGGGCGCGGTTAGTCCTGAAACAGTCAAGATAGTCAAAATACGTGCCATATTGTATTTTTGGGTTTCGGGCACTTTTGACAGGTTATGGCTTAATTATGTAGTTACGAGTCATTTTAATGGTGTATTAACATTTAAAGATGGAAACTAATGTTAAGTGAACGATTAAGTCTTCCAACCCTATTATTTCTCAATTTTATGTTTTCTAAACCTAGAGAGGAAGAGAGAGAAAGAGAATTTGGAGAAAAAGAAGAGAAAGAAGGAGAAGAGAAGAAATTGAGTTTGGTCTTGTATCTACCATAAGAGAATTTGAGAATTCAGCTTTAAGGAAAGTTTCTAACTTGCTAGTATATGATTTAATGTGAATAAATTTTTGTGATAGTTGTGTAATTGGAGGATTTGAGAAAATAGTAGGTTTTGTTAAATCTTAGTGTTTAACCCTTAGATTTTGTTATTTGTATGATTTAAGTTGGATTTATTGGTATATTGTTGTGTAAAATTGTTATGGTTATGTTGTTGGTTGATGAGAAAGAAGGAAGTGGAAGAATATGGGGTTAAGGTTTTGGATTTGGCATTTTAGAAGAAAGTATAGACGTGGGTCTGATAAGCGCGGTCGAACGCGGTCCGAAGCCCGATCGACCGGGCCTTAAGGGTGAGGCCTACTGCTTTCCTCGATAGGTATAATTTTAAAGCGCGGTCGACCGCGGTACCATGATCGTTCGACCGAGACTTCAAATTAAGCTTACTGCATTTCTTCCTAGACAAAATCTCTTAGGCGCGGTCGACCGGGGGTCAGGGGCCGGTCGACCGGTCCCCTATTTTTCTCCCAAAATCCTTAGTTTTCTCCAGCTTCTTCCTTTAAATATAGGGACCTAGGAACCTTCTTGAATGAAGTAAAACTAGAGTATTAGAGTCTAGTAGTGAGGTATTCAAGAATTAGTTATATGAGATTTGAATGTTATAGGAGATTTGCTATAGACGCTTCTATTCTTTTGTACTCTAGTTATGATCAGTTTACACATATGGACGTGTTGCCCAAGTTTTGTACTTGTTTGATATAATGTGATATTTAACTTTAATACTCGATGTAACCTGCTTGTAAGGGTTTGTTAACAGACAACTTATTCAGTTATTGTGATGTATATGATTGTTGATCTAGTATCTATCTTTATTTATCCACCTTCTTTTTAAATTGGATTGTTTAAATATTTTTCTTTAACTTAGAAAAAAAAATTTGACATCCGTTTTCTAAAATAATTGGTGGTTATCTCATATTATTAATTGTACAACAGTGATGCTAAGAATGGACCATCTATGATTCATGTAATTATTGGAGTATCGGGCTGGATACCTCTTATTTTAATAAGCGGGGTGTCACACTTGGCGCCTCACCCGCTACTATGATAGCCCAGGGCAATTCTATTGTAGCATAGGACCCCGGTATAGTGTCCCGATGACTGGTTATGGAGGCCCCCAACTCCCCTTTTCCGTTTTGAACAATAAAAAATATTAGATAAATGAAGAAACTTATTAAACTTGAAAAAACACCTTACCCTTGGTATAAACCAGTTCTTAATATGTTGTTGTATACTCTTACCTTTTGTTAACCTAGGTTTTATGACCTTGCAAAAATCAGCCGATGTTATATCTTCAATATGAAAATAAATATTACTTGGTAGATCTGGAAAAATAAAAAAACGTAGCTCAAAAATAAAAAAGAAATCAACATGCAATAGAATTAAAAAAACTTAAACCAATGAAACTATCATTTGAAATCTTAAACTTAAAATATAATATACATTATCTCCATATGATACTCAACATACAAAAATGATAGGCCTGAAACATAAATAAATCATAAATTTTATAGGTCCAGAACATGTGTGTATAAACCCCTGAGTGTCTTGAATATTCAGTAGTGGTAAACTTTAACATAGCTTCCCATTTCTTCTCTATCAACACGCACAAAAAAAATTAATATTTAGTGTGAGATACATGTATTCAAATTAGTATTGGTAAACTTTATCATCGTCGCTTCAACTGCCTGCGCCACTAATTCAATTACCTGTTCAGCCGAAATCATCTCTGGCACTTGCTGCGATAACTCTGGCTCCTAATGAGCCTCTCTAGTCTCATCTCCCCCTGCTGCCCTAGCTGCTCTCTTTCTCTTGGGCAGCATCTAAAACGAGAATCGAATCATATGAGTTCACCATCAAATATAAAGTAATTAGCAGAAGAATGTAAATGCGCATACGTATAAGAATACAACAATCCTATGATAGGGCTTTATATCAAATAACGCTAAGCTGAAACGTGAAAAGTCGCACAGATCCTAAGGACACTAGAACCTGATGCTCTGATACCATCTATGATACCCCGCCTAATAAAATACCAGGTGATCAGTTCTATATCAAATTAAAATAGGAATCACAGTTGGTTCATTCTTAGCATCACTGTCAAAAACCTTCTAAAACTTACTAAACACCTAGTATTCCAAAAATCTGGTGCCAACTTTTAACTTTTTATTTAAATAAGACAATAACATGCAGAAATATATATAAACCATTCACAAAACTGAATTAAATCAAGTGAATAAATAATTAAACTAACTGCCGAATAAACCATCGGCCACCAAAGTAAATAGTCCAACAACAAACATCCAACAACTGAATAAATAAATCTGAAAACTGTACTAAAAAGTCTGGGCGACAAGCCCTAAGTAAAACTGAAACCGATAGATGATTCCTACTCTAGGAAAGAATGAACGATCCGTTTAATCCAAGCTCCTGCTAGCATCCATATGTGCCGCAGCTACGTGTCCCTGGAATAGAAGATCAAGTCTGGTGTCCCTGTGGCTGGACACCTAAAAGGTTTTGAAAATAGTTTTATAGCAGGGGTTAGAACCCAAAATATTTTGAAAATATTTAGCAAGTGAATTGTATAAATGTGCTTCATATTTAAGTTAGTGTCGTACTCTCTTAAGGACATACTTACCCCTGCACCAATGTGCACACCTAACGGTTACCTTAACCCCACCTAGTTGTACTACCCTGTCCAACTAGTCTGAGTATAACCCTCCCTTGCCTTCCTACTCTAACCCTAGTATAATGATTCTTGAATTATAAGTTATCTCTCGAATTAACCTAATTAATTCCTTTTAAATAATATCATATAACCGTGACACAAGTTATATAAAGTAACTACATCCCACACTATATTATTACCCGCATATAATATTTAATACCATTATATATGTATATTTACTAAAACATCCACACATATATCATCTGTATATCCATCCTTCTGAGTATACCCTTACCGAATGATTTCCTCTAAAGTACTATCATACAAGGTATGCTCACTTAACCTAGTTACCCAAGTTGGAGTCGCTCACCAACTTGGCTTAAAATATCAACGTAGTGGAGGCGGTCATATTCCTTCCCTGAAAGTGAGATAAGCCCCTCACCCATATACCGAACGCTATGACCTGGGGATATACTCACCCTACTCCTCAAGCTAGTGGATTCACCCACATCGCGCAACCTCCCCTGATAGCACTAGAGTATATAAATTAAATAAATATCTAGTCACTGATATTTAATAGCACACACAACATATATATATATATACTATCACCGTGTACTAAAATCCGTAACACTATCCTATACGTACCCAAGTCTATGGTCTGACTCTAATTGAATTAATTACTTTCACTATAATTAATTAATTTAAAGTAGTGTCGCTCAACTACATTACCCGGACGTTTTCCCTCGGTCCGAAATTTAACCCTTTATAATTTATTTCACCAAATTTTGTTAATAATTTTGACACTCTTATTAAATTTAATATTCCTTAATACTCATCCTATAAGACTCCAAGTATTAAATTCTATTCAATTTCTATCAATTAAATTCCTCCTTAAGATACCAGCCCGTATGCTAAATTCATCCGAAATTCCCATTCGAATACGTTAATAAATTTTTGTGTGTCGTTCATTCTAAATACTCCTAAGTTCATACCCCGGATTCATCCCTATCTAATCCAAGGATAAAATAATGCACCTTAATATTTTTCCAAAGTCCTTCACTCATCTACGGCCATCTCCAAATAGCCCGAATTTATTTCTTCCTAAATTTTTCGATCTTGCTCACCCTTTCGTAGAAAAATCATTATAAATTCAAAAAAAAATGATGTTGGCGCCCACGTGACCGTGAAAAAAGATCCACAATCTCATGTTTTACAATAACTGAAGGGGTCGATCGATCGACCGGATATTCATCTTCTTCGTCGAATCTGTTTCCACCATTAATGCACAACCAAGCTTTTAATCCACTCTCCCACTATTATGCCATCACAACCAATAATATTTAACACATGGAAAAGGTTCTAAACCTCCTAAAGACCTTAAATCATAATTGGTTTTTTCATAATCTTGAACTTTCCCGATTCGGGTATTTTCCAGGTTTTACTTATTCAATTTTCAATTCATCATCATAGTTCCAAATCAGACGCCCAATAGATACTCGTTCATACTACAATTCGATTTCCCTGATTTCATTACCATATACAAACATTAATTGAGTATCAAATCTGCATAATTTTCATAATTCATTAAAAACCTAAATCCCACACCCAAAACAAATTTCGGTTTACACCTCCCATAATATGAATTGATTATCATCTATTTAAGAATCACAACAGTTAACCACTTTTCTCTAATTGTTCGTAGAGTCTGATCCGTTGGTGTAGAGAAAGGGTTGATGAAGAACACCCAATTTGTCCCTCGATTTGTCTCTAAAAGATCCCCAATTTGTTCTCCATTTGCTTCCTCTGCTTTTCTCTCAAGCCCTTATATTTAGAATATGTTAACTGCCGTTCAACACTCCCTCAATTAGGTTTAAAATCCTTAATCACGTTTTTAGTCATATGGGCCTAATTAAAATGGCCCAAATCCTCCGTGTGGGCTCGACTATGTCCAAAAATATTCCGAGACCCGATTACTACTCCTGGGTACTCTTTTCTGACTATCTCGATCCATCCGGACTCAACCGTGCACTCAGAATTGTCATCCGAAATACTTTATAATATTTCCAAATTTCGACCTCAAATATGCGACACATAATAATTTGAACAGTTAAACTTAGAGTCGCTAAAAGTTAGAATAATTCTTTCCACTCCAATAAATTCTCCAAATCATAATTTTCTCCAATTTAAATAATTTTATTTCTCTCAAAAATAATTAAATACAAAATTCTCAAAATTACGGGGTGTTACAGACCCCTACTCCACACACACACACACACACACATACATATATATATATATATATATATATATATATAACCCGCACGATGCGCGAGCGTTTATGAGTATGACTTTAAAACTATGATAGCTTATGATGTTCCAAACTATGTGCACTTTTAACACTAACGTTGGTGGTACACTGAAAATCTACAATGGTCAAGTAATGAAAAAAAAATTGAAACCACAAAGTAAAAGAAAATGGCTAAATCAAGAGTCCTTAATAAATTTAGGCACCTGGATCAATTGATATTGTATTGATAACATTGGGGAACATTGTGCTTATTATATGTGTACAAATAAAATATTCATTTACTCATTTTTTGTGACATTTGATCAAACACTCCATGTTAATGACGTAATTAAAGGATAAATTAACCATTTTGGACAACATACTGCTCTAAAACACTACAAAAAATGTAAAATAAAATAACAACTCATAAATACACCTAGTTTAAAGGAAATTTATTCACTATTTGATTTCCAATTTCTACTATGATGATGCTATAGTATAGTAATTTTATTAGTGAACATATTTCTCCACGATCTTTGTGGTATTTTACCAAACAATTGACATGCAAAAGTTCTTTTCGGGATTCGAGTTGATCCAAGAATGTAATAAATGAAAATTAAATTTTATGAATGGATTATTGAATTAAAAATACAATCTTCGTCGTCCATTTTTTATCCCTTGGGCGAAATATTGGTATCCATAATCGTCACTTTCTATGTTTTCTCCAAAAATTGAATAGAAACATTTAATTTTCGCATAAAGAATGTATCGAAATTCCACAAATCAGTAGAATTAAAACCTAAAGGAAATGATTTAAACGCCAAGCTACTTGTGAAAAATCCATGATGCTACATTACCACATCCATATAAATGCCAAGCAACAACAGAATCAGTGACTTAACTATTTAACTATAATAATGATAAGTATAAAAATGATCAGAAAACAATAAAAAAATTAGGACATAAAAATACTGAAGAAGGAGAACTTTCTCTCTCCTTCCTCCACAATCACACATTCATCTCTCCTCCCTAGAAAAGATACTGTATGTACTAATGTGAACTAATTAATCTCACATTTATAAAGATAACAACAACAAGCTTATTTGAAATTTATAATGAAAACAAATAAAAAAGACTCATCTTTCCAAGCCCTAAATTTGAAATCGATATATATAAAGAACAAATATCAAATTCAGAACTCTTTGCATAATCCTATACAACTTTGGTAACTTTTGATGGAGGAGAATAAATAGAGTAGAAAACATTGGGTGCGTTCTCCACTATAGGAACTATAAAATGAGGATAGCGAGAATATGAGAAATTTATAAATTATAAATGTAGGGAAAGTAGAGTAACAAATATGTGATAAATACAGATAGATATGAAAGGTTTGTAAAAAGACAAAGACCAAAAGATGTTTAAAATTATATAAAAGGATGGAAAAAGTTGGAAGAAAGGGAGGAGATGCATTGAGGAATAAAAGAGAGGGCTCGAGAAAAAACTGATGTGAGCACTATTAATTGATATTTATACCTTTAGTAAAGGAGACATTTCATTATATCTAAATGACACATGTGTTAAAAGAGTATTAATAAACAAGAAAACCGTGTAAAAGTTTTTCCTAATCAATGTACTGTATTTCTGAAATATCCCCCCCCCCCCCGAAAAAAAAAATATACGCAGGTTAAATTTTCAATATGTCTTCAGCTTTCCAAGCTTTAATGTGCACAATCAATCCCTCATGTCGATTCCTGTTTTCTTGCAAAATAATGATATTTTATGTAAAAATATAAATATGATTTAGACATTATATTAAATCTTGTACGATGAAGATCTAGATTGCCAAAAATAAAAATAGTCAAAGAATATAAAGTAATTATTTATTTACTTCCTCTTTTGCATGTGAAAATAGTGAAAAAAACTATAAAGTAAAACATAGGGAGAGGGATATGTATCTAAGTAGATAACCTTAATTTATAGTATGTAATTGAGTATTATGGAGAGCACTAATCTAAAACCTGTATTTAACTTGCAAGTTCTAAATATTATATTATTTTGAAACTTAAATGAGTTTTTGTAAAAAAAAATCAAAGAAATTCAAATAAATTAAAAAATTATGAGGAATTTTTTAGGCATAACTCACCTAAATCGTAAACAAATATAAGAAACTAAAATAATATAACATACAATTTGTATAGAATCTATGGTCAATTGTATAGAATCTATGGTTAATATAAGAAACTAAACCCTTATTTGAAAGGGTAACATGGATGTAAAAATTTTATGGTTAATTGTATCATTATTGAAGGTGCAGCCTCATCAATGAAATGAGTGACTCATTACCACACGTATATAATATAAATGGTGAAGCCAACATATTACAAAAAAAAGAGTAACCCTAAACAATTCAATAAAGAAACTATCGGTAAAGATTATTACTAAATCATTTGCGTTAGGGAATGAAACTTACCTCTGAAATACCCCGTACTTTTATAGATATTTAAATTACATAAGTGACGTAATTTGGTAATTAGAGGAATTTCTAAGAATAATAATTCTGGACTTATAAGTGTTATATTATTCGATGTGTCATACATTTTCTTTGGGGACTAAGTAAATGAGGTAGAATATTTTTATGTTATGTCATTAGTTGGGTTAAGTGACGGGTAATATTTTACTTGGAAGAAAAAATGCGTTTAGAAGTGTTACGTCCGATTAGTGAATTTGAGTTAAGTGACTCGGATGGAGATTTCGAGTGCACGGTTGCTTTCGGAATGACTGAGATAGTCAGAATAGAGTATCCGGGGGTAATGTTTAGGTTCCGAGGACTTTTGGACTAGTAGGGACTCGCAATTGAGTAAACGAGTCATTTTTGGGTTTATCTATAAGGGATAAACCCTTATTATCTCTTATAAAGGCACAAGAGAGTGAGAGAAAGGAAAGGAAAAGAGAGAAGAGAAGAAAGGAAGAGAGAAAAGGGGATTCCGGGCCAAACTTCACGGGATTCGACTCGAGGTCATCGGATTTTATCCACGAGGCAAGTGTTTACTTGCTTTATTCCTTTGAGTGTGTATCTCATATTATAGTTGGTAAACTAGATAAATTTTGGGTTGAAACCTTTAAAATAAATTTGGGAAAATTGATTTTGAGTTTACAAATTGATGTCTTGTTAACTCTAGATGACTTCTAGTGTTAAAACCATGTAATGGTGTGTATAGAGGAATTGAAATGGTAGAAATGATAAACTAGGCTTTTAAATGGTTTTAAGTTTTAAATCTAAGAGAAATAGTTTAATACCAAAAATTAATTGATGTGTTAGTTGAAAAACATAGATTAGATATTTATAGTGTTATTGGTTGAAATTAGAAACCATAAAAATGGAGGTTGGGTTGATATTTGGTATTTTGGAGATTTAGGTTTCATAAGAATTAGAGAGATTGGCCGAAATATCTGGTGTGACCGGTCGACTGCGGTCAAGGAGATGGTCCACCGGTATAAGGGAAAAGGCTAGTGGTTGTCTTGCAAGGCAAAATCCCAATTCGCGGTCGATCGGGGGTTAGGGACCTATCGATCGGTACTCTATTTTCTGCCCAAGATAAGGATTTTTCCTACTCCTTTTTCTTTTGGGGTTCAAGGCTTAGGGGCCTTCTTAATTAGTTTATTATAGATGGGCATGACCTAAAGGACTTGAGGAGTTGTATAATAACCTTGGATTAGTTGAGTGTACAATCCGGGGTATGGATTTAATGAATGTTCAGAACGAGTAACATTTGAGAGAAGTCTTCGGCAAGTGTGTATAGATATATTTATGCGGTTAGAGTGAATATGACCCGATTTCATTTGAGAAAATCCTAGGATGCGAGTAGGATGGAATTTAGGATATAGGCTAAAGATGATTGAGCGGTTATCCGATACGTCTATTAACGACTATTGTGATAGAGGATGCGAAACATATGTAATTGTGATAAGTGATTTATATTCTTACTTAATTATTACGAATTGGTATATTTGGGGTTATATATATAAATCCTTAAAACTGATTAAGGTGCGAGTTATATTTTAAGTAAGATAATACTTATGTGATTAGTATTTTAAGTGGGTAAATACTTATATACTATTACGAATGAGAACATTCGGGTTATTGACTATAGCTATAAGAGTTCGGCAATTATAGCTAGAGCATATTGAGGAATTAGATATAAAATACTTATATACTATTACGAATGAGAACATTCGGGTTATTAACTATAGCTATAAGAGTTCGGCAATTATAGCTAGAGCATATTGAGGAATGATATATATATATATATATATATATATATATATATATATATATATATATATATATATATATATATATATATATATATATATACGATTTGTTTATAAATATATTGGTATGCAAACGATATATTTATGTATGTTTATATCTCCAGTGCTATCCAGGGAGGTTACGCGATATGGGTGAATCCCCTGGCTTGCGGAGCAGGGAGAGTATATCCCGAGGTCATATCGTCCCGCATATGGGTACGATATTTTTATCCCACTTTCAGGAGGGAATGTGACCGCCTCCATCGTCTTGTATTTCTACCATGTTCAAGAGAAAGTCTAACTTGGTACCGGGGTTAAGTTGAGCAAACCTGGATGTGGATGGTCACTTCGAGATTGCATCCTTGAGTTATAACTCGGTGGGATTGTTATTATACTTATGATTTTAAAATAGGTATAAATATACTCGTTGCTTATAGTATATTACTTGCTTATGAAGTTGAGATGTCATATAACCTTTAAAAGGTGTAAAGTGCAAAATGAACAAAATGTTATTCTTTTTTCGGTAGTTTTATATCTGGACTTATACAAAGGTAAATTGTAGGTTCAAGAGAGAACTATTTATATAAGAATGTTATATGTTAAAGTGAAAATGGTATTTAAAACTAGTGGAAGTTATGGTATATGAACGGTATATCTTTATATAGAGACAAGGATTACATACATATATATCATATGGATGATTATATCACTAAAAATTTATGTAATAACTTACAGTATAACATTTTATATCACGCAAGGTAGGTGATAGTTATAAGGAATTAGAAGATCGGTTAAAGAGATTAGTTAGGCGGGGTAGCTTAACTAGGTTGTTTAAAATGTACGCGGTAGGTGTGCACTATTAGAAGAGGGGTGAGGTGTATCTCATGAGAGTGCGATACCAGTTTAAATATGAGAGATTTCATATTTTAAAATATGGCTTTTAAGCACTTGCTAAATATTTTCAAAACTCGGGCTCTGACCTGTTTCTCTATTTTCCCTTTTCTTGCTATATATGTATATATATAGGTGTCCAGACACAGGGATGCTTGGATGATGATTCCTTCGAGTCAGATGTTTGCTGCAGCAGCTGTGGATGAGCGCGGGTTTATTGTAGATGCTTCTATTCTTGTAATCTAGATATGAAGCATTATAGTAATATTTGGCCGATAGCCCAACTACATCCATTTATTCTTTTATCGCCTTTAGTGTGACATTCGATTTGGTTGTACTATGTTGTATCGAGTGTTCAATTATTTTATTTCATCTCCATTTCGTGTATATAAACTGTGTGATTGTTTTACTTGGTTGGTTTGTTTAAAAAAGATTAGTTAAATAAAAATTTGGCGCCAGCCTAATAAGTTATTAGTAATTAAATTGGTTTTCGACAGTGATGCTGAGAATGAACCATATGAGATTCCTGTTTTAATCTGGTATATGATTGATTACCCGATATTTTATTAGGCGGCGTGTCACAACCTGGTCAAAACAATAGAGCCAAGAAAAATTATAAATTTTAAACTAACAAACTATTTATTCTAATCTTATAACCAAACAAAACCTACAATAATAGGTTACTAAAGATTTTAATGTCCTCTCCTCATAAAAATGGTAGTAGGCGGTAACCAAATCTACAATTGGTGGCTAATCAAAGGAAACAAAAGAAAAACCGGGTATCGAATTGTAACACCCCAAGATTTTGGGACTGAGAAATTTAATTTTGGGAGAAATAAAATTTATTTAAATTGGAGAATTGTAAAATTTGGAAATTGAAGTCCAAAAATAAAAGACGTTACAAAGTATTCCGAATGATAATTCTGAGTGCGCTATTGGTTCCAGATGGGTCGAGATAGTCGAAATGACTGTCATTAGGTTTTATTTCAGTTTTAGATTATTTTTAAGTATGTTTGACTCGAATTGGAGTAAACGAGTCATTTAAAGTGTGTGTTAACATTTAAAACTGTGATTATTGTTTTAAAGTCTTAAGAGGCTTACGGACCAAGCCTTCTCATTTGAGAGAAATAGAAATAGAAATAAAAGAGAAAGGAGGAAAGAAAGAAGAAGAAAGGAAGAGAAAGAGGAGAAAAAGCTTGGAGATTCCGGCCCAAATGCGATCCCTGGGACGATTCAACCCCTACAAATCTGAGGCAAGTGTTTATTCTTGATAAATATTTCATTTTTCTATTTCATTTCATAATTTGTGGATGAAAGAAATGGACTTTGGGTATTAATATCAAAACCTAGATTTTTGGGTTTAATCTTGAAATTGATGTTTAAATATGGGTTTGATGGTGTAGAAATGGTTGGGACCAACTTTGGGTTGATTTATTGTCTTAGAATCATTATATGATGAAGGTTTAGGGGTTAGAAGTGAAATTTTAGGGTTTAGAATTCGTGGGTTTTTGTGAAGAAGAAGAATCCTTCAATTTCTGCAGACCCGAATCGATTCACCCCTTAAGCGAATCGATTCAGCCTAAGCAAAATTGGCAGGTCTGCATTGACTGAATCGATTCGGGCACTGGGTGAATCGATTCGTCCTGAGATAGAAGCCCATGTCTTTGGACCCGAATTGATTCGCCTTGGAGGCCGAATCGATTCGCTGGGCCAAATCGATTCGGAAAGAGGGTTATTTTATGGAAATTTTTCTAGAATGATTTCTAACCCTTTTTGGTTGGGTTTATTGATTCGGGACCTTCTTTTATGATGTAAGAGATATGTTTTGGAGACATATAAGGGGTTTCTCACATGTTATGATTATGGGGACTTCTTGGAACAATTTGGGAATATATATATATATATATATATGCATTGGAGGTGTGTATAGAGATAGTGAGAAACCTCATTGGGGATGGGAATCCTAATTATAGATCAAAAGTGAGCCTAGTTATGATGTAAGGTTAAGGTCCCTTCGAGAGAGTGGTGAGAGTGCGACATGAAATCGTAGGCCGAGGTTGTGCCGAATCCTTATAGTGATAGGATTCTATTTAGATTAAGATTGGGGATCAACGAGAGAGGGTGGTCGCGCATCCTTAGTAATGCCTGACTCGAGGAATAGATTGTAAACGCAATAAGATTTAAGGGTTGATAAGAATAATTGAACCATAGTCGGGATAGTGATTATATATATATCAATATGGTATTTCCCTAAAAGTGATGGGATCATGAGATGAATTTAAGATTGAGTTTGAGGTTTATAGACTACTAGTTATGTGCATACAAATGGTCGAATTAGTACTAGAGAAATTGATGTACTTTTGAATATAGATGAGAAGTGTAGTGATTGTTACCTACGCTCAAATTTGGGTGATAACCTTAATGTTGGAGATATATAGATATGTTGGAAGATTATTTATGTCATAAGGAGAAATGGATGAATATGCTTCAAGTGAGGGATCGTATTCTTAAAACGAGGCGAGCTAATGTGTTTGGGATGATGGCTAGTATATTGAGGATTATGTCTGCTTATAGCCAAGTTCATAAATATTATACATACAAACGAGAGGTAGTGTGTATATATATATATATATATGGATATGTGGATACATATCTATATAGATATGAATATATGGGTATATTTATGTGGTGAATGCCTAAACCGTATATGATGGTTTAATTATATGATGTAATCATATGGATGTATATATATTTTGCATGTGAATGATATATATACTTATGTGGTGAAGCATACCCAGCACATGCCATCATTGGGAAGTTGCGCGTTGAGGGTGAGCACCCTGGCTCGAGGAGCAGAGTGTGGATATTCCCTAGGTCATAGTCGTCCATTGTGTTATTATGTGAGTTACACTTCTTTTGGGGTGAGACGTGGTGGGTATGTTTCGTCTCATTGACCAGTTAGGATCTATGACCGCTTCCTGGGACGTCGTGTGTGTGTGTGTTGATCACGAGGTAGGTGTCGTTTAGTCCTACAGGTGGTCCCAGTATGCTACGTGAGCCGGGCACTGGAAGATGATAGCATAGTGCAATATATTGGCGATATATATAGCCGGTTATATTATGTGTATGGCCATTGTACATCATATGTGGTATGTACACTTGGATATGGGAATGAATGATTGTATCTATATATATGTTTAGAGTAAATACATATATACTTATACATATCCTATAGGTGGAAGGATATAAAGGTTCTATGGTGTACATCTTGGGTGATTATGGTGTACTAGATTTTTTGGGGTTGATGTATCGCATTTAAAGAATATTTCGGTTACATCATCCCAAGGATATTTATTGGAGATATTGAGGTCACTCTTAGAGAGTAATCTAATTTTAGTAGTTGCAGAAATATAAATTGTGTAGATGACATAATGGATCCCTACAATCGACACGGTCAAGGAGTAGTGTATCGGGGGGTTCCTTGTTTGGATTTCTCTTTGCGAGACACCCCACGCACGAAACGCAGTGCCATGTTGGGAGTAGAGAGAAGTTTTGTCCTTTGTATTTGTAGGTAGTGGTAGTAGTATAATTGTGTGTATGGCATAACGGATCCCTACGATCGACATTGTCATGGAGTAGTGTATCGGGGGGGGTTCCTTGTTTAGATTTCACTTTGCGAGACGCCCCACGCACGAAACGAAGTGCAATGTTGAGAGTAGTGAGAAGTTTTGTCTTTTATACTTATGTATTAGTAGTATGATGGTGTGGTGACATAATGGATCTCTAGGATCGACATTGTCAAGGAGTAGTGTATCGGGGGGTTCCTTGTTTGGATTTCGCTTTGCGAGACGCCCCACACACGAAACGCAGTGCAATGTTGAGAACAGAGGGATGTTTTGTCCTTATTAATTTGCATGCTTGTTATTTAGAGATTAAATCATATGATTGAAACCTAATGTAAATGGGTAACGTATTAAGAATTATAACTGATTAAATTATAAATCGGAATCAATTAAGCCTAATATGGCATTTATGTGTAAAAATGTGACACCCCGCCTAATTAATCCCGGGTGATCAGTCCTAAATCAAGTTAGAACAGGATTCTCATTTGGTCCATTCTTAGCATCACTGTCATCATATTAAATTACTAACCACCTAAGTGAGAAAAATAGACTGGTGCCATTTTTATCTTTCGTTATTTAAACAAAACCCATGCAGAATATAAAACTATATCACAATCACAGATAGCTGAATTTACCATCCACAAGTAAAAATATAATTGACCGAATAAACCAACGGTCCAAATAATAAATCCCATAAAGACAAGAATAAACTCCCAACAAGTCTAAAACAAATAAATGGAAAGTGAGCGACATGCTCGAATACTAATCACGAACTTCTACATTAAGAATGAAGAATGAGGCGTCTATCAAAATCCCGCAACATCCACATATGCTGCAGCAACGGATTCCTGGAATATAGTCAAGGCTGGCGTCCCTGTGGCTGGACACCTAAAAGGTTTTTAAAAAGTTTTTATAGCAAGGGTTAGTACCCAAAACATTTGAAAACATTTAAAAAATGATTAACTTGCAGTAAATATAAATATGCATGCTCTTCATATTTTTAGTAAATATCGCACTCTCTCTTGAGGACTTCCTTACCCTTCCTCTAATGTACCCTATTAACGCTTTAATTAAATTACCTAGTTATACAACTCATGCCTAGATAATTAACAAAGTTCCTTTATACCCACCCTACTCTAACTGAGTATGTAGTGATTATGATTTGTAAGTTATTTGTAACATCACTTAACTAAATCATTTCCCTTTTTATATTCATATAACTTCTACACTTGCTATACATGTAAAATAACTCATATTTTTCATTAATAGCCCGTCTATAATTAATCATCCAATTATATACTTATAATCATATTTCAGCATTCACAATCATACTGTAATATATATAACAACTTACATCCTCCCGAGCAAAATACTCCCGGAACGTAAATTCTATAAAGTGCTATCCCACTAGGTACAATCACATAGCCTAGTTATCCCAAGTCAGAATTTTCACACCAACTTGATAAAATAAAATAATTGGAGGCGGTCATATTCCTTCCCTGAAAGTGAGATGTCCCTCACCCATATAACGGACGCTATGACCTTGGGAATATACTCACCCTACTCCTCAAGCTAGGGGATTCATCCACTACGCGCAACCTCCCCCTATAGCACTATAGTAACAAATATCTAATCACTGATATTAATTGTGCACACCATATATATATACTAACGCCTCCGTATATATAAATATAAAAGTCCCGGCTATACCGTTCACTAAAATCCGTAACATAAGCCTATTAAAATTATTAAGAGTTTATGGTCCAACTCTAAGTATCAATTAAATTGCACTTTAATTAATTTAGTTATTTTTGGTGTTGCCCCCACCATAAATTTGGACTTACTCCCGTAGCCCAAAATAAATTTACCCGAGTCACCATTCCCGACTCAAATTTATTGGCCTCAAACCCTAATTAATCTATCTACAATTAATTAGATTCAAACTCATGTATTTAATTTCTCAATAATTAATTACATAAGATTTTTATATAAATTTTCCCTCTTATATAACCAACTGGCGAAACTGCCAGATTCTGGCGACCGTCGATCGATCGACCCAGACCGTCGATCGATCGATCGAACAGGTCTTCGTCTTCTTCGCGAAGACAGGGCAGCCATGGACGGACTTCCTCAAAACCTAACCTCTTCTAACATGAGTTTTAAGCCTTCTTATCACCAGAGTATACTAGAAACCTTATTAGGATAACCTAGAAAGACTACAACAATCATAAATTCGTCCATAAACAACTGATTCATAAATTTTGGGGAAAATCCATCTTTTTCCTTAAACACATTTTTTACTCCAAATTTCTTCATTTGATTCGTTCTAGTTTAACTGAATATCATCCTAACAGGTACACATCAATATTCCAATATCAGGTTTTACGTAACTCCTCATAATTTCGGCCAAAACAGATTCATGTTTTCTTTAGAATTATCAAAGCCCCATGTTTATACCATGAACCCCACAACGAATTTTAAATTCATAACAGCACACAAATATGAATTGAAAGACAGTTTTCATGCTATTGCAAGTTATTCACTTGCCTTAGGTTTCGTAGTGTCTGAATTTGCGATGAATTCCAAGGTTGAAGATGACCTTGTTGGTTCTTTGAGATCCCCAAAATGGCTTTGGCTGCTGCTAGGGTTTCCTAACCCTTTAGTTCCTTTTTCTAATTAAGCTCAGCCATGCCCTAATTTCTTTTTATTAGGTTGATTTTTCAATTCCCGTTTTTTTACTAATGGGCCAAGCCCAAGTGACCAAAATGCCCCCGAGTGGGCCCGGCTATGTCTAAAAACGTCCCGTGACCCGTTTACTACCCCCGGGTACACTTTTTCGACTATCTCGGCCCATCCGGACTCAACTGTACCCTCAAAATTTGCATCCGAATTAATTTATAAAAATACTTATCCCCCACCCAATGTAGTCTATACCGACTTCCGGATGTGATAAGTACATACCTCGTCATTAATACTCGAAACGACGAAATTACATTATTACTATTCACTAGTAAATAAATTTTCCCTAAATATTAACCATTCAATCCCAGATTAATATTTATATAATATTCTATCATAATTAATTCATTAAATTACAACACACTAGTAATTTAGAATTTCTGAATTAATTAAATTTTAAATGTACCAAAAATACGGGGTGTTACAAAAAATAATTAAGTGTGATTAGAATGGGAAGGATTCCAGGGTATTGTTAAAAGATAGGTTGTCCTTATGGGTGGGGTAACTTAAGTAAGATTCCAGGACGCGAATAGGTGCACGCTGTTAGATGAGAGGTGAGTTGGGGTTTCACGAGAGTGCGACTCCACTTTAATTATGAAATAAGTGCACTTATATTTATTATGCACGGTTAACACACTTGCTAAATATTTTTACACCTCGGGCTCTGACCCGTTTATATTTCTCTCATGCTATATGTATATATATTACTACCGGTGTCCTACCGCTGGGATACCAGATGATTTTCTTCCGTAGCAGTTGCGGACTGTGGCGGGACTTAGATTGTAGTTGCTCTATATTTCTTTGTAAATCTAGATAGGATTCATTGTGTACATCGGGATTATACTTTAGAGTTATTTATATTTGTTTATATTTCTTCCCCATGGATGTTGTAATGTCTATGACCCGATAACTTATTCGAGTATATTTCCTTGTATGTACTCATTTCATTTTATTCTAGCATTTCATTTATCATAATACTTGTATGCATTTTTTCCTTTATTAGTAGTTCTATAATGTTGGTTTTTTGTTCGTGGTATGTTTTATTTATTTTTTTGGCATCTGCTTTTAATAGTTTCGGATAGTTATCCTTATATTATTTAGTATTGTCAGTTGATGTTGAGACTGAGCCATTTGAGATACCTGATTTAATGTAGTATAGGGCTAGCCACCCATTATTATTTTGAGCAGGTTGTCACATGAATATCATATTTTTGATTTCCAACCCAAAGTGTTGCGTATAGCTGGTGTCATGTCCTTCTTCAAAACCACATTCTTCACATTCTTTTAACAACTTCTGTAACTGCTGCAGGTTCTGGAAATCGCCATAGTCTTCCCCGAGGTCAATGCAATACTATTCTACGTTAAACAGGGACATCCGCCCCCGGAACCAAACTTTAGTTGTGTATGTCTGCTGCTAATCTGAGAATTGTAAATGTCAATCTGATTATCATTACTATCATCCCTTGCTTTATTTTGATGTAGTTGTAAGTTCTCCTTTCAGCGATGAGATCTTTGCCCCAGAGTAGCCTTAATCAACTATACTAATCAGATCAAAAAATAAAAATAAAAACACATTTCCAGGGTCAAAAATTAAAACTGGATTAAATCCCAACACCTATTAACTTGAAAACAACACAAAGATATACTCAAATTGGATATGAAAATCTCCAATAAAAAAAATAGGGATTTAGGTATTGGTGGTAAAATAAGGATGTAAAGATGTGAAAAAAAAGATTGGGTTTTGGATTGCTTACCGTGGAAATGGATCGAGAAGAAGAGGAGGAGGCTTTGAGGATGAGATGGTAGAGAAAAGATTTGAAGATAGAAATCGGGATTGGGTTTAAATATTGGTTATGACCTTTGAGAAATAAGAACCGATCACTCTTCTCTTAGAATCGTGTAGAGTAAACCACTATCAACCTAATACAATAATTGTTATTAATACCTCTAATACTATTGTATTAGAGGTATAACTAGCATGTATCCCGCGTGATGCGCGGTATGACATTTTTTAAAATAAGCAATAAAATTTTACTAAACTCGCAAAAAATAATTATTTCATTATTTGTAATTGTCCTATTAATTCACGTATTATTTGTACAATGAAAAGTTGATTTGGGAATTTTATCGCCTTCATTATATTGTCTTAATAGAAACTCAAAACATAATTGTCATTCTAAATTGAAAATGAGCCACAGTGGATTCAGGACCTTCAACACCCTATAAAACAAAATAAAACATTAAACCATTTAGTATAAGAAAAAAATATGGTAGAATTGGGTATTAGTGTTTTATGAGTTACCATTGTTCTTCTGTTCTTGGGATATATTTCACGAATAACTTTAGTATAAGAAAAAATGCGATAGAATTGGGTATTGGGTATTAGTGTTTTATGAGTTACCAATATTCTTATGTTCTTGGGCTATATTTCACAAATAACAGTTTCTTTATTATTTTTTTTATGAAAGGTAATATATTAAAAAAGGCCATAAAGTTCAAAGAGATACAAAGAAAAACATACGGAATAAATAGTCTAGAAAATCTAACAAAAACTAATAAAAAAACTCCAGCCCATCACACACACACACACTCGGGCCTACAAAAATAAACAAACCAAGCCCAACCCAACTCTAATAACCAACAACAAAAGAACACAAAATAGAAGGACTATTCTCCGACTGAGAGAAACATCCAACACAACACCACCTTAATACACAAAACATCCAGGGGTATAGCTATCCCCGCTCCTCCGAAAACTCCAGGCACTCCAAAATTGCTATTAAAAGACACAAGTAACCTTAATGCTCTAAATTGGAAACACACTCCATCTTTCTCCTAACAGCAAAAAAAAAAAAACGGATGACAAAACTTTTAAGCTGAGAATATTAAGGATATTTATCACACTTAATATTTTAATATATAAATATATATAGTCATATATATTTATTAAAATTAATAAATATAAATTCTTTTTTTTTAACTAAATCGAAACATCACCAAATTAAAATATGAAACGACACGAAATCTTTTTTACTTGACATGAACACGATCCAAGTAAAAGCGACACGACATAATTTTTTTATCAAATTCAAACACGATCAAATTAAAATTTGATACAACACGAAATATTTTTTAACCTAACACGAACACAATTCAAGAAAAAGAGACACGACATAACACGAAATATTATTTTAATTTATTTACAAAAATAGAAACACGACCGAATAAAAATGCGACACAATACAAAATCTTTTTTTACGAAACACAAATATGGCACACGACATGAATTTTTTTTCCGAACAAAACACCACATCGGATCGTGTTTGTTAAAAAAAATAAAAAAAAATCATGTTGTGTCACTTTAACTTGGCCATTTTCGTAAAAAAATATATATATTTCATATTGTGTTGCATTTTAATTCGGTCGTGTTTCTGTTTTTTAAATAAATTAAAATAATATTTTTTGTCATCTCGTGTCTCTTTTATTTGGATTGTGTTCGTGTTAGATTAAAAATATACTTCACGTTGTATCAAATTTTAATTGGGTCATGTTTGCATTTGATAAACCAAAATTATGCCGTGTCGCTTTTACTTGGATCGTGTTCGTGTCAAGTAAAAAAGATTTCATGTCGTTTCATATTCTAATTTGGTCATGTTCTTATTTGGCTAAAAATAGAATTGGTATTTACTAGTTTAAAACAATATATATATATATATATATATATATATAATGTTGTGTCGCGTTTATTTGGATCGTATTAGGTAAACAAATGAGATTTCATATCTTGTTATGTTGTGTCGCGTTTTTTTTACCCTAACATGAACACAATCCAAATAAAAGAAACAGGACATGACAAAAAAATATTATTTTTAAAATTGGATACAAAACGAAATATTTTTTTAACCTAACCCGAACACAATCCAAATAAAAGAGAGAGGAGATGACAAAAAAATATTATTTTAATTTATTTATCAAAAGTTTGCATTCGATAAAAAAATTTATGTCATGTCACTTTTACTTATGAGCGTGTTTGTATATTCCCTGTATACGGGTTTCGCTCCCTCAACGGGTTTTAATGCTTTTGTTTATAAAAAAATTACTTTTCATAACGGTTTTAAAAGACATTTCAGTTGTTAAAAAAATTTGTTATCTGTTTTTTTAATTAAAAACCATCTTATAAATAGTTTTTGATTTAACTGTTAAATAAAATTGTTTTATATAAAGACATTTCACGCCATATATATATGTTACTTCAATCGTGAAATGTATATATTTTACTTCGATCGTGAAATGTATATATAATATTTTTTTCAAACACAAATAATAATTTTTTTAAAGACTTCACAACATGATTTGTCATAATTTGGTCCAGTTGTGAAATCCTTTGTTTTTTTTTTTTACAAAAACAGAAACATGACCAAATTGAAATGGCACACAAAACAAAATCATTTTCTTTTATTCGGTCGTGTTTCTGTTTTTGTAAATAAATTAAAATAATATTTCGTGTCATGTCATGTCTCTTTTATTTGGATTGTGTTCGTATTCGGTTAAAAAACAAATTCGTGTTGTATCCAATTTTCATTGGGTCGTGTTGGCATTTGATAAAAAAATTTATGTTGTGTCGCCTTTACTTGGATCGTATTCGTGTCAAGTTAAAAAAAAATTGTATCGTTTCATATTTTAATTGATGTTCTTATTTGGTTAAAAAAGAATTTTTATTTATTAATTTATATATATATATATATATATATATATATATATATATATATATATATATAAAATTAGAGAATTTTCCATAATATTATCATCTTAAAAGTTTTGTTAGCTTTTGTTTTTTGTTAGTGTTGGAGAAAGATGAAAAGTGTTTCATTTTCTAAGCTTCAAGGTTAGTTTTGTCCTTTAAAAAAAATTTGGAGCGCCGGAGAGTTTGAGAGGAGTGGGGATAGCTGGACCCAACATCCAGCGTCAAATACTGAGCGCAGCACAGCCACACGTCACCCACACTAAGCAAAATCACAAGACAAAAACCATGGCAACCACAAAATAGCTACAAACCTCAAAACCCGAAACTTAGAAAGAGATACCATATCAAACAAACACCTAAATACACAAAACCTCCTGAGAGAAACCCCAGCAGTCTCACTTGAAACAAATTTCTTTCATATTTGAGATATTTTGTATCAGAGGCTTTTGATTATCAGGATCTGAAAGTACCAAACAAATGGAGAAAATCCCAATCCTGCCATGTGGATTCCTCAAGGACACATCTCAAACAAAATAATGAAATTTTGATTTATATAATATGTTACAGAGATAGAGATGTGTCTGAGTGAATAATTGGACATGAGCATCTTAGTTGGCCGGGTTATTGGATAGCTTCGTTTGAATTTGGAGATTATCTTGAGCTTCAGAATCAAAATTGAATTCCGAATCAGAAATGAATTGTGGTTCTGATGAATTTGGTGATTATCTCGAGCTTCGGAATCAGAATCGGATTCCTTTGCAGAGCTTTGTAGAAACTTCCAAATATATAGGGTGCAATAACACCCTTATAACTTCCAAATATATACCGAATGAATGTGTAGAGATGGAATATTAAAAGGGATTATTAATTGCAACCATTGTTAAGATGGGAGCTGAAAGGAAAAAGGAGATGGAGCTTCTCTCATTTTCTAAATTCTTTTACGAAGCCATGACTTTTGAAACCAATACATTACAATTTGAGAATCATTAATGTCAAATCTCTCTCTCTCTCTCTCTCTCTCTCTCTCTGCTCTCCAATATACCTCACTTAATATACTCATTATTAAAAAATAGTAAAAAATATATTTTTCAACCAAATTTGGTATACATAATTTACATAGTAAGAAGATAACATATTAAAAAAATCATCAAAAAATTCAACCCGAAAGTGGGTGAGATAATGAAAAAATTTGAATGATCGAAAACGCACATATATACCCACTTTTCATTTCACCCATTTCTGGGTTAATTTTTGTTTGTAAATGATCTCCTCATTATGTAGATCATGTATACCGTATTTGGTTGAAAAATACATTTGTTTACTATTTTTTAAAAATGAGTATGTTAATAGGCATGTTGCTAAGAGGTATGTTGGAGAACCCGACTGTATATATATACACACGGCGTAGTGGTTTTAAGGAAAAACACAAAAGGTTAGGAATTCTATGGTGAAATGTGGTTGATAGGTAATTGTGGGTACCTCGATTTATCACCACAGGCTCAGACGAGTACCCAGTAGAAACGACCCAAAGTCTGGGCACCTTGCGCCTCAACCAAAATCAGTTATGACTTAGTCTATTCCTAAGATCTCATAAGGAGATATTCTAGCAATAAAGGTTTGACGTGGGGAAGTCCAACATTCCCACTCCCCGAAAATAAAGATGTATATAACAAACCCTAGGCCTGGGGAAAGAGACACGCATTGTATTTTCTTTAAAACACTCCCCGGAGTATAGAGAAATAAGACTGAGAGCACCACCGTGGACGTAGGCATTCTTGCTGAACCACGTACATACTGTGTTGTGTGATTGGCATTCATTACATTCTTTATTTGCTTTGATGATTCTCTTTTCTTGTTAACTTGTGTTGAACATAATTGTCACCACAATTGGTGCCGTTTGTGGGAATCGTTTGTCTTCCTTTAAGAAATCCCTCACCAACAAAGAATCTGGAATGTCTGGTCATAGTAGCAACGCCCCTCAAGTAGGGGATATCCAATAACAACCTGCCCCTCGCAGGATCAGATCTGAAGTTCGATGTTCAGATCAAAGGGGTCACCCAGAACGGTTGGCCTTAGAAGAAAGCTAGGGACCATCGAGGTCCACATAGATCTCCAGGTTGATCGATGCCTATGAGACAAGGCTCCAAGAGTAAGGGGAGGCCACTCGCAAGCAAGAGGTTGAGAATGCTCGCCTCAAAAGGAGACTGGAAAGGATGGAAAAAGAACTCCATCGCAGCACTAGGTGACGCCCATACCGCACTCCTAGCCCTCAGGCAAGCAAGTCTCACAATCGAGGAAGGATCCCTAGATGCGGATCCCTAGAAAGTGAGAAGCACGAGTCTGATGATGACTTGCTCGAGCAACAGCGACCAATTTGTTGTTACAGGAGCCCAACTCGATGAGATAAGGATATACGAAATTTGGTCCGAAGAGAAATGGACCAGCACCCAGCACATCGTGGTGCCAGTTCGACCAGAGAGCTTGCTCGATGAGCTCTCAGGGCCCAAATGAAATCCCCTTTCTCAAGGGAAATAAAAGAAGAAGAAGCCCCCAAGAAGTTCACAATTTTGAGATTCAAGATCTATGACGGAAAGACTGACCCTATCGATCACGTTAGGCAGTATACGCAGGCCATGACTCTCTGGAACCACAAGGATGCACTAATGTGTCGAATTTTTCCCTTAAGTCTGCATCATGTGGCCCAGAAGTGGTTCGAGAGGCTCCCTCACAGATCCATCAGGAGCTTTGAGTCCCTGGTCGAGCTCTTCACGACTCGCTTCATTACCATCAGCTCCCATCCAAAGGGGATGGATGCTTTTCTAATAATGAAGAAGACGCCTCAGAAGAGCCTCCGAGACTACGCAAAGAGGTACTGGGAGTTATTCAATGAGGTCGAGGATTGCTCGGAACAGGTAGCAATGGCCTCTTTTAAGATTGGCCTACCCAACTCTTGCCTTTTGCACCAATCCCTGATGAAGAAGGAGGCCACAATAATCGATGACCTAGTGGCTCACATCGAGAAGTATGCCAAAGTTGAGGATGTGACCCGCTTCAGTGCAGGGGAGAATAGTCTAGCTAAGCTCGCTGTCAAGGGCAACGATAATGCCAAAAATTAGAAGAGAGGAGGCAATAATGGAGGCAAGAATGATGCTTTAACGGCATTTTAGCCAGTAAACACTATCTTCAAAGAACTAATATACAAGATCCTAGAGAAAATCAAAGATGATCCATTTATTAAGTGGCCAAGAAAGATGGGAGGAGATCCCTCAAAGAGAAACAATGCGTTGAGATATGCTTTTCACAAGGAGGGGGGACATAAGACTGAGCACTACAAGGCTCTTAAGTCTAACCTTGAAGAGTTGGCCCAGACCGGGCATCTGAACGAGTTTGTGGAGAAGAAGGCAGAGAAGGTTGCTGCCAATGGAGACACAAGGCCCAACAATGTACTCGAGGACGATGCTATACATGAATTTCCAATAATTTATGAGGCATCTAATATGACGCAGATTCAAGGGAATTCAACTCAGATGGAAGTGAAAAAGCTTACAACAGTAATGCAAGCCTTTCAAATCTATCCAGCGAAGACACAGTCAGGAAAGCATCGGCGAGGAGATGACGTCGATTACAGCAAACACATCGTGTTCACAGATGAAGATTTAGTGGGGGTAATAACCCCATATCAAGACGCCTTGATCATTACCCTCAGGATAGCCAACTATGATGTCGACAAGTTGCTCATCGACCAGGGAAGCTCGTTCGAGGTAATGTATCTTGACTTGTTTAGAAAATTAAAGTTAAGCATTATCGACTTGAAGGAAGCCACTGTCCCTCTAGTTGGCTTCGCTGGGAAATTAACTATCCCATTAGGAAATATCATGTTACCAGTAAGGGCAGGAAGTGTCTCCAAGATGATCGAGTTTTTGGTAGTCGACATTGACTCGCCATACCAATCTATCCTTGGCAGAGGGTGGCTACATGCAATGAGGGTTGTCTCGTCGACCTACCATCAGAAACTTAAGTACGTGACTGGGCGAGGAGTGATGGAGATCCATGAAGATCAAGCGATGGCAAGAAGGTGCTTCATAGTAGCCATCCGCCTGAAACCAGAGAAGAAGGTCGAGAAGGCAAAAGAGAAGATAGAGGAGCAAGAAGGTTTGATACCTTCGAAATAGCAGCTAAAGTATGGAAGACCCGGAGTGGAGGATACCAGACTCCTACCCTCTGAACGGGTCATTGAAAACCTAGAAGAAGTCGCCGCCGGTGGTAATAAAAAGGACAGGAGTTTCTTGATTGGGACATCTCTCATAGATCAAGAGAAGAAAGAATTGACGATGCTATTAAGAAGCAACCTAGATGCTTTTATGTGGGAACCGTATGAGCTACCTGGAATTGATCCCTGCATGGTTTATCATCGATTGTACGTTGACCCCAATTTCAGGCCCATCGCACAAAAGGCACGACGAACTGCGCCAGAGAAGGCCAAAGCTGTAGAGAAGGAAGTAGAGAAGCTGCTGGATGCAGGATCCATACGGGAAGTTCAATTCCCTAAATGGCTATCCAACCCAGTAGTGGTTCCGAAGTATAATGGAAAATGGAGAGTTTGTATCGATTTCACTGATCTTAACAGTGCATGCCCTAAGGACAGTTTCCCCCTCCTAAAGATTGACCAATTAGTGGACGCTACAGCAGCTCATGAGAGAATGAGTTTTCTAGACGCATATTCGGGGTATCACTAGATTCCTCTGTATTCACCAGACCAGGACAAGACCACGTTCATTACCATCGTCGGATTATACTGCTATAAAGTTATGCCCTTTGGGCTCAAGAATGCAGGAGCAACTTACCAGCGACTGGTCACCAAGATGTTCAAAGACCAGATGGGAGATACCATGGAAGTCTACATTGATGATATGATCATCAAGAGCAAGCACAGAGAAGACCATCTCTCAGACCTATCAAGGACATTTGAAATCCTCAGGAAATATCGAATGAAACTCAGTGCGAGCAAGTGTTCTTTCGGTGTCCAGTCAAGGAAATTTCTCTGGTACATGGTTAGCGAGAGAGGCATTGAAGCCAACCCGGAACAGATCGATGCAATTAACAAGGTATAACCTCCTCACACAATAAGAGACGTGTAGAAGCTCACGGGTATGCTCGCCGCTTTGAATAGGTTTATCTTGAATTCCTCCGAGAAGTGCCAGCCATTTTTCCAGTTATTGAAAAGAAGCAAAATGGTAGAATGGAACCAAGATTGCTCGAGACCATTGGAATAGGTCAAAGCTTATCTCAGCACACCACCTTTGCTCGTGATACCTCAAGATAACGATTCCCTGTACTTATATCTTGCTATTTCTAGCCACGCTGTCAGCTCTGCATTGGTATCCGAAAAAATAGGAATCCAGCACCTAGTCTACTACGCGAGCAAGACCCTATTGGACGCCGAGTAATGGTACCTACCACTGGAGAAGCTGTCCGTTACACTAGTGGTAGCATCGAGGAAACTGAAGCACAACTTTGAAGCTCACACTATCATCGTCTTTACATCACCCCCCCTTAAATCAGTCTTACGGAAAGTGGATCTGTCTGGCAGATTATCCAAGTGGTCAGTCGAGCTCGGACGATTTGACATCCAATTTTAACCAAGGAATGCAATCAAGGGACAGGTCCTTGCTGACTTTATTGCGGAGTTCATAGGCGACCAGCCTTGCGACCAACTTCAACCCATAGATAAAAGGGAATATCACTCAACAGGAGTTTGGCGACTGTTCGTTGATGGAGCCTTAAACTCAAAGGGGGAAGGAGTAGGCATTGTGCTCGTTACTCTAGAAGATGCAATTCTCGAGCAAGGCATCAGACTTGGATTTGGAGCCTCCAACAATGAGACAGAATATGAGGCTTTGATAATAGGCCTACAGAAGGCACAAGCATTGGGTGCAAAATAACTACAGGTGGTCGGCGATTCATAATTGGTCTCCAACCAGATAAGTGGGGACTTCAACGCGAGGGATGAAAGAATGGCAGCCTACCTCGCTTTAGCAAAAAATTTAATGTCCAACTTTGAGGAAGTCAGTGTCCAACAGTTTCCCAGAAGACAAAATAGCCATGCTGACACCCTAGAAGCCCTAAGTTCAGCAATCAACTCCGACTTAAAGAGAACAATCCCTATAGACTTCCTCGCCCAGTCGAGCATCATCCAAAGCGAAGAGCTAACAGACATGGTTCGTATCCTCCAGATTGAATCAGCACCCAATTGGGTCCCCTGAGTGACTATTTGAAGGATGGTGCACTACTAGACAATAAGAAGTCCACTCATTAGACGAGAGTCAAAGTTGACCACTTTCACTTATATCCTAAGTATAAGCTGTATAAGAAATCATTCACCGGCCCGTACCTCTAATGTGTTCACTTAAAGGATGTCAAGTGAGTTCTGTGAGAGCTCCATGAAGGAACCTACGGGATCCATATTGGAGGAAGATCGCTAACTTTTCGAGTAATGAAGGAAGGCTACTGGTGGCCATACATGAAGAGAGATTCTGGAGTATATGATCGTAAGTGCGAGAAATGTCAGCTACACGCTCCTATGGTCCACCAACCTGCCAACGACCTAAATCACTTACCAACCCTTGGCCTTTTTCCCAATGGGGAATGGACAACATGGGCCCTCTTTCTAGTGCTGTTGGTAATCACAAGTATCTATTGGTTGCCACAGACTACTTCACCAAATGGATCGAAGCAGAGCCGCTGGCAAACATCAGGGATGAAAATATGATGAGATTCATATGGAAAAATATAATTACCCACTTTGGGATCCCTAGAACCATCATCATTGATGACGGAATGCAGTTCGAGAGTGGCCCCTTCCAGAGTTTTTGCAACGACCACAGGATCAGGAACCATTTTAGCTCGATTGCCTACCCCCAGAGCAACGGCCAAGCTGAAGCTTCCAATAAAATAGTGATTGATGGGTTGAAGAAACAACTTGAGTGAGCTAAACGTGCATGGGTGAGAGAGCTGCCACACATTCTATGGGCTTACCGCACTACCCCATGACGAGCAACTGGGGAAACCCCATTCGCACTAAAATATAGAATGGAAGAAATCATCCCTCTAGAAGCTGGCCTCCCAACCATGAGATCCACCTTGGTCGACTAAGGCCAGAATGATGCAGCATTACTCACTGAACTTGACCTAGACGATGAATACAGAGAACTAGCCCTAGTAAGACTAGCGAGCTATCAACAGCAGCTCGTAAAATACTATAATAAAAAGGTCAATCCAAGGACATTCCAGGTTGGGGACTACGTCCTAAGGAAAGTTCTTGGCAGTGCAGTAAAACCTGTAAGGACATTTTTGTCCGTTAGCATTTTATATGTCGTACGTCGTTACACCGTTGAGGAAATTCAAGAATCATATGCTCATCAACGAATCCAAATATCAAAAGGAGAAAAGAAATTAAGGGAACAGACCGGACCGATCCGGGCCAGATAAAAGAACCGATCCGGTTCATCCGGACCGATCCGACTAAAGGGACCGGACCGATCCGCCTGCTAAAGTGAGGCCAGTATACCCCGGATCCATAGCGAACCGATGAAGATAAAAAGCCGAACCGATCCGGTATACCGGACCGATCCGCCCATCAACCGGACCGGTCCGCCTGGGATAATTACGAGCAGTCCCAGTGTTTGAAAACTCTTTCCTTGGTTTTCTTATTTATACCAACTTCGGGAGAGTTATTTTTTAAGACTTCGATACACGATTTTTCAGAGTAGAGAAAGCCCCAAGTCTTCACCTATTGAGTACCAATACTCTAGGTTTTTAGATTCACACATCTTCCATATCTATGTGAATCAAGTTTGGTAACCCAAGAACACCATTGCTGTTGTTCAACCCTTGTGAAGTGGACCGTTCCTTCCTCTTCATTGCATCCCTACTGGACAGGGATAGTTCCAGCCGCCAACCCTACTGGAAAGGGATATTCCAGCCGCGACTACAGAATCCGATACCCGAGGGTAATTCTTAGTCAACCTGTATTTCATTGTAATCCGATTGTAAGCCGTTTCTCTTACAAATTATAGTGATATACAAATGGTTTTGCCCCTGTGGGGGATTTTTCCTTAAATTTTGTGTGTTGAATATCTTGTGCATGATTCCATATTGTTTCAATCACACCTAGTTGCATGCTTAGGGTTAATTTGGGTTAAAATTGGTATTTATTATATTATTTCTTAATTGAACGCAAGCGCCAACTTGTAATGGCAAGCTGGGTCCAAACTGGGAGGGATATTCAAGGTGACAAAGGATGACCTACAAGGTGCCTATCACTTAGAAACACTGGAGGACAGAGAGATACCCCAAGCGTGGAACGTATCCAACCTGAAAAAATTCTATTTCTAGTCTTTTCATTAATCTTTTATTGCATTATTGGAATTCGCATTGTTGGAATTGACAACTCATTTTTTCATTGCTTTTGATTAATAAAAGAATGTTTGGCAGTGGCATCCTATGAAGTGTTAATTTTGTATTATGAACTTTATAACTTGCACACCTTTTCCAACCGACAGGCACATTACTCAGTATATAGAAGCAGGGTATCACCCTCCTCAGGTTTTCAATATGAAACACGCACAACCTCTTTGCATTGCCCCTGGAAATATATGAATCCCTACAGGGGACCCTTAGGAAGCTCGGGCAAATCGAATTGGTCGCCAAACAATGTTTGGCTCAAAAGGCCTGATCGGATAGAACATCTAATACCATGTGTGTCCTCACCATTGCCATACTTAGGCCTAAAGGAGTGTGATGACACGACCTAATAGGTAAAGTGGGGCAAAATGGTATCTCATAAGCATACTGGACTGGGACGATACTCACACGATAAAATAACTCTACCTACATCAGATCTAGTCGGCTATAAACAATCCAAGATAATCAAACATAAATATTTTATTACTTCGTTACATTTACAAAAAGTTTCATTGCAGTAAGAAAATCTTAATGGGTATTAGGCCTCTGAGTAAGATAATCATCCACTTGCGATCTCCGATCGTCGTCCGGATGAGGGGCCAAGCCTTCCTCAACTTCATTCGCATCTGGATCTAATAGCTGCCTGAGGATAACATCTATATGGAACCACTGGTCGTCCCTCATGAAAGGATTAGGCCTCAGAGTTGAAGGAGAAATATCGTGACGGTACCAGAGTACTGAATTCCTGGGGACCGACAGCTTCCTGAGGGCGCTCAACCGTCCCCTAATGAAGGACAACTCTTCAAACTCTATCAATGTCATCGGAGCATTTGTCTAACCTTGGTCATAACCATCAGCCCACACTCAGTGAGGTCCTTTTTTGAACAGATGCCTCAGCCGTGTGACATCTCTTTGAAGCCCATCAATAATCACGTATGCTCGATGAACGTCTTCTCGAAGCTTGTCCATCTCCCTAGCTAGACCCCCTGTATCCGTGCCAGCTCGTAGACCAGTCGATGGGGTAGAACCTCGCAAAACTTGAGGGGTGGTACTCGGCCCTGTGCCAGCTCACGGAATAGCTAATGAAGAGGAACCTAGCAAAACTCGAGGTGCGACGCTCAGCGCGTGCTCCCTGAGTCATGGCACCTCCCTCCTCAGAGTCTCATTCTCCTGTTAAAGAACTTCTCTGACTTGATTGATTTTGGAGGCATTTAGAAGCTTAGCTCTCAAAGTATTCACTTCCTCTTAGATAGAGGCACCAATATCTTCCATCTCCTGAAGTCTATCCTTCAGTTTGGCGATGAGATCGGGCTAATCCTTAAAGCTCTTATTCCTCGACCTGAGAGACTTGCAAATCCTAACAAAATCTTAGCGAACTTGGTTGCTCGCATTAGGACCAAGAATCCTTCCCAGTTGAGAGGTAGCAGGTATATACTCATATACATCAATCAACTACAAGCCATAAAATCATTAAAAGAATAAAAGGATCAGTATGCAGAAGGGAAAGTATTTTCATTTCATTAAAATAAAGAGGTCCAATTACATCGGTAATTAAAAAAGAGCAGTGCAAAAAAAGCAAAAAATACAAAAGAAGTCCTAAGAGCAGGCTAGCTGGCAACCTCAGTTTGTTCAGATTTCGCTGGTTGCTTTCCCTTGTCAACAGCAACGGGAACACCTACCTCAGATGGAGCAACTACTGTTCCCTAAATAGAGGGAGTGTCAGCAAGAATGGTGAAAGATGCAAGAACACCACTGTCAATGGTCGGGGCAAGAGCCTCATCCACAATAGGCTTTGGGCGTGGGTCATGCTCATCAAACATCGGAGAATCGATATCCACCCCAGTAGCCAGAAGAGCCTTGTTCCAGCCCTTCTTGAAGTTCAGCTAACTGATGTAGCCTATCTGAACATCAGCATCCTCATATACGACAGCCCACCCAGAGTTGTATGAACTCTCCTTAATGGTAGCTACCTCAGACTCCACCTTCTTCACCCTCTCTGTTAGCACCTTATTTTCCTTAACCATGGCCAGTTTTCTCCTACAGACCAGATCGTAAGACTTCCTCAACTCATTTAGCTCCTTAATCGCCACTTCTTTCGCTCTGTTGGCTTCAGCAAGGGAGAGATTGGAGGACTTTTGGGCCTCACTGGCAGTCTTTAAACTGTCTTCCAGCTCGACATCTTTCCCCTTCAGATCAATGTTCTGCTTCTCCAAGTCCGCATTCCTACTCACCATCTCATCGCGAGTACGGTAGAGAACAGCGAATTCAGTCACAAACTGTAAGTAAAGAGGGAGCATTAGAAGAAAGAATTGGACAAAATATAGTAAGTATTGAAAAATGGAAACAGACTTACCAAGGCTAGCCTCTGACTCGCTTGCAGATCTAACTGGTCGACCCCCATTACCTTCTGTCGATCAGCAGGCAAAATTGATCTCTCGAGCAATGCAGGAGCCAACTGGGGAGAGATGGCGACAGAGGCCCCCTCGGGTAATGCAGACACATGCACCAAAGCTTGCTCGGCCTTTATCCTCACTTCCACTCTCCTTCTCTCCTCTTCTCTCTCCTTCTTCTCCCTTTTATCTCTATTCCTCTCTTCCACCTTCTTTCTCTCTTCAGCCTTCTTCCTTTCCTCTTCCTTCTTTCTCTCTTTCTCTCTCAACTGTTCTTCCTCCCTCCTTTTATTTTCCTGCTCGATGGCAGTAGGCTAAGGACCAGTGGCAACTTCTCCACTGCCAGACTTTTTCTTCTTCGACTTCTTAGAAAGAAGCACATCATCATCATTATAATCATCATCATCACTGATCATATTCCTCCTGGAAGGAGCCATATCTTCCTCGTTGGAACTGCTCGACTCACTAGAAGACTCTCGAGCTTCTGAAACCTCTTTCGAGCTGGAAGACCCTTCACCATTAGAGCTCTCCTCGTTGGAACCACCTTCAGCACCTCCCCTATTATCACCTTCACCAGAATTGCTCTCTTCCTTGTCCAATTGGATAGGATCTACAGCAACTTCTTCAGTGATATCTAGCGCATGGATGTTATTTATAGGTCGCGCGATAAAACTAGACCCAATGTTCTTGTACTCTAGAAGGAAAATAGTTGATCGAGGATGCTCACCGTCAGCCAAAGGTTCTCTAATATTCCAAACTTTGATCAACTCAGCAGCTCAAACCTCACTGAGAGCAGGTTCCAAATTCTTTATCCTCATTGAAAAAAAGAGAGAAGAATATCAGAGAAATCACACATTAACAAGAAGATAGAAGAGCAAAGAAAAAATTAAGCCTACCTATGAACTCCTCCCCATAAATGGGGACCATTAACCTGTCAGACCTCGACCCCTCAGTATGGGGAGGAAATTGCCAATTTCTAGCAAGAAAACCCTCTTGCCAGTAGTCTTTGTGGGAATCAGGTAGATTTACTACCAATACCCTATCAGGACTCCTGGTTTTGAGGTAAAGAAGATCAAAACTTATTCGCGAGAAATAATAACAGAGGAATATCTCGGTAAGCCCTAAATTAGTTCCATATAACTGATTTATTATATGGACACTATTAACAATCTTCCATACGTTTAGCGAACAATGTGCAGGGACGATATTGAAGTAACCAAAGAAATGAAAAAACAAATTACTTGGAGGAAAAGTGAACCCCCTGGGACAGTAAAAGAACGTGAATCCAGTGAGCGCCCTCTATTTCTCTAACATTTTTTGGGACAGGGACACACTCAATGTCTACCCAATCTGGGATGTTGTAATACTTCCTAAATTCAGTTACCGACCTATTGCCTATTTTCACCATTTACAAAACCCTAACTACAAATGCGAGGAGATTGCAATAGAAAAAAGCACAGAAAGAGAGCAGGAATAACTTACAAAATAAAAACTTGGCTTGGGACGGCGCGAAGTCACAAGCAAAGATGATGGAGGAGATTGAGATTGAAAGATGAAGACCTGGGAATGAAAGCGCAATAATAGGAGCTTAGAGAGATGAAAAAATTTGAAGAAGCTTGAAACGACGAAGGAAACACTGCTCCGACAGACTTTTAAACATTTCCAATCATAGCGCACAGGACACGAAGCAGGTAGCCGCCTAAATCAGTTTTAATTCACAAGGAAGCCATTATGACAAATCATTTAAATTTATTGGGCCCAAATTGTGGCCCAGCAATTTTAGGGGCAATTGTGGGTACCTCGATTTATCACCACAGACCCAGACGTGTAGCCCAGTAGAAACGGCCCAAAGTCTAGGCACCTTGCGCCTCAACCAAAATCAGTTATGACTTAGTCTATTCCTAAGATCTCGTGAGGAGATATTCTAGGAATAATGGTTTGGCGTGGGGAAGTCCAACATCCCCACTCCCCGAAAACAAAGATGTATATAACAAACCCTAGGCCTGGGGCAAGAGACACGCATTGTATTTTCTATAAAACACTCCCCGGAGTATAGAGAAATAAAATTAAGAGCACCATCATGGACTTAGGCATTCTTGCTGAACCACGTACATACTGTGTTGTGTGATTGGCATTCATTACATTCTTTATTTTCTTTGGTGATTGTCTTTTCTTGTTAACTTGTGTTGAACATAATTGTCACCACAGTAATAAATGGGGCATATATAAGACAATTTAGGTCTAAATATGATCTAATTAACGATCAACTGATGAAATCCGTCAAAATGGGGGTAAAACCTCAAGAAGTGAAAAATATGGGAGTTGACTCAATAATGAATAATTAATGGGGGACAAATACCAAATGATCAAAATTTTGATACAAAGAAGAATATACGTCCGAAAGGTCTGTTCCATGTGACAATGTTTATTATAGATTCATCATATAATTAAAATAATAATGTTTTTAAACATTTAAATTATCTCACCCTCATATAAGAGGTTGATGGTTCGATCCCCCTCCCCTAAAAAAGCTAGTGTTAATTACATTTTCCCCTCCCTCCCAGTGGCAAAAGCCCTCTATCTCGGAGACATCGACTGAATGTTAGGCGAGAATTCGTTGAGATGGGTAGTGGCTGTCAGATTTTCTTTTATGTGATTTGGTGTTTACGACTTTGTTCTCTATTTGATTTTTAGTTGATGGGTGTTTTATGGAACGGGAGATGATGAGGGGTATTGGGTGTGGTTATTGAGATTTGTAGTTTTTATTTTTCATTTTGAGATTTGTAATTTTTTTTGTTCCTGAGCTTGAGGAAGACAAGAGGATAGTGGGTATTGGAATTTGAAATTTGTAGTTTTTTTTTAATAGAAAATTTAATCGACAGATAAGGAAATTGGGTTAATGTATTTTCTCCCATTTGAAGATTTTACCCATTGTAAATTCAAAATTTTCTCACATTTGGGTTAATGTATTTTCTTAGGTTGAAAAAAAACTGGGTCATTCGACGAAAAGCCCTTCAATTTTTTTTAATTAACGTTTTGTCTAAACTTTTTTATTTTGTTCCAAAAAATCCCCCAGCTTATAAAACACTCTCAAACACCCTTTCTTTTCTTGTCCTAAATTTTTAAGAAAAAATTGTCAATAAATAGACAAGAGACTTTTTAGAAAATAAAAAAATAAGGTGGACTAAATGCAAAATGTACATAGCTCATAGGGATTAAACATTAATTGTCCCCAAAAATTTTATAATTTATCCAATGGTTTTAAACTATTTCATAGTTTTTAAATGTCTTTTTAGTACTTTCTATATTTTGAAATGTTATTTTTTGTGTTATCTTCGATTGTAGAATGCTAATTTTTCAATTTATTATTATTATTTAGTTTTTATAAATCCTTTTCTTTATAATGTAGTGTTTTTCCTATAATTTTCATATTTTAAAATTATTTTTCAATAAATTTTAATATTTTCTAAATGTATTTTCCTTATTTTTGTGATTATAGATGATTTTTTAGTAATTTAATGATTTTTATTATAATTTTCAGATTTTCTTCATGTTTTTTCTTTATTGTACAATTAATTTTTTTTCAACAATTTTTTATTTTTTAAAAATGTTTTCATTGTATTTACTAGATTTTGTATTTTTTTTATTTTCTAGATTTTCTTATTGTAATTTTAAAATTACATTTTTGAATTTTTTCAGTAATTTTCAATTGTTTTATTATATTTTTTTAAAAATTTTAAATAATTTTACCATAATTTCTATATATTTTTAAAAATTATCCAATTTTAAAATTTCATGAAATTTTGAATTGTCCATTTATATTGTTTTGGACAAAAATGACCTCATGTGTTGCACCCGTGACTTAAAATGAAATTCTCTCGTTTTGCTTAAACGACAGTGCAACCAATTGCGCGTTCTTTTGGAATAATTGGAAGTGCAACCATATTGTTTGTTCCTCTATCTGCAAAGGGAGTTCTTTCTCTTCTGGCTTAAAAGGAAGAACACCCTTGCTCGATCATTAAGGGGATCCGTAGACACCCCAATCTTATACCCTCATTCTCCATATAGATTCCCAATGAGAATCACTCTCCTAGAGCCCTTTACTCTATCCAAAACCTTTAACATTAGGTGAATTCCTAGATTCTGAACTCATTTTGACATTGACATTTTCGAAGTCCGGAAGTTCGCCCAAATAAAAAATTATAGGCCGCAAATATACCTTTTTAATTGACCAACTCGTGCGCGAATCAAAGTTACAACTTGGAAGTTATCAATAAAAAACACATGTACACTAAGCCCACTACCGATCGACATGCCTTGGAAACTTAATATTTTCCTATAAAAGCAAGACGTGACCTCACTTTAAGGGGATTTGGAAAAGTGTGCAATTGTTGCCTGTTTTTGGAAACCCTAAAATTCCCTTTCACATTCCATACATATTCTCTCACCTTTATCCCTTTCTATATACACAACTCTCATCAAATCCATCTACATTCAAGCAATTTCCTTACATCATCAATGTCGTCAAAGAATTTGCAACGAAATTGGGCAAAAATGCTTATAAAGTTAAAAGTATTTCTATATTTTACCTTCTATCTCACCTTCTAAATAGTTTTTCTTCATCGTTTTATCCTTTTAAATATTTTTCTTCTTCTTTTAGTACTTGTAGGAGCCCATTTTCTACAAAGTCCATAATAGTAGTTGATTGACATAGTTTGACTTACTTGGCCCGACCCAAATGACAACTTCAGTTTTGCACGAGTAGTTTGGAAAATATACACGGATATGGCCAAATGAGGTGCTAAGAATCTCGGTAGAGATATTCAAGCATCTCATGATCAATCCACATATCATTAAGTTCCTTAAACAACTCAAACTTGATAACAAACCCACATATCAATTATAATCATTGGCCCGGGGCATAGGGGCATGTAACCTGAAAACTTTAAGAGATACTTAATAAAACAGTAGACCTCTCCGTGGATGTGGGCGCATCGCCGAACCACGTAGATTCTGTATTGTGTGATTGTTCTATTGCTTTCCACTTGATATTGTTTCATAAATTACCCTATTGTGATATTTTTTGCACTCATAATTGGCGTCGTCTGTGGGAACGACTTGTTATTCCTACGAAAACTCTTATCAAAACGAAAGCCTCGATGTCTCACCACAGCAGTAACCACCCTCAGACTGGCGACGTTTAGGAAGAGCCTGCCCTACCTAGGGTTAGGTCTAAGATTGGTTAGCCATAAAATCCAAGGTGCCGTCAGGAAAGGTAACCTTCTAAAAAGAGCCACGGGCCACCTAGATTGTGACAGCCCGCCTAATTAAATACCGGGCGATCACTCCTTTATTAAATTAAAATCAAGGTGAACAGTTGGTTCATTCTTAGCATCATTGTCGTAAAAATACTTTTCCAATTTAAACACCCTAAATAATTAAGCTAAGTGTCAAAACCATTTAAAACCTTATTCTCATTTTATTAAATCCGGTTATAAAGCCTTAAACCATTAACATCTAACGAGTCACACAATAAGTAGAAGAATAAAATGAACATTTAAGAGTTTACCCACCAATAATAAATCCCAACATTAAAATACTAAGGAAAACATCCTAACAGTAACAATTCCGAAATAAAGCAACAGAAATTAAAAGAATTACAATCTCTGACAATATCAACTAAATAATGGAAAAAGGGCGACACATGCCCCCACTGGATAAAGCTGAACTAGAAGTAGAGTCAACAATGTGGTCGTCTAATAATGGCCTGCAACTCCCACAAAAGCTACAGCGCGTTCCATCCAAAGGATCCTATGCAAGACGCCCCTGTGGCTGGGCACCTGTAATACATATATATATATATATAAGAGAGAGAAAAAAAAACGAAACAGGTCAGAGCCCGATAGTGTATATGATTTAAAAATTCGTTTAGAAAGTATTTAAATTGATTACAGGCCAATGCAACAACATATTAGTGCGACACTCTCTTGAGAAATTCTCACCTCTCTTCTAATGTGCACTCCTATCGCATTAACCTTCCCAATGGTTTATCTCATCATATATCACACTATCCTTCCCCAAGGATTTAACTTATCTTAGGTGACTCTCAAAATTTAAGATTTAACAACATCATGGTTTAAAAAGGATAATTTCATTTAGTACAAAACGCTCATTTTAACTTTATTGATTCATAAAGTTTTTCAATATCATATTATACTTTTCAAAACAAGTATTTCCAATTTGAGTCATTATACATGTCTTACTTACCATAACACAGTAGGCAGTTTCCCATATTTCAGAAGTTCATATATATATTAAATACTCGTATAATATATATATTCTAACAGCACCCCACATAAAATTTATGGTGCGGGCATACTCTGCTATCCAATCCCCGTATCAATCGTACTAAAGGAAATACAAGTTCGAAATCACTCTCGAACTGTATAAATACATACACAAACAATATTGAGGCGAAGCATAGTTTCCAAGTCCAAGAGGTCAGTACATACCCTCACGTCTCTTAGGACCGTGACTACCGATTTGATAACCTGTACCTAGGATTTCTATCTTCTATAGGGTACGAGTCAATATCCCCCATAAGGCACACGAGATAAGATCGTCCCAGCGCGGAAACCTCAGGGATAGCAAGTAGCGCGGGAATGATTTTTACAAGTATACAATATATGCATACACAATCATATAAATATACCACTTTTATTATATCAATTTAGGTTTATCCAATAACCCACATTCACAACATTTATCCTTATTTTCCCATTATTATTTATCAAGTATAATGGTTCGTTTCTAACTTTAATTCGAAGGGTTTTTTCAACTTACTACGTAACCCTCATGGACTCTATTCTTCCAAATGTACAATTCAGTAGATATCCATTTATATTCCAACGTAACTCTCTCTTACGTGTCTCTCCCTGTTGATGCAAAAAACTGGACCGAATCCCATTTTTATGATCACAGATAAATAGATAAAAGCAATCCAATCAAGCACATGAGAGACAAAGATTTTTAAAGTGGTTCGGCTATAAGGAAAAGCCTACGTCCACTGTTATTTTATTCCCATGGGTTTACAATAGCACAATGTGGTGTAGAGAGAGAAAAAGGTGTAGATCTTGTGTATGGTGTCTCTCATCCTTGTCGGATCTCCTTGGTTCTCTTGGATCTCCCTTGGATCTCTTGGATCTCTTGGATCTCTCCTTTTGGCTAAGGGAATACATGTATTTATAGTGATGGGAGATAAAGAGATTCATTGAATGTAGACATTTATACATTATGTCTACATTCAACGAATCTAATTGTTGAATTGCTTGGTATGCTATGTGTTGTCATCTATTAATACAGTATAAATGTACATTAAGGCTCATTAAATGCGCTGCCATCTTCATTAATGCACATTAAATGCATAGTTATCCTTTGATCTTCCTGGTTGGTATGCCGACCAACTCTCCTCGGGTGCCGACTAACTCTCCTCGGGTGCCGACTAATACTCCTCGGGTGCCAACTAATTTTCCTCGGGTACTGACCAACTATCCTTGGGTGCCGACTAATACTCCTCGGGTGCCGACCAACTCTCCTCGGGTGTCGAATATTGCCACGTAGGATGACATGTGTCCTTTTCTGATTGGTCCTCGTAGATGGAGAATTTTTTCTTTAACAGAAGCCCACAATGCTCCATGCTTGATGGTTTACTTGAAAGGATGGAGTATTTATTCTGCAGTGTTGCTCGGTGCTCGTGAAATTCTTGATTTACCTTCTTTATTTGTTTAACATAAAGTGTATTATCTCCTGGACGACATATGATGCAGGCTGATCGATGGTTACTAATCTTTCTTTTGAGGAACTCCGTGTGCTATGTATCACCCCTGGGAATTTGGATACAGCCATGCTATAGTATGCAGTTTGTAGCTTGTCATAATCTTCAAGTATGTTGATTGGTTTGCTAGCCGACCAACTGCCTCATGTGCCGAGTAACTGTGTACTAACTTCACGTGCTTGATTCTTCTGATTTGTGATCCTCTGAATACTTTGTCGAGTAACATACCAACTTTTGAACCCAACTCTTCAATCTGATTAGTACCAAGCTAGTGGTGTACTTCAAAACATTTTCACACAACCTCTTCTTCATTATTGGTCGAGACAGTAGTAACAAAAGATCTCAGTGCTGTAGATGCTGATTTTGACTTCTACCTCTGCTCGAGAACGAGCAAGAGGTTCTCGGGGACGAGCAAGAGCTGCTCGGGTAACTGTCGAAGAACAGAGAACTCAATCTGCTTTGGAGAATCAAGACTTCCAACTAATGGCAAAGAACCAGGCCTTAGCTGAGATGTTCGAGAAGATTATGAGTCTTGAAGAGCAAATTCCTTCTCGGGGACGAGCAAGAGCTGCTCGGACAGACCATCTGTGATGAACATCAGAATGCTGAAAGATCTTAACTTCATAAACTCCCCTTATGCTTTGGATGCTCCTCCTGCTGGCGAGGAACCTGTTTCAAAAGAAGAGGGAAAGAAACCAATAGAGTAGGAATCTCAATGTAATAGTTAGTATACATTTTCATTCTCAATGTATTTTTTTTTAATGAATCAAATGATGGGAACGTATGCAGTTAAAGGAGAATTAATGGTCAAGTACCATGCAAAGGCGATGAAGTTGTTGGCAGAATTTGATGCCATTTAGTTGATCAGAATACCAAGAATGGAGAATGCGCAAGCAGACGCACTAGCCCGATTAGCATCAGCTACTCGTACCGAGTTGCGAAGAACGATACCAATTGAGGTGTTAGAAAGTCGAAGCATAGATGAAAGCTTGACGATGAATGTTATTTCCCTTGATTTAGGACCATCTTGGATGGATCCCATCAGGGCATATGTCGAGGAAGGAGAATTACCGAAGGACAAGATCGCTGCCAAGAAATTGAAGTTTAAAGCTGCTCGGTATGTACTAACTAATGGTGTTTTGTATAGACGAGGAATTATGGCAGGTTTGAAAAGATGTGTACATCCCTCCGAGGTGAAAGAATTGATTGAAGAAATCCATGAAGGGTCCTGTGGAGCCCATGTAGCAGGTCGAACACTTTTGCAAAGAGTGATGATGCAAGGATACTACTGGCCGACGATGAGGGCTGATTGTATAGCATATGCCAAGAAGTGTGACAAGTGCCAACGTTTTTCCTCTATTCGACGAACTCCACAAGCATTTTTGACACCCATAACTTCTCCTTGGAGATTTTCCATGTGGGGAATTGATTTGGTTGGACCACTGCCAACGACCCGAGGAAGATTCAAGTACCTCGTCGTTGCAGTGGATTATTTTACTAAATGGGTAGAAGCTGAGCCTCTAATTGATATGACGTACGAGAAGGTGTACCAATTCGTTTGGAAGAACATCATCTGCCGATATGGTATCCCTCATGCCTTCATCACAGACCATGGAACACAATTCGATAACGAGGAGTTTGCCGCCTATTGTCATCAGTCAAACATTTTGAAGGTTCATTCAGCACCAGGCCATCCTCAAAGCAATGGACAGACTGAAGTAACGAACAGAACATTATTAAATGGTTTGAATAAGAGGTTAAATGAGGCTAAAGCAAATTGGATTAATGAGCTACAGTCAGTATTGTGGGCCTACCGAACAACTCCCCGAGTAGCAACTGGAGAGTCCCCATATATGCTGGCATTTGGAAGTGAGGCTGTAATACCTGCCGAGTTGGGTCTACCAACACACAGAGTGCTGAATTTCAATTCCCCAGTCAGTGATTTGATGAGAAGATTAGATTTGAACATGCTCGAGGAAGTTAGAGAAAAAGCAGCCATTAGGAATGCTGCATATCAACAACGAACAGCTTTGTTCTACAACAAGAGGGTGAAGAAATGCGATTTAAAGGAAGGAGATTACGTGCTAAAGAAGGTCATTCAGAAGCACAATAAATTGGAAGCAAATTGGCATGGACCTTACCGAGTTACAGAAGTTGTTCGACCAGGAACTTACCGAATAGCAACTCTAGAAGGAGAGGAATTCAAGAATGGTTGGAATGCTGAACACCTTCGCAAGTATTATCAGTGATGTAAAATGTACAGCAGGTCCATCAATATGAATAAAACGATGATGTTTCACCATTTTTCTCTCCTTTTTTTGAAAGTTTTTCGGGGAATACTAGTGTTGTACACTACGCTGCTCGACAGCAAAAAGAAGATGATAGTTCAGACCCACGACCAACTCCGGTTGGTAAAAGGGCGAGAACAAACTATACTCCTTTGGTTAGGAGGCATACACTAGCGTGACAAACTCCGGTTGGTAAAATAACTAGTAGATAGTTCGAGCGTGATCAACTTCGGTTGGTAAAATAGCGAGAACACGATAGTTCAGACCCACGACCAACTCCGGTTGGTAAAAGGGTGAGAACAAACTATACTCCTTTGGCTAGGAGGCATACACTAGCGTGAGCAACTCCGGTTGGTAAAATAACTAGTGGACACTAATAGTTCGAGCGTGATCAACTTTGGTTGGTAAAATAGCGAGAACAAACTATACTCCTTTGGTTAGGAGGCGTACACTAATGTGATCAACTTCGGTTGGTAAAAAAGTTAGTAGGCATGATAGTTCAAACCCATGACCAACCCCGGTTGGTAAAAGGGCAAGAACAAAATTCTTAAAAATGCCAATCTCGGTTGGTTTGAAAACAAAATATGCTCTCAAATGCCAACTTATGTTGGTCGGGAAGTAAGTTTATTACATAAAAGTTCATCGAAGAACAAATATTCCAAACTGAACCAAGTATAGTTGGTCGGGGATAAAAACCCACTAACTGTAGTTGGTCGACGAAGAAAAATCTTTGACCTTGGTTGGTCGGGCACATTTATTGAAAAAGACAAAATTTACCAAGTATAGCTGGTCGGGGATAAAAATCCATTAACTATAATTGGTCGACGAGCTCAATTTAAACAACCTTGGTTGGTTGTAAGAAATTTTAACATTTTTATACTCATTACTTTATTGTTAAGTAGTAGAGCAACATTACTGGTACTTGTAAGTTATTACTAGATTGGTCGATGAACCACAAAGAATTGTTATGCAATCACAAATATAAAAGTGTTAGACAAGTACAAAACAATAGCAATACAGATTTGCAAACAAAAAATGAAAGTCTTTCATTAAAATTCAAAATAAATTACAAGTTACATATGTGTGCTAACTATTACATTGAAAATCCTATTCTATTGGTTTTTTCCCCTCAGCCTTCGATACAGGTTCCTCGCCAGCAGGAGGATCATTTAATGTCTGAGGAGAATTGATAATATTCAAGTCCTTCAATATTCTGACATTCATTACTGAAGGAGTATCCAAGAGATGCTCAGGACGAGATACTTCAATTTGAGAATGAAGATTATAGTCACCAAGATATTTTGAAATTAAGCTTCGAGGAATGGCACGAGCTGGGATCCATTCCATGTCCAATTTATAGGGTGGTACAAGCAAGTCTAGTAGCCCAGGAGTATGATAATCCCACAGGTAGTGCCCCTGTTCGAGCTTCAGCACACCCAGGGCGTTCAACCATCCCTGTTTATAACCTTCATTATTGGCATTTTCAATGCGAGCATCCAAGTGATAAAGGGCCTCATTATAGCCTGCATTCCAGAATTCGCGAGGTTGTTTATGGAATTGGAAAGTTAATCTTTCTAACTGCTCATGAAGGTTCCTGGTAAAAACATCCTTATTATTCAAAGCAGACTTCGTCGCAGTAAGTTGATCTTCCAAAGTTAGGATTTTCTTGGACATTTCAGACAAAGCCCGATCTTTTGTGTTCAACTGGTACGCTTGAGTTTCCAATGTTGACAGAGTACGAGCTTCTTTAATACTACGAGGAGTTCTTGATCGACCCCGAGCAGCTGGAGTGATTCGTTCCTCGTTAACATCCTGGGCAGCTCTTCCTCGCCCACGAGAACTTCTTCCTCGTCCCCGAGCAGTAGCAGAAATACCAGACCTTCTTAAAGGTATCCAATTCTTGCCTTAATTTGGCATTCTCAACCTCTAAGAATGAGAACCCTTCGTCGGAGACTGGTACCAAGGCAGTGGAAGATGAAGCTGCAGACTTATACTGTGCCAACTCTTTCTGCAAATTGTTGTTCTCTTGTTCCAGCAGCTCGGCGATCTGTCTGCAGGCCTCAACTTCACCTTTTAGGGTCCTATCCCTGACATCATACCCAGCAATGAGTTTGTCATAGCCCTTCTCGGCAGAAAGCTGTTGATATTTCTTTTCATACCCCTCGTGTAATAAGGCATTTGACTCCTTGTACTGATCCTTGAGATCTTCTAGAGTATATTGAAGCTCCTCGATCATATCATAGTAGGCCACGTTATTGGCCACAGCTCGATCAAGTAAGCCCTTCAGATATTGGTAAGCTTCTACTGCCTGCTCTGAAGCATCATGGCCAAGGATGTCGGCAACTTCTGATGCACTGAGGTCTGTGTGACCAGCTTTATAATACTCATGGCATTGCTGCATCAACTTTGTGTCATTAGCAGACAAAAGATCCATCCTGGCCAGAAACTAACAGAGAAAGAAAAAGAAGATCAAGACAGGGTGCAGATAAAGAAGAGACAATCATATGGAAGAAAATAACTCAAATTTTATTAGATCATAAGGCAAAGTTACAAAGATCTGAGATACAAAGTACAAGTAAGAAGAAAAACAGAAAGATAGTACCGAACAACTTCACACATTTTCCTTGTCTCCCAAGACTTTCTCGGGAGGCTGGGACGAGGAGCTTGGTTGCTCGGTGGGGACACTGATTTGATCAGCTGAAGTTGGGATTTGTTCAAGGGAAGCATGCAAAGAAGAAATCTCTTCAGCAGATGTCTGGTTGGGTTGAGGAGCAAAGATTTGATCACCCACAATCATTGAAGATTCTTCATATGCAGCTTCGTCTTCATCTTCGTCTTCAATAACTGGAGGAGGACCAGGGAGATGTTGTTGAAATAGCTCGGAGTCCTCGCTCACCTTCAATTCCTGCAAGGCAGCAACCCAACCATCATGGAAGTATTTCAAACTTCCATAATTCACCTGGGTCATCATTGCTGCTACCCCCCTATCCCATCCTTTATCCCAACCAGTTCGAAAGGATTTCTTCACAACTGTTTTTCTCTTCATTTTCTCCGAGGAGAGCTTCTCGGATAGAAGGTCCTCGGAGGCTTTCAGCTTGGCCTCCAACTCCTCCTTCTGACGATTTGCTTCGCGCATAAGTGTCAGGTCTTCCTCAACTGATTTCAGTTTATTTTCAAGCTCCCCAAAAGTAGTGAGCTTCTCGGAGTATTTCTTATTCTCTCTTTCCAAGTCCTTCACTTTGTTTCCCAACTGCACCTTCTCTTCTTTAAATGCAGATAATTTTTTCTCCCATTCACCTTTATCCTCGGCATACTTCTGACGGGATTCCTTCAGAGATTGGGCCAAACCCTGGAATGCATCCTCTACTCTAGACGAGGAGCTTGAAGCCTTGAGCGCTTCATCTTTCTTCACAATGGTGTTAAAACAACTCACCAGCTGAAAAAAGAAGGTAGTGATGAGTTAATGCCGAGATACATATATTGATAGAAGGAAAAATTCAAGATAAAAAGAAACTTACTGAAGCAATGTGACGAGTAGCCAGGGATGTCAGCATATCCCTAGACATGTTTTCCTCGATGCCTTGGACTTCAGGAATAATCCAAGTTTTTACCGAGCTCATTGCAGAGCTCGGGGGAATGATGGTTGGAACACCAGCTCCACTAGTTTGGAGCTGGGGAATGGCTTCAGAAAAACTAACCGAGGAGGATTTCTTCAATCTCCTCAGTGGAACTTCAGCAGTTTCAGCCAAAGAACCCTTGGTGGGGGAAATAGTGATCACTTCCACAGAAGTACTTTTCTTGCTCGGAGCCATTGGAGGCTTCTCGGCAGCCTTCTGAACAGCAACAGAAGGAACAACATCAATTTTCTTGGTCCCCTTTGGGACTTCAGCCTTGTTCCTCTTTCCATCCCCGGCAGAGGAAGTCTCCTCGAAGATAGCAGGAACTCTTCTCTTGCCCATCTTCTGGCTTAGAGGAATGTGAGATTCTGGTGAAGATTCCTCGGAAGCTGGCAATGGGTCACTAATGTTGACCATAGGACGAGCAGTAAAAGATGATGTGTAGCTCCTGTACTGCAACAAATATGAAGCAGACCTGATGTGCTCGTCTGCAACCCTCTGATGCAAACTCCAGATATGTTTCAACTGCTTTATATTAACTTCTGACTCTTTTGGAGTTTTTCTCTTGCTGTCAACTGCAAACAAAAACATATTGAAATATCAGTCATACATTTTATCAAATACAATGAAATCATAATTTCAAAAACAAAATAAGATGAAAACGACCTATCCCATTGCCATATGGGGGGCATCTGGGACCCTCATATACTGCATCTCCAACCAAAGGGGTATGTTGCCAATTTTTTATAACTACCCCGTGTTCAAAATAATCTCTGTTGGCATCAGGGAGGTTGACTACTAAGGCCCTATTCAAAAACCTAGTTTTTAAATAAAAAACGTTGTCTAAAACAGCCCATCTGTAACAGTACATAATCTCAGGAATTCCTATACGAGTTCCATGAGTTTGATTTAACCTATATACCCCATTAACTATTCTCCATGTGTTGGGGGCTATTTTTGCAGGGACAACGTCGAAGTACTGATAGAACTCTAAACACAACGGATTTGGTGGAAAAGAAAATCCACATTTAGCAATAAATAGGCTAGGGAACCAGTGTCCCTCAGCCAAATCAAAATAACTTGAAGGCTCAGAAAGAACCTCCAAAGTTACCCAAGAAGGAATAGAGAAGTCAGAGCGGAACTTCTCAAGAGATTCGATAATATAAACCATGGTGAATAAAAAGAAATGAAGAAGAAAATCTTACAGGAAAAAAGGAGATCTGTTGACGAACAAACGAAGGAGGAAATGAACGCACAAGAGAGAGAAAAGCTTTAGAAAACTCGAAAGCAGAAATTGAAAAGGTAGAAGACGATGGGATTGCCTCTGAAGTTTAAATAACTTGCCTTGGGAAACGGAGAAAGAAATGATTACAAAAAGGAAATATTACGCTACCGGCGGCTAAAAGGACAAAAAGGGCACGAAGATCGAAGCGCCTATAAAAATATAAAAAGGCAGATTCTGCGAATTTGGAAGGAAATTTAAATACGAAGAAAAGGCTCCTAAAACCCAGGAAGGTCATTTAATATCGCCATATACCGAGAAAGAATGTTCCATACTCCTCAAAGTTCGAAATATGAAACATTGGGGGCTTCTGTTGACACCAAAATTAGTATGCTGATGTGGACAAATAATAAGAAGACACGTGTCAATCTATGTGGCACAATAGCAACGAGGAAGATTGTTTCCCCGACCAACATACTCACTCCGAGCAATAAGTATACTCCGAGGAACACCAACCCTCCGAGGAACTCTTATCTTCCGAGGAACTCCAATGCTCCGAGGAACTTTTGGACGACGAGCAACTAAGGCGGTTCGAGCTGCACCTCGACCACAGCATTAATTGCCAGATAATCAACAGTTCAACTATTCATTGAATGCTTATCATCTTGACGCGCATGTTTGAAGAACATTAAATGAATTACCCTTTCATATGTATATCATTTAATGTAACACCCTTTCATGTACAGCCTAAGGGCTATAAATACCTTGTATCACCCTCATTCAAAGGGACGGGAATTTCTTGATAGCACTTGTAATCGAGAATTCTCAAACACTCAGCAATAACATAACAGTGGACGTAGGCCATTCATATAAGGCTGAACCACTTTAAAATCTTTTGTCTTATTTATTTATCTGTTATTAAATAATTAGAGTAATCTAGTTTTTTACATCAACACTCCCCTTTAATATATACTTACATTATCACTTATGCAAAATATCCCAAAAATATAGATTTCTCCTTACATTAAAGGATTTTGAATTTTATTTTCAAAGATGAGAATTTCAAACGGTTTCGAAATCGGAATTAAAATGGAGTTTTAATTGAATTTTTATTATCACCAAGAGTCCTCAAAACATAAAACTGTCTAGCAAAAAAAAATATTAAAAAATATTGAACGGTCCGATCGAGCTGAATTTTTTTCTGTAGCTTCCTCTCGTCTTCAGTTAATTCTTTGTAAAATTTCATCCAATTCCAACGGTCAGATCGTCCGGAATAAAAAAATTTTGTATTTGTATCTGATTAGAACTCTTTTCTTAATCAAACTCTTAATCCTTTACATGACAAAGGGTTTCCAGAATATCATATAAATCATCACTACATGAAAATTTCCTATCTCAAATTGGGTTTTTCTTCCATACAATTCATCCTAATCATTCATAAACCAATATGAAAGATGCATCAATGAAATAAGCAAGATAAACACTTGCCTGAGATTTTCGGTGTTCTGGTTTGGTGCCGAATTTGGTGTGGTCATGTTCCCCGTCTCGCGATCTACGCGTTCGCGTTGGCGGTGGCGGTCGTGCAAACGGGTGAGTTTTGAGTCTTGGAATGCCTTGAGAGCTCTCTCCTCTCCTCTCCAATGGCCGTTCTAGTGTTTTGAGTTATCTAACCCTAGGAGATAACCTAAACATCTAATATAACCCCTTTAATTTTCGTGGGTTTAATTACCCAAAAATACAAAATGACTAAAATGCCCTCCCGGGGTACTAATTAGGCCTAAAAATACCCCGAGACCCAAACTAAACTCCCGGGTACACTTTTCTGACTATCTCGACCCTTCCGGACGCGTTAGCGCACTCAAAACGACCATACGAACAACCTATAAAACATTCACTTTTATTAATCCACATTTAGTCCCGACACGACACAGGCGCGTCCCGATAAAAATTTCCACAATTGTCATTTTATTCACACGTGACAATATTATAAAAATAAATCTCATATATTACTATACTCATCCAGTAACATTCAACAAATAACAAATTTCCAATAATTACTAACTCTCGTCATGCTAGTAAATATTTAAAACAACATTTCGGATTAAAATTAAATTTATTTATCTCAATTAAATTTAATAAATCCCATAATTTAAAAGCTATAAAAATACGGGGTATTACATACTTCCCCCCTAATAACGGAATTTCGTCCCGAAATTCTGAAAATAAGGCCTATCAGGTAGCACAATTCTGGATATCCTTTTCCGTACACAAACTAACTATACATTACGGCGCTCAATCACTATAGCCCTTTCTTCACAGCAACATTGTTTTACATTCTCATTGGAGACACTTCACATTGTGCTCCCACCCGACAACATTCGCATAGGTCACGCCTATACGTTATAATTTCCTTATCTCACTATCATTAGGAGGCCGCACCTCACTACATGACAAATACTCGGATTTATTCATATACAAAACTCCCATTCTGAGAAAAATATATGAACATTTGATCACTCTTGCTCTCCTGAAACAATCATGGAATTTTACCACAGTTATCGGATGTTCTCTCGACTGATCCAAAAACTCTGATTATCTACTCTCCTCTGAACATACGGGAGGAGAATATTCGAGGTTCTTCCATAACAAAACCTTAATAAGCACCTTGCACGTGACAAACGGGTACGAGTGCTTCTACCGAGCATTCCTGAAATCATCGTACCAATATTAAAAAATCTCCTTCACGTGGCTCCACAAATCCTTAATCACCGTGCGCCCATTCCCTGGCTACGGGTGATACATCTTACTTGAAACGAAACCTTATCTCCGCTGGTTTTTGAAGTCCCATATGAAAGGTGGGATTCACCAATCTCATCCTGATTTAGAAATTTATACTGCGCCGGATCATGCACTAGCGCGATCCTTCCTTTCAAAGGAAGTCTGGGGCATACTAGTTAATATTGTAAGTCAGCTTAAAGGAGTATCAATCACCTCCTTCTCGGCGACTTTATTCACATGTTCGGGATGAACCTTTGATCTTGTTTTGAGGATGGCAACCCATCCAAGAACTGTACCGACTTTACCGACCTCTTCCAAATTCAGGAACTGTAGCTAAACACAAAATTCTTTGGTTGATTCTTCTCTTTCAACCCAACCTTACCAATGGGCAGTGCATGTAGAGACTATCATTACGTCCCGCTAAACATCGATTCCTCCATGAAATGTCTCACATTAAGTGACACGTAATACTCCCCTTCCTTCCTTGTAGTATGCCAAAAGTTCCACCCGTTCTCTTCTCTCCACGAAGCGCACTTTTGGATCTCTTATACCATACCAACATCATCACCCTTTGTATGTGCAAGTCGCTCTCATACTTGCCTACTAACAACTCCGCTCCGAGTATTCTTCATAATCATTTAATTCTTCTCCATTTAAGGAATACTCTTCTTAAATGACTTCCCACAGTCTTCTAATTCATATTTGGGTGTGCTATTCTAATTACACACCTATGTATGGATTATCGCCCCTCATGTGACGTTTAATCCACTCTATCACTTCCACTTCGTCATACTATTCCCACAAACATATATTTCACACGTCTGTTACCACGTCCCTTCGACTCGGACTATTTTAACTGCAATTAACTGAGATGTCCACATTCTTGCAACACCCCGACCACCCTAGAAGAGCGAACATCAGGCTACTCATCCGTAGAACGAACTAAATTCAACGAAATAGAAGGAATAGGGCATTCAAAGTACTAAGAACTCCTCATATTTGTTTAATGTCATACTTAAATGGACTTAGTTCTAGTTTAAACACAAATTGAGCATAGTTTAGTTTGTAATCTATAAAGTCTCATTTACCCTCCACCCCCTTTATTCTTTGTGCCAACGCACAATCCCCCTATCTCAAACTTGGAGATCTAGAGTTTAACCAATATTTGATGGAGAGAAGGGCGACTTATAATATTTTTAAAGGAGGGACTCATGAGGGCTCAAGTAAGGATGAATCTGTATGCTAACAAAATAAGGTATGGGAGGTCTTTTCAAGTAGGTAAATGGGTTTACCTAAGGTTACAGCCTTACAGACAAGCTGCAGTGGCTATGAGACAGAATCCTAAGCTTGCCCCAAAAATATTATGGACCCTATGAGACTCAACAGAAAATTGGTACAGTGGCCTACCAATTATCCTTATCGAACACTACAAATATTCACCATATATTTAATATCTCGCTATTGAAGAAAAAGTTGAGTGAAAAGGTCATATTTGTTATAATAACTGCATCCCACCCTCTTCTTCAACCCACATCCCACAACAACCTCATCCCACAGTTTTCTTCAACCTGCACACCCTATTCTTCAATCATGTCCCACTCTATATAGATGTCTTAACTCACGCTAGCTTGAAGAATTCGTTTTACCCTTTTCATATCTCGAGAGTCAATTAAATACACGGGTATGTAGTTTTTGTTGTTGTTAGTCTTGTTACAATTATATTTTTCTTGAAATTTAATAATTTGGTTACATTATAATCCTTATCATAATTTATCATACTGTGTGGTTGAATTGTTAGTTGTTTTTACTCACGGGAGTGCTCGTTATCACAACTTGATTGGGGACTCACAGTGGTCGAATTTATTGTTTCTCAAGTTTATTAAGGTAATTTTGAATTCTCATATATTACTCATATTTACTTTTAGGTAACAATATACACTTCTATTTCCTACTCGTCAATAGTCCTGTGTGATTCCTGTCGACTTATAATTTTGTTCTACAATGCGACACAGTTAAATTTATAATATATTAGCGTTCGGCTTTTTGCAAAAATAATATACATCTACCGAATGACATTATATCAGTTAATGATATAAATTTAGAATAGTGTGGACTCTTTTAAAGTAGTAAAATTTTCATATACTTTGTATTTAGATTTTTTTTACAGTGCCATTTTATAATTTTCAATTTTTTAGACTGAAATTGTAAATTACAAAAATTCTCGCCAAAAAAAAGAATCAACATTAAATTTATTAATAAATAATTCATCAATGTACGAATAGTGAGGCAATTAAAAACTACCAAATTAATCTCTAGACACAAATTAATTTAGTAAGGAATAGAGTATGACATTAACCATAAAAAGATTCAATGCACAATTTTATAATTGGACTTAAATGGTGATGAGTGTTGTTTCCAAATATATAATGACAAAATTTTAAAAATAATAATATAAAAGTAAATGTACACCAAGCATCTCGAACACCACTATTTTTTCTCTCTGTCTCTATGGGGCATGCGGGGGATTCATTTTTTTATGTTAATTTTTCACTATCTAATCCAAAACTTAACTTTCAACTCATGAAGGACATAAAAAACTTTATAGATTTTAATTGTTAATAGATTACTTTGAAAGGGTAAATTTGAAAATATTAAAACCTATGAGCTATTATCTCGATCGAGTTAAAGTTCTTCAACTATCAGGAAAGTTAATTTCAGGACATGGATACATGGGTTATTCATGTTATTTTGAGCTTTGTATGCCATACTTGTTCTCTAGAACTTTGGATGTCTGAACTAATTTTGGTGTGATTTATGTATTTCATGCTTTATCAAATGAACTTGACTGGCTTGATAATACAAACTTTCCTAACATGTTTCTAAAATAATTTGGCCGCATAATTAATTCCACAAAATCATATTTGGTATACGAAATTTTCAAATATAAACACAAACACAATTAAGTACCTATTTTACTACAAAAATTTTAATCTCTTCATCACCGTCTCTCTCCTTTGGATCATATGGTCCTGCAACATGCAACAACCAAGCACAATGAAGAATAAGCGTATAAATATGCAACAATATTGTTTAATGTTGTTTTCTAAACTAAAAAGAGCAATTCAATTATACGCTGAAAAAACATGTAAAGTTTACAATGCTTTTTAGCAAAAAGTCCTTTATTTTCCTTTTTTGATTATGTTAACGTGATAGTGATAAAGTACGTAATTGTTTAAAATGTGTTGTCCAAACCACGCATCAAAGAATTAACCGAGATAAAAAAAATTATGGACGAAAAGAAAAATATTTGCACCTATGAATTGAAAAATGAGAATAACATATAAAATTGCCATTCCTACCATTCTGAGGCTTTCCTAATGGTGGCTTGAGGATGGCATTGACTCCGTTGATTCTTAGTTGGTGGTGGCTTGAGGTAAAGGTTCTCACAATGATCCCCACCGGTGGCAACAGCATACACCATGTTATTTGAGATAAGACCCTTTAACCTGTTAAATAACCCATGTTACTTGAAATCGAAAGAAGATTAAAGTCATGTCTAAGATGAATCATAGATAAAGATTTTAAAGGTGCAACAAAGTGTAAAAAGAATGTTGATTGCGTTAAAAAAGAAAAAAAATTAAGAGATGAAATGTTTGAACCTGAGTAATTATTGGTGTTAACACAATCGATGTAAAACTAACAAATTTAATTCTATACACGTGTAAACTAAAAAATTAAGTACCCATGTTTCAAACTCAAGGTCGATACCGTGACGATACGACTGAGTTAATTAGGTATCAGTACCCATAGGTCCGATTCTGAGTTACGAGTTGAGTTTTCCATTATTAGTGTGAATCGACCCTATATCGATAATTTCTCGATATTATCGGCTCATACCAGCGTTATTGCGGTAGTATTGTCTCATATCGGAGATATCACAATAGAATCTACCTATATCGGTAATATATCGATCGAGATGGTGAAAGTTACTAAGCATCGATCTCTCTATCACAACTTCTAACTCACTCAATTGAGCCTCGATTTTGAATCCATGTCACAATTGGAGCAACCTTTTTCATTTCAGAATGAGATATATGATGTTTCCTGGTCGCCGATAGGGTTTTTTGGTTAAGTCTCTCATTTCGTTTCTTGTAGTGTTATAAAAGGGGTTATGTCCCATTTAACCTTATTTTTTATATTTACTTAATTTGTATTGAAATGCATCATTATTCATATATCCTTAAAGTATATGATCTTGGATCTCCTTTTGAGGCTCCATCTATATTAAGCTAGAATAATCCTCTAGGAGGTTTATTCCAGGAACATTTGATTATCTGAACTTGTTTTTGCAAGATTTTTACATTGAAAGCTTTAACAATTTGAATATCTTCATAAGAACTTTTGTCATAGAACTTACAATTCTGCAAAATGTTAGTACCAAAAGAGAACAAGAGGTTGTTTCTTGATTTCCATGATTCCCAAAATATTATTTTGGGCATTATATAAATAAGAATTTAAATAAAGTCCCTTTTAGGATTTGACATCCACCAAGATAAAACAAACCTGCAAGAAGAAGTGTTAATAACCAATCCAAATAAATGAGAAAAGTAATTCCATACCTCTGATGCTAGGATACATTCAATAAGGATATGTTATTTACTATCAGGGGCTGATCTATAATATCTACAAATAAGAGCCAATATTATACATGTTGTTTGAATATCAGTTTCAAATGGAACATCATTATTGAGGAGTTTCTTAGTTAAATTGGAAAGTTTCATTATACATTCTTTAATCCAATTAATTTTCCAGCTGAATGAGATTAGATTGGATTGTCTACATACATTGTATGCGAATTTGTAAGAGAATTCCCTGTTATTTGATGGCTTCCATATTTTATTATCTTCTATGATGTATTCATTAGCTTTATCTTGAATTACAGCTATTCTTTCAGCTACTTTAGAACCTTTGTTAATTGACAATCCTCTAGGATGTTTATTGCTCAAAAATGACGCCCAAAGACCATGATCACACTTAAATTTCTAATAAAATTTGTAACTATATGTTGTGATTATGTCTTCTATTCTTCTCAACTTGAGAGCTCTTTCCTCAAAAGGGAAGCAGGTACCAAACCACTTTATCCATTGACAAGGCTTATCTTTGTGACATCCTCCCCAAAAGAATTTACTGAATAATGAGTTTATTCTTTTAATGACGGTTTTAGGAGGATTTAAAATTGATATGTATATAGGCATTGATTGTAATACATTCCTTATAAGAATAGATCTTCCTGCTTGAGATATAAGACTAGAAGACCAAGAGTTTAACTTATATCTAATTTTTTATATTAATTTTGAAAACTGGTTTAATTTATATCTACCTTCGTTTAATTTGCAACCTAGATATTTTATTGGGAGTTTTTTGTGAGAAAGACCTATGTGTTTTGAAATAGAATTAATTATGTTGGGGTAAGTTTTATCATCTACAAAGAATTAATTTAAACATAACTATCTGAATGTATTTAAAGATCTGTGGCATTCATGAAACAAACATTAAACATAACTATCTGAATGCATTTAGAGATTAAGATATGTGGCATTCACATCATTCATGAAACAGACTCAGATATGTGGCATTGATGAAATAAAACTATACAAATTTGAAAACTACCATACAAATATGAAAACCGAAACTCAAAACTACCATACAAATCTGAGAAATGACCATATAAATATGAAAAATTAACATACAAATCAGAACTCAAAGCTACCATACAAATCTGAACTCGAAAAATCGAAACCTAGTAAAGATAATCATTACTGTGAAGTTTCTCCATGGAGGTCAATACAGGAAATAGCCCAAGAATTATCTAAGAATATTCATGTTCAAATGGATTGAATAAGGGTGTAACGGTCAAACGTATGCCTAATCCTGTTGTGATCTTTTGTATACCTAAGCCTACTAAAAGATATAATTCACTTCATAACTAATAAACAATACACATGCTTTGTTTTCTGGTTAATGCCTAATTTAAATATGTGATGTTCGCAATATACAATTCACTGACATGAATCTTTGTTTAATAATAGTGGAAATGAAATAAGAATATGCATTTTCCTTTGTGTCGGAACAAAATAAAGCGGGGAATTAGGGAGTGTCATCGATACTGGAAAAAAAAGGATCCATAACCCAAATGAAGTGAATGTCATAACGTAGAAAAAAACAAAAATTAGAAAAAATGAGCAAATCAGATAGCTCCATTGTCAAATACCTAAACAAATCTGACATAAAGTTGAAGAATTAAAAAGCAATATAATAATAATGTTTTATCAGAAACTCAAACCTCATTTCCACATCAACACACGAACAGACACTAAAATAAATAAAAAAATCTTTCCAGATGTAAGTGTCCCCTATTATGAATATTTAAAGAAGAAAAAATCTAGAATATAAAATAATGAAAAGATATCATACTATTTGTGTCCCACGTTATGAGGCTGACTGAGTGAGACAGATTTATTCGTGATCTTAAGGTCATTTGACTGATGTCGCTGGTGATTCTAGTTGTGATCTAAATGATCATAATAGACCATCTCGCTTTGATTCCAGTAGTACCAGTTTAACCAATCGAGTTCAATTTGGTATGGCTAGAAAAAGGGAAGTCCTGAAATCTAGTCCATTCTCCGATTAAGTGGGGTCCCATTGATGCTGCAAAACAAACCAACTCCAAATCAAAACAACACAAACATAAAACCAATGTATACAAATACGGAAACAAAAAGAAAAGGAAAGAAAAAATTCATTATGTTTTACTCCTTAATTATTGCAGCGAAGATGAAAATTTGAGCCAATAAACTAAGGTTTTAATTCCAAAATAGCAGTTCAAACTAAGTTAAGCCACTATAGCCACTATATGTACCTGTAGCGCAACTAAGTTAAACCACTATATGTATCTCTATGTACCTGTAGCATAACTTCTCTCGAGTTCCACTGTATGTACCTGTAGCATAACTGAGTTAAGCCACTGTATGTACCTGTATCATAACTTCTCTCGAGTGTCATTGTATGTACCTGTAGCATAACTTCTCTCGAGTGTTACCTAAAAATCACACGTAAAGTCAATATAAGTCATGTGATGGTCATAATACTATGTACAGTAGAATAACTTCTCTCGTCATTATGCTTAGAAAGTGAGTACCATCTCAATGAATGAAAGTGAGGACCAATTCAAATTTCACAGAAAAAAATAAAACTTTAGAAAACAAAGAAAGGTTACAATGTATGGCGGAGCAATGATTTATAGAGGTTTTGAACCACAAAAACATTTGGATAAGACCTACCCCACCACGATGATACTCGAAATTACCTACTAAACTTACAAAACATAAATAAATTTAGAATATTGAGCAAAATTTCATAAACAAAATTTAGCCAACAATCGAGTATCTATTCTGTTTGAAGTAAAGCCTAAAATCTGAAGGAGATAATTTTTTTTTATATATTTTAACTATTAATAGATTACTTTTTAAGGGTAAATTTGTAAATATTAAAACCTATGAGCTATTATCTAGATCGAGTTAAAGTTCTTCAACTATAAATTATGTTTGGGATACTAATTCATTATCAAAGTAATAGTTCAAGGGTTTGTTTGAAAATTTGCAATTTACCCTCAACTTATAACTTCAACCATAGACATAGATATACGAAAGAGGAGCTTGCATTTCACTTTGTGTTCCCCCCCCCCCCCCTCCTTTGTGTGTAGTTATATGATTGTGTAGCGTTACTCATTCTTACAGTTATATTAGCCGTGTTTGGATGTTCAAAGTACTAAAAGAGGCCTTAGAAAGGGAAAAATTATATCTTATGAGAATATACAGAGATATCACAATTTTTCCTCATTAATGAAGTAAAACTTAAATAACAACAAAGACATTAGTTGTGAAGAAAAGTATCCTATAAAAAATGAGTGTTTGTGAAATTTTATGAATTTTTATACTAGTTTTATTGCATTCTCATTTCTATTTAGGCGTTTAGTTCTTAGTAAGTAATTTGGAAGGTGGTTTCACAATTAATGTAATATCGCGGAATGCTTGCTTATAGTGCTGATGTTTGGGACGATCTATTAAGTATCGGATTTGACTATGAACTATATTAGTATTAGTATTATTCTATATTAGGTGATCTTGCCATGTTTTTTTCTACTTATTTCCTTATAACATAAATTATTCACTCTATCATCATGACTTTCTTTATTTATTGACTAAACGTACATCTGGAATTTTTAGTTAATATTTCCTTTTATTCATGACAACTTGCATTTTATTGATCTGCCAAGCTGGATTAGTTTCTATTATTTTTAATGGGTTGCCTTTTAAAACTTAATTAATGTATCACAGTATAACTACATGTTATCTCTATTGGATGTGAGTAGGTTCGCTTTGAGATCACAGTCTATTTACGATGGATAGATCTTGGATTTCCCTGAGTAGATTATCAAATGAATATGAAGAAGGGATTAAGGATTTTTTTAAAGTTGCTGAGGCACATGAAAAAGGGAGCAACTCCATTCCATGCCCATGCTATAAATGTGGGAATGCATTTAAGTTGAGTCTAAAAGTGGTTAAAAATCATTTATACGCGAATGGTTTTGATAAAACTTATCGTACATGGATATGGCATGGAGAAGTTTCTAAAAGTGTTGCCCCACTTAATAACGACACGTGTGATCCAAACCTTCAAGATTATGTGATGGAGACTCTAGAGGATCTTGAAAACACAGTGGAGATGGTTCAAGCTACACATGAGGATTTAATAGGAGATCCTGAAAGCTTTGCAAAGTTGCTTAACGTTGCTCGAAAGCCTTTATATAGGGGTTGTAAAAAGTCAACTAGATTATCAGCATTGGTAAATATTTTCAACTTGAAAGCAATGAGTGGGTGGACCGATACAAGCTTTTCAAAGTTATTGGGATTATTAGTAAAAATTCTTCCAGAAGATAATGAATTTCCTATAACTACGAAAAAGGATGTTAAAACATTATCGATTTTTGGAAGGGATATGAAAAAATGCATGCGTGCCCCAATCATTGCATACTATATAGGAAAGAGTACACCGATGCTACTATATTACCTACATAAGGAACTTCAAGGTATAATAAGTTAAGGAAGAATACAACTGAGTCAAAGGTGGATGTTCCTGCAAAAGTGTTATGATATTTTCTGCCTATTCCATGGTTTAAACGATGGTACCAATCTGTTCAAACATCAAAATATTTGACATGGCATGCAGATGAAAGAGAAATTGATGGTAAATTGCATCACTCGACTGATTCTCCAGCATGGAAGTTGGTAGGTAAGAAGTGGCCAAAGTTTGGGAAGGAAGTAAGAAACCTTCAGTTAGCACTTTCAGCTGATGGGATCAACCCACATAGTTCTCTTAGCAGTAGGTATAGTTATTAGTCAGTTATGCCGTGTGATAAGCACCCAAAACTATACAATTTATACCCCAAATAGATGTATTTTAGTTGTTAATTCTCAGCAATTTGGGTCTTATGCGCTTAATTGTTCAATATGCAGGCTTAATTGCAGTTGCGGTGTCTAAAGCTATATTTCCAGGCAATTTGAAGTTAAAATGGAGCTAAATACCCAACCCCGTAACCTTACCCGAGCCTAAGCCTACCCTAAACCTTGTGTGTTTTGTTTGTCCCTTTTTATTATTTTTTTAGATTTTTAGTTTGAGTCATTTTTATTTTTAGGATTTATTTTAGATTTATTTAATATTTTTTAGGTTTATTTTCTATTTTTATTTTTATTAGTATAACTTTATTTTATTTTGATTTTTATTAGCTTTTAGTTTAGTCTTATTAGGATTAGTTTTAAGAGTTCATTTTTAGTTTATTGTATTTTATATTTTTTAGGACTTTAGTTTTCATTTAATTTTATGTTTTTATTTCTTTTTTTTATTTTAGTTTTTATAAGCTTAGGATTTTATTTTTTTAGTTTTAACATTTAAATTTTTATTATTTTTAGTTTGTTTTAATTTTAGTTAGATTTTATTTTTAGTTTTATTTGATTTTACACTTATTTAGGATTTTAGTTTTAGTTTTATTTTTATTTTTATTTTATTTTTTTTAGTTTCAATTTTATTTGAGTCTTTGTTTTATTTTAGAATAGAATTTTATTAGGTTTTTTATTTTATTTTATTTTATTAATTTAATTTTATTAGTGTTATTTTAGGGTCATAAATTTAACAAACACCATAACCACCATACACACTCACCTACACCTAACTAACTTCCCTCACTCTCACCCTAACATTCTACACCCTACCACACACAACCCCACACTCCATCATCTTCTCCAACACATCCCAATCTTCTCTCTCCTCACCGCAAACCCACCCCCATTACAACACAACCAAAACTCCATCTCACTCTCTCTCATCACCCAACTCTTACACCACCACCAACCACCCTTCTTCCACACCCTATAGCCAACCCCCGACCATCTTCTCCTACCCGCGAACACCCCCCTGCGCAACCCCCGCCGGAACCCCCAGCTGAGACCGGCCGGACCTCCAACCCCCTACTGCCATCCCAACTCGTCTCGACCCCCTCCGGCTTCATCTCAGGCCGACGACGACCCAAATCGAACTCACCCCCGCAACCCACGGCGGCCATCCCTACTACCCGCAACCCACGGCGGCCATCCCTACTACACACCATCCAACCCGCCACCATGCCTAACCTTGAATCCATTCATATCCATACCCATTTCCCAACCCCAACCCATTTCTCCCAACATCGTTTTCTCCACCTGTTAACATCCAAAAACACAAAAACCAAATAAATAAAGACCAAATTACCCCATGTTCCAATAACACCCTTTAAACCCACTTAAACCTTTATCCCCCATTTTACCCATTATTCCCCAACTAACCACTCAAAACCAATTTCCAAAATTACCCCTCACCATATCAGATTTTTATTCTCATTCACATGATCTCACACCCAAACCACATGCACCCTCCATTAAATTCCTAAATTAACCCTCACCCAATACCTTACACACCCTCTTGCACCTTTGTCTACCCAATTTACCCCTTTGCTCCATGTGCCTACTATATAAGAAGAGCATGCTCTTTCAAAGGGAGAATCATCATCAAATAGAGAGAAAATTCTAGGGAAAAGTAGAGAGTTAGGTTAGAATAAATTACGTAGAAATATTTGTAAATAGGTTTATTTTCATTTTTTTAAGATATTTGTGAGTGATAATTGTGTGAAATTCAAGTTGAGTAAATTTTTCATTTATATCTTTGTTGATCACTCACTTGGATGATTGTATGCTTTAATTTCAAGGATTGAGCTCAAATTGCCAATTTCAAGGAGACTTGTGAAGATTTGTTCTCTTTCTCTACTCTTTTATTATATTAATGCCTATTGAATATTTGTTTATTATGTTTGATACCATGTTAGGCTAAAACCCCTTTCAAGGGATGGGGTAAAACCCTTATTTGATGTTATTTTATTTTAATTAGTTTAATTACTTGAAAAGTCCCTTTGAATGGTAATTTTAATCCCTCACCCTTAAATTTATGCCTTGAGAGAGGGTAAATGATTTTCGAGAGAAAATCGAAATTCTAGTTATAATACCCATTTTAGATTCGAACTAGAGATAGGGGTTTCTTAAGTGGGGTATTATAACTTGAATTTCAACTCTAAATTTTATTTTCTAAGATTGACATAAATTTTAATTGGTCGATCCTAGCGGGTGATTAATTAAAAGGAGTGTGGATCTATTTTCTAGAGTTGTGGGGTGTTAAACTTAATTTTCTAAAAGGTTACTATTATAATTACACTTACAACGAGAGTTGGTTTGTAATTTTGATATTAATTTGGGAGAATTCAAATAATTAAATTAATTAATTAGAATAACTAAAATTCGTGGTGTAATCCCATTCCTTGATTGTTCTCACAATTATTTACCTCACTTTATCTCTTATTTTAGTGTTAGGCTTTGTTTTCATTTAATCACTTTCTAGTTAGTTATTTTCATCTTAGTTTAGTTTATTTTAGTTTAAAACATCACCTCACCCAATTGTTTTAATATTGAAAAGGCTAAAAAAATTAGAAAAGTAAAAAGCTCAAAAAGAAAATAAAAAGTGAATTACAATTGAATTTATTCCATTTGCTTTACAACCTTGAAAGTGGATTGATACCCTTACTTACCTCTAAACTTGAGATTGTTTTATTTTGTAGGTATTTGAGGTTTTGACTAACTTGGATTTCAACAACGACAAACACACACGCAAAAGTCAAGTTATCAAATGGCGTCGTTGCCGGGGAGATGAAAAGTTTTAGTTATCAAATGGCTCCATTGCCGGGGAGATGAAAATTTTTAGTTATCAAATGGCGTCGTTGCCGAGGATATACACAGAAAAGTTGGATTTCAAATGACTAACTTGGCTTTAAACAACGACATATACAAAAGTCTCGTTATCACCGTGGATCTAAAATTTTCATCCTTCGTTGAGCGCAAAGAGAAATTTTTTTATGCTGACAATGATGATATCTGGTCCACAACAATCAGGCAATGATATTGATGTTTACTTGGCACCCTTAATTGAAGATTTACAAACTTTATAGCATGAAGGTGTCCAGGCTTATGATGATTACCGACAAGAATCTTTTACATTAAAGGCTATACTTTTGTGGACTATTAATGATTTTCCTACATATGGGAATTTGTGCGGTTGTGATGTAAAGGGATACTATGCATGTCCGAATTGTGTGGAAGAAACTGATTCTATTAGATTAAAAAATTCTAATAAGAATATATATATGTCGAATAGAAGATTTCTTCCACATGACCATCCATTTCGAAAGAAAAAAAAGGCTTTAAATGGTTAGCAGGAGTTTCGAGTACAACCTGAACCGTTGAGTGTTGAATAAGTATTAAAGAAATTGGTAGGTATTAGGGCATCTTGGGGAAAGAAGGTGGGTTTGAAAAAGATAGTTAAAATCAAAGGGAAAGCGTCGTGAAGACCACGTTGAAGGTAGTGCTTCCTCCAAAGATGATCATGTTGATTTCGTATCTTGGAAGAAAAATCCATATTCTTTGAGCTTTAGTATTGGTTGGATTTTCTTATTTGACACAACTTGGACATAATGCACATCGAGAAGAATGTTTGTGACAGCGTCATAGGGACCCTACTTAACATTCCTGGAAAATAAAGGATGGATTTAAGAGTCATCTTGATCTTGTAGACATGGGAATTCGGGATGAATTGGCACCACAATATAATGGTAAACGCACTTATTTGCCGCCAGCTTGTTGTACATTATCGAGGGAAAAGAAAATAAGGGTTTGTGAAACTTTGCGACGACTTAAGGTCCTTGATGGATATGTAACACCTCGTATTTTCATGCATTTAATATTTAATTAATTCGGGAATTCAAAATTACTTGTGTGTCGTAATTTTAATTGAATTAATTATGGCAAATTATATTTAAATATTAATCGGGAAGTGAATGGTTAATATTTTGAGAAACTTAATTACTGAGTGAATAGTAATAATGTATTTACGTCATTTCGAGTATTAATGACAGGACATGTACTTATTTCAGTCGGGAGTCGGTATAGACTAATTTGGGTGTGAAATAAGGATTGTTATAATTTAATTTGGATGCCAATTCTGAGTATACGGTTGAGTCCGGATGGCCCGCAATAGTCGGAAAAGTGTACTCGGGGTAGTAAACGGGTCACGGGACATTTTTAGGCATAGTCGGGCCCACACGGGGGCATTTGGGCCACTTGGGCTTGGCCCATTAGGCAAAAAACGGGATTAAGGTTAATTAAACAATTAAAAGTAATAAGGGAACGGCTGAGTTGATTTTGAGAGGAGACTTGGAGGGTTAGGAAACCCTAAAATCAGCCAAAGGAAAATTTGGGGATCATAGGAGAGCCAAAAAGAGTCATCTTCAACCTTGGACACTCACGATTCCAAATTCAGAATCTACGAACCCTAAGGCAAGTGGTTAACTTGTTGTAGCATTTAAAGTTTAATTCAATTCATATTTATGTGATGTGGATAATTAAAAAATTCGTTTTGGGATTTAAAGGGGACATAAATGGGCTTTTGTAAACCATGAATCTGATTTCTAAATTGAGTAGAAATTAGTATACAATTTGAGATTTGTAGTTGTATCTGGTAAAATGTGTAAACCTGGATGATTTAGAAACGAATTGGTATTAGGTAATTTATGTTTAACTGGGTTAAAGATTAAATGGGTCTTTCCACAAATTCGTGGAAATAGTAGAGAAAGCAAAATTAAGTAATGTTTCTGGACTCTAGGAATGATCCTTATAAGGCTTTTTGATGTTATTTGTCGATGGGAAAACTTAGTTTTCAGTGTAGAAGAAACTAGGGTTTGGAGTTGTGCATCAATGGATGAAACAGCCAACTCGGAGAAGACGAGGACCTGATCGATCAATTGATCGAAGGTGGACCATCGATCGATCGATGGTCCAGAAATTTTGACAGTTTGCCCAGTTTTTAATGTAAAGGGAAAATAATTAAAAATCCTTTCATGCCTTAGTTGTTGAGTAATTAATACATGGGTTTAAATCTAATTACTTGTGAATCAAGATTAATTAGGATTTGAGGGCGGCTTGGTGTGACATCATAATTAAAATTAATTGGGATTTGGAGAAAATTAGGTGTGACACACTAAGGTTGAAGTTTGGAAAGTTTGTGTCGAAATGATTAAATATGAATGTAGTAAACAAATTCGGGAATAAAGGTTTGAGCGATACGGAAATGTAAATTTTATTTAGATGAAGGCTAAATAATTTAGAGTCAGGGATTTAGACTCGGGTAAGGTGACTTCGGGCCACGAGAGTAAGTCCGAATACATTGGTTGGGGTGGTACCAAAAAGAAATTAATGTGTAAATTAATTAATAATCAGAGTTGGGCCATAAAATCAAAATAAAATTGAATAGGCTTGTGTCACGAACTTAGTGCACGGTGTAGCCGAAATATTTTATATTTATATATATACGGTGTGTGATAGTATATATATATATGATGTGTACATTAATATCTGTATATAGATATTATTAAATATAAACTCTAGTGCTATAGGGGGAGGTTGCGCGTAGTGGATGAATCCCCTAGCTTGAGGAGTAGGGCGAGTATAATCCCAGGTCATAGCGTCCGTTATATGGGTGAGGGGCATCTCACTTTTAGGGAAGGAATATGACCGCCTCCAACATTTATGTATTAACCAAGTTAATGAGCGGTTCTAACTTGGGGTAACTAGGTTATGTGAATATACCTAGTGGGATAGCACTATAGAGAATTTATACCCGGTGAGACTTTACTCGAGGGAAATCCTATTATTAAATGTTATTTCAGTAGGTGTGAATACTGTAATATGATTGAGTATATAATTAGGTAAATAATTATATACGGGCTAATTAATACAAAACATGAGTTGTATTATAGATATAACCGATGTGGAAGTTATATGAAATTAAAAAGGGAAATGATTTAATTAAGTTGATGATGAATAACTTAAAAATCATAATTAAAGTATACACGGTTAGAGTAGGGTGTTTACAAGGGGTTTTATAAATTATCTAGTCGTAAGATGAAGAACTAGGTGAATTTAATTAAGGCGTTAGTAGTGCACATTAGAGGAGGGGTGAGGATGTCCTCAAGGGAGTACAACACTAACTAAAATATGGAGAGCATGCATATTTATTTATTACTGCAAGTTAATCATTTGCTAAATGTTTTTCAAATTTTTTTGGGTACTAATCCTTGCTATATAAATTTTTAAAAACCTTTTAGGTGTCCACCCACAGGGACGCCAGGCTTGACTCTATTTTAGGAATCCGTTGCTGCGGCATATGTGGATGTTGCGGGAATTTGATAGACGCCTCACTCTTTCATTCTAGTGTAGAGACTTCTATTAGTATTTCGAGCATGTCGCTCACAGTCCATTTAGTTTTCTTGTCAGACTTGTTGTGATTGATTACTTGTCTTTATTTTATATTTGTTGGATTTTGGGCCGATGGTTTATTCGGTTAGTCATTTAATTGTGTATGGTTGTTTCAGTTAATTAAGATTATATTGTTGCTTTATTTTTTGCATGAGTTTCATTTAAGTTAATGAAAGATAAAACTTGGCACCAGTCTAATTCTCTCACGTAGGTGGTTAGTAATTAAAAAGGTGGCAGTGATGCTAAGAATGATCGAAATGAGAAACCTGTTCTAATTTAATTTAGGACTGATCACCCAGGGTTAATTAGGCGGGGTGTAACAAAAAACTCCTCGAATTTTGCGAATCTTGTTTCCATGGAAGAATTAAAACTGTTTGGTCTTAAGTCCCATGATTGTCACATACTAATGCAATAAATACTTCCCATTGCAATACGATCTGTGTTACCAAAGCATATGAGATATGAGATTATTAGAATTTGCTTCTTCTTTAATGTTATTGTAACACCCCGCCTAATTAAATACCGGGTGGCCAGTCCCATACCAAATTAAAATATAATATATTGTTGGCTCATTCTTAGCATCATAGTCGAAAACATTTACTAATCACCCAATACCCAATTAAGCTGGTGTTAAAAACTTTCCAAATTTTAATTCAACAAAATCCATTTTTAGATTACGAATAACGCTACACATATTATTCTACAACACTAATAACCGAACAGATAACTCAAAAGAATTTAAATGCAATTGGAATAAACATTCCCAAATAATTTCTCAATACAGTACCCAACAATAATAAATGTATTAAAATGACACGAATACAAGAGTATTTGACTCAGATAGAAAAGAGATAACTAAATTCCTTTGGGCGACATGACCTGACCAAAAAAATACTGTGAATCAAATGAAGATAGGTGTCTAAGTAAAACTTCATAGCTCCATAGCTCGTCATAATCCGCTAAGGTTGGCGTCCCTTCTACTGGACACCTGATATAGAAGATACAATAGAAAAGAAAATATGCAAGGAAACGGCTCAGAGCCCGATGTGAAAATGATTTTTAAAACAGCAAGTATTTAGCAAGTGCAATAAATCATTTACTATGTACATGTTAGTATCCAGACTCTCACTTGATATTCTCACCTCTCAACTAGAGTGCACGCTTAACGTTTCCTATTAACCTCCTAGTTAATGGTTCCTCCTAACTAGTTTCCATAATATGTTTCTATCCCATATTATAACCCCGTATGTCCCATACCATACTTAGTATAATCATTCATATTCTTTTTCCATTAACATGAATTGTTTCTCATTAAAATGAGTTAAGCTTTTCAAATCTATCAGAATAATATTCATTAACTTAATTCAATTCTTTTTTCTTTATTCACCGTCATCTACAATTGTCACACAGTAGATGATTTAACCACAATATATCCATTCATTCATTTAATTCATTATATATATATACACATATAATACGGAACCCCGAGACACAGCTGCGGTGCATGCATTACTCTGCTAGCACGTCCCAATATCGTTGGTCGTCGAATAGGGGACTAAAGGTTCGGTAAGGATTCCTCGAACCACAAACAACAACACACAATCATTGGAGGTGAACATAGTTCTCGCATCCATGGGTCACGCACATACCTACGTACCCACAATCAGCGGACTTATCAACTCTCCGATAAGTCTTTCATAGACCTATGTTCTCGAGCGACAAATCAAAAATCCCATGGATTCATCAGAATATGACTGCCCTCACGCTCAAACCTCCCGTCGATAGCAAGTAAGCTATGTATGTCATACACATAAATTATCAATCAATCAGATAGGAATTATCATACCTATAATATACTATCAACAAGGTACTCCTATTACCCTTAGATGATTCCCATACGTAACATTATATCTCATTAAATCCCACGTATTAAAATATCATAACTTTACTTCTTAATTTAATTAACCCTCGAGCCTCACTCAATACTCAAGGTTAAAATAGGTTTTTCCTCAACATATATTCATTAAGAAATCACTAATACCCTACTGGTCCATATCGTCATCTTTCCCGAAGTACTACGAATTAAACTCTCCCTTTAATTAGGGTTAAAACCGATAGTTTCAAATCTCTTATAAACACATCTTCTTTCACTTAGGATTAAACCCTCTTGTAAAATTAAGGATACCCAGGTGTTATATTCATTCACCCCTACTGGTACTATCTTAAATCCTCATTCATACCAATTAGAATCCAACAAATGAATCTAGTAACCGAAATTCCTTTAATTTAATTATCAGTATTCTAATCAATTAAATCCCAATCAAATTAATTCAAATCTTATCTAGGGCTTACTGATCTTCTCTAAGTCCCATAATATCTAATTAACAATCGCCAAAGATCTACAAAAGGTTTGGGATAAGAATAAACATTAAAATAAACAACTTTAACAATCCTGGGGAGGTCGATCGATCGAAGGCAGGGGGTCGATCGATCAATCGCCCAGGTATCAGTCCAGTTTTTCTGCATTTCTGCAACTACGGGTTTAGCCATTTTTTATCATTCAAACCTTAATATTAACAACCCAAATGACTTATAATCCTTACTACATGATATATCAACATATATGAATGATTTTTAATGCTCTAAACATCCTAGAATCATCAAGAGATTGAATTAAAATCATGTTTATATCCACTTTTTCCAGAAAATTATCAACATATTATCTTCAAGAACACATCAATGGTTTTCAGAATTTCTTCAACAGATACATGATTATTTCGTGGATTACTAACTACCTACAACATGAGTTTGATTCCTATATATTTTCAGATTCCAGAAATCCATTAACAACTCTATCTTTTCATCTTCCAAATATGAAAAAACTCATCTTTTTATAACTATTCTAACATGGACAATATAAAAACTTAAATTGCAATTATCAAACACTTGCCTCTAATGAAGGTTTGATCCTTTGGTGTAGTATATCTTAGGTGGTTCTCCCTTCTCCGGCCAACTTTCGGTGGTGGTTGGTGGTGGTGACCTTTGGCCTTTGGTTCTCCTCCTTCCCAAGCAAACTCTTCTCTTCCCAAGCAACCTTTCACTCTCTCTAGGAAGATGACCTTTCAATATTGTGTAGAAGAGATGAATAAAACCACGTACAACTAATCCCCAAATACTTATAATAAGACAAAACCCGAAATCACTATTTATCCCCCTTGTAAAAATAATCAAAATGCCCTTTTGGGTTGTCTTTTCATTTCCAAATGACCCGAGACCCAAATTCAACATCCAAATAGACTTTTTTGACTATATCAACCCTTCCGGACGCAAAGATACAGTCAAAATGACTATAAGGTCGATAGAAAATAAATTTCCTTTTTAATTTAACAAATTAGTCCCGACACGTCCCATACCGCGTCCGACTAAAAATCCAAATTACCGAGTTTATATCTCACAGCAATTATCAATAATCATCACATTCATATATTACCTAAATATCTTTAAGTAATATTCAGAATCATACATTTTAATATCCATAATTCGGATAAAACCCAAATGAATTAATTAATTATAAAATTCAATTAATCCATTAATTTAAAATATAATCCATTTTAAAATCATTAGAAATCACGGGGTATTACAGTTATTTGTGAAAAAGTAGTGGACGTGCCAAAATTAAAAGAAATTCATAACGATATTGTGATAACTCTGTGTTTGCTAAAAAATACTTCCCTCCAACATTCTTTGACATCGTGGTGCATTTAATGGTACATCTTGTTAGAGAGGTTGAACTTTGTGGTCCAGTTTTTTCACGATGGATGTACCTTTTGAAAGGTAAGTTCATGCTTACAATTATGAAATTAATCAATAACATGTCGACTAGTTAATACTATTTAAATTTTTTAATACTGATGTAAGGACATGAAAGTGATAAAGGGTCAAGTGGACAATAGAAATCGTCCAGAAGGTTGTATTGCGAAACGTTATATTGAAGAAGAGGTGGTCGAATTTTGTACCGAGTTCTTACACGGACTCGATGCATTTGGAGTTCCAATTGGTAGAAATATGAGGACTAGTGATGATGATGATTCAATACAAGATGGTAGGTGGTGGTAATGTCATTGAAGTGGATGAGTCATTATGGGAATAGACACATCGACATGTGTTGGAAAACATAAGTGATGTCCAACCTTATATCGAGTAAATATTATATATTTCATTTTAATAAGAATTACTTTCTTTTATAAGCATAAGATCTTGATGGAAAACTGTATATTTTATTTTAATAACTAGGGAGCACATGGAGAGCTTGAGCAAAAATATCCTCAAAAGAGCAAAAACAAAAAATGGTAACAAGATGAGCACAACAAGACTTTTATTGTTTGGTTACATCAAAGGGTATGATCAATTTATCAAAAGTAAGACTCTAAATAAATCTAATTATTTTAACTAACGTTCTCAAAATCCAGGTTGACGAAATTTAATAAATGCTCAACAATGTTTAAGATGCCTTAAAATGGGTATCTCGAGGACCACATCGAGACGTAATAAAATTTCCTGATTATGTTATTAATGGATGTCGTTATAATACAAGGGAACGTGATGTTGATCGAGTCAACCAAAATAGTGGAATGAGCATTGTTGCCACAACGATGCAAGTTTCTAGTGCTAAAGATAAGAATCCAGTAGTTTCAAATCTATGTTATTACAGCGTCATTACTGAAATTTGGATGCTTGATTATATAACATTTAAGATTTTAGTTTTCAAGTGCGATTGGTGTGACAGTAACAATGGCGTAAAGATTGATGAACTTACTTTCACATTGGTTGAACTTGGTAGGGTTGGCCCTCAGAATGAGCAATTTATATTAGCTTCTCATGCTGAATAAGTTTTTTATATACCCGACCAACTCGATCCTAAATAGTCAATTGCTTTATCAACTCCTCAAATAGTATATAATATTGATAATAACGATGAAGACTGCATTGCTAGTTGCATTAGAGATCATGGATCGAGTAGAGAATTGCCAAATGTTGAGGAAATTGACAACTCGCTATCCACGTATGCGAGAACAAATTGCGAGGGGACTTGGGTAAACAATTAGATCAAAATGTAGTTATTTTAGGGATATATTTGATTATATGATTGACTTTATTTTCAAGGAATGCACTTTATGTTTTGACTTTTGGCTAAAAAGACCATTTAGGACCTGAAATATGGGAATATCTGGGCTTTGTATAATCTGTGTTTCTCAATCAATTATGCTCTTAGTTTCGTAGTCTATATATGATAGAAACATGTTTTGTTCAGTGAACTAAAAATCTGTTTGTTAACATTTAAACAAATAAAACATTTATATTCCTTACACGGTGCAATGGTTTACATTTCTCCATTTCATTATAAGGCATGGATGTATCCACACACATCATGGTTGTTTACATCAGATTTGAACAATATTATTTTTCCTTATTATATTTTGCTGGTCAAAAACTAAACGGTGATGAAATTCCTTATTAAGGTTATACCTATTGTAGTGTGTTAAGAGATTTGGAAAGGGATAAATAGGGCATTCTATAATGATGTTTCAGTCAACCACCACAACATTCATTACTATCACAACTATCAATTATTTTTCTTAGAGTGGCATATGATTCAACTAGTTTGGGAGATCTTCTCAAATTTGATGGGATTTGATTTTGACAGAAATAACATGTCTGCTATGATTGCGAGCAGACTTGTCCAATTTTCCATTATATTGTTTCAAATTCCCTGAACATGGTTTCTTGCATTTACTTCACAATTTCATCATATCATTTACTATAAAAGTAACTGAATAATCTAAATTTATCTTACATATAACAGTACCACAATGCTTTGATATATTTGAACTCTGAATTAAATAATAATCATCGTACGGTAGCCTTATTGTTCAAGTATGAATTTATTAATCATTGTATAGCAGCCTTATTTTTCTTCGATAGTCCATGTAAAAGGTTACAGTGCAATGTTTTCCATGTTTAATAAAGCATTTGCTTTGTACTTATCTGATCTGGTTGGTTCGTAGTCTAAATAGTCTTCTTGGTGTGGATCATTTATAAGACTATGCACATCATTTGGTTTGGTTCTTAGTAATTTATGTTTACTAATTTCTAATAGGAATTGGTTGATGTTATCCACCCATCATCAAGTACTATGATTAAAATTATTTTATTGTATAATGTCGATATAAACCTCGAGGACAATGTATAAATAAAAATGCTACATCTTTATTTTTTTATGTTCTTTATCCGATGTCACCTTTTTATGTGTTGTATCATATTCATGCGTTGTTTTCGATGTCACCATTTCCTTTTCCTTGCGAAATCATTATAGGTATTTTGGTAGTAAGGCTTTACCGGAAGGAATTGTTGCCAATTATGTTAATGCACTTCCCAATGATACGTAAACGAGAATCTCCTAATCCCCACTTGAATTTAACTTTATGGTGGATTTGATCTTGTGTATGTAGTTGTCTAATGGATTGTCTAAGTTTAACAATTTAGGTGATTGAAAAGCTGAAATAAGAGGGAAAATACTCTGAGAGTTAAAAAAGAGTGAGTTTTTTTCCAATACTATCCAAAAAATATCCTTGGATGAATAAGTATAATGTAACGTAATATAGACCCCATGGAATATTATTTCCCTAGCATGAGAATGTTTTGGAGAACTGACTCCAAATTAGATTTAAAAATCCAAGCAATCAAATTAACTACCATTGGTAAACTAACGAATACAACCTGATAAAAAATCCATGTGCTCACCTTGATCAACTAATATAAACTATTGGATCTAACCCACTAGTTAACCATGAATTCGTCAATGCGATGAATTAAATCGTTGAATCTAATTCAGAGGTTGGTGTATTTAGTTCATTTTTCATTCTTATTGTTAAACGCTTCCTTTCTTTTTTCATAATTTATTTTAGAGTTACATGTAAATCATTTCTTCATATTGCTTAATTATTATCCATGAGTGCACCATCTTGAACCACGCTTTTTCACACTTGCTCCTCATATTTACTTTATAGTGGTGCAATCATTTCTGTATATAAATTGACTTGTTTCAATACTTCATATTTAGTTACACGTAGTGAGTCACTTCTAAGTTGGGACCCTAGAAACCTTATTGGCCTCTTAGTATGAAGCTCATCTTTGTGTCAGAATTATCACAATCAAGTGAAGGTGTACCAAGATTGAACAATCATCACTTGGTTGTGCCAAGTGAACACTCTTCACCCGATTTTATATTTGTTTTCTTGATCAAACTATAAATTTCAATTGATTAGTTATGGAGTATTACACGGTTACACCACCAACATTTTCTAATGCCATTATATCACTATGTTCACTTGGTGATGCCACATTATCAAACACAAATGGCCAATAATTTATCATAAATGTCACTGTTTATTGTGAAAATTAGTTAGTTTTTCCCCATAGGCAGCCTAAAATAAAAGTCACAAGTCACTGATTGTATGTATACTTCGCCTATCGTGCAGATCTTAAGTTTACATTGTGAGAATATCATTGCAAAGCACCTTTAATAAAAATTAGAGTAAAACACCCATTGTTATGAATGCCGTTAGAGTGGTTTTACAAAGATCCTATACAATCAAACAATGCAAAAGTTCATAATTAGCACTTAATGTACGTCTTCCTTTTTTGGGAAAATTATGTATATTAGACAAAACAAACTTTACAAGTGTAAGATATGGAAACTCAACCATAACACTGAGGGGTATACCCCAACAGGTCTTCAATTGAAGACAACCTAAGGCCTAAACAACCAATTTTAACTAATCTAAAACTTTTTCGTGGATTCCCCAGTTCAAATATGCCATCCAATTTTTATAGCATCTCCTCCCATTCTTCCAAGTCAAGGCTTTAGCTCTAACCATTACCTCAATTTCTTTCACTATAACATCAATGCTTTTGGCCATTCTATTGAAGTGTCTTGCATTCATGTCCATCCAACGACAATAGATAGTGGTAGAGAAAGAAATACTTTTGATTATGTTATAAAGCTTAGTTCCACCATAATTTGAGATAGAAAAATGCCAGTTACTCCAAATTTCTGAACCTTATCTCTTTCCAAACTTCAGTAGCCACACTACATTCATTAATCAAGTGTTCGATTATCTCCACCCCAATATTGCATTTGCAGCACTTGTTATCCTCAGTTATTCCCTAACTGGAGAGCTTATCTTACGTATGAAGAGCATCCCTACAAATTATCCGTAAAATAAATGCACACTTTGGGATGTTATTCTTGTTCCACACTATCTTATGCCAGTTAATAGGTGGAAGAATGGGTTAGAGCTCCTCAAATGCTGATCCAATTGAGAAGCCATTTTGTTTTGGAGTCCAGATCACCTCATATCTATTTCCCTGTCTGATACAAGGTAGTTCTACATCTCTAATTTTAAGAAGCTCCCAGGTTATAATAGAAGGCCATCTCCATCTGTTCATATCAATGTAATCATCTACCTTCTCTTTGTGGTTACTAGTTGCATTATAAATTACCCTATCACCATAAAGCTCCTGAATTCACCTCCTGGGGTGCCATCTATCTTACCATATGAAGGTTTCCTCACCATTGCCAATCTTTCTCTTGATGAGGGGTCTGGCCAAATGTCAGATTTGCATCATTTTTCTCCAACTCCAAGTGGTATTATTTGGAATTGGAATAGCCCATACATTCCTATTTTTTACTCTGTAGACGTTAAAGATAATCCTTTTTGCTACATAGGTTCCATAGTAGCTACAGTATTCCACTCTCCAAGATTTTAATGCCTAAACCCCCTACCTCATAGCTACACGGGTCCTTCCATGTTACTTTGGCTCCAGTATGTCTAAGGTCTGAACCAGTCCATAAAAGTCTTTCATTAGCTGTTCAATTCTAGTAATGACCCCTTTTGGGTAAAATAAATAGACTTGACCAATACACGTGGATCCCAAACAGTATAAATTTTATAATTTGTAGTTTTCCTACGTAGCTAAGGAACTTATTTGCCCAACACCCAATTCTAGCAACTATTTTGTTAATCAATTGTTACAGTCCTCACCCTTGAGTCTAGAAGTAATTAGATGAACCCCCAGGTACAAGAAGGGAGGGTTATTGGGGGAGAACCCTAAGATATCCCCTAAATGATTGGTGACAACTTCATCAGTACGTGTATAGTAGAAGTTACACTTATTTGTCATAGTTAAATCTCATATGCCCTATAAACCAAAATTCACTACAGCAATGATTGTTTTAGTGAAGCTTCCCTTGTCATGAATTACATACAGGAAATTGAATGGAATGTGTGGAGTGAAATTTATAGATAATGTGATATAGTCTTGAAAAATTTCCATGCCAGTACCTATTCTCATTTTGGAAATTGCTTTACCAAATCAGTTTTCCTCATTGCATTTTGTTTTTCTGATTTTAACACAAGCAAACGTTAGATACTTGTATATATCAATGTCCCATTTATATTTTTGGAGGATACAATTAATGCTGTGAAGAAAGAAGAGGGTTATTTTCTTAATAATCTTGGGCCAATATGAACTGCTAGTCACTTTTAGGATAATAACCAGTGTTTTAGTTAGCTAAGAATATGTTGGTTGATTTCAATTCATCTGGTCAGTCAATGATCTGATCACCTTCAACAATATTATGAGTCTGATAAAGCCACTATAAATTGACTAATCCCTCTTCACTCTTTCTTATGATGAAGAGTAGTTCATACAATTACTTTTATGCACGTAATGCAAGTGTAATTTTCACTTTACCTTTTTCTTTGTTATTCCTCATAACAATTTCTTAGCTTAACCAATACAAATATATTATAACTTCCGCAAAATGCATGTAATAAGGAGTCTATCATCCAAGCATCATAAAAGGAATGAAAGTTTAATTTGGTCTTAATTACTCACCAAATATGTCTATGCCAAGCCTCTCATAAATGGAACTGAAGAAATTATAAAGTTACATGTCTATATATAATAAGATACTGTTATCTTGTAATCCTTAATTTATTTTCATTTTTAATTCACAGTCTAAATTTGATATGGATCCAAAGACAAAGAAACAAGTGTTATCTAATATGTCGACTGAGTGGAAATTTTTTAAAGGATATTTGACTAGGCTTTGCATCCGACCATTCAAAGATGAACTTGATCAACTCAAGCATCGGCTAGAGATGTATAAAAAATATATTGAACATGAGGATTGGGATGAATTCGTAAAAGTCAGAATCTCAAAGGGTTTTGAGGTATATAGCAAATGGTTATCATATATTTTTCTAAGTTGTTAGTATAAGTTTCTCATGCTTATGTATTTATAATGTGCTAAGCATGGCACAAACTGAAAGACGGGGGAAGAATATATATAACCATCGGATGAGTAAGAAGGTTATCCTGGGCTTATCGAAGACCTTGTATGTACTTATTTTTCTTAGTTGACAAACATTGATATTTTTTAATTAAACTACACATTCTAAGTTCACCCAAATTTTTTTATCTAATATGTTAACAGAAAGAGGCACGTGATAAGTTTGCTGACGATGATAGGGCTTATCTGTGGAAACAAGGCCACTAGGATAAAAATGGGCGATTTGGTGATGAGGCTACGAGGGAAGTAGCGGATAAAATTGTGAGTTTCTATTTATGAATTTATTTACATAAATATTCAACATCAAATAAATCTAATTCAATTATTATTAATGTTATATATTTTCACTTGATTGATTTTTTTTGCAGGATGTGCTAAACAATCAGGCTAAAGCCGGGAGCTTGGTCACCAAAGGAACCTCAGACATCCTAACTTTGGCATTAGGTACACTTGAGCACCCCGATCGTGTTAGGGGTAAAGGGCATGGAGTCACCACCTCAACCTTTTTTAACCTCACTAAGAGAGGATGAAAGAAGCATATTAGTGATTTGGAGTCTAAGCTGCATGTGGAAAGAGAAATAGGCAAAGAAAAAGATTACCAGATGCAAGTATAGCTGGCAAAGGTGTTGGAGTATGAGAGGGCAGTGACGAAAATCGGGTAGAACACCCTAAAAGTGGCAATGGATTGCACAAAACCATTTCACCAAACATAACTACATCATGTGATTCGCGTGCCAAGAAGACAAATAAGAAGAAAGATAGCAATGTAATAAATAAATATTATATATTATTGTTGTTGACGTTTGCAACAAGAAAGTGTTATTGATTTGAGTTTTTATTTTTATTTTTTACATATAAGTAGTTGAAAGATGATTGAAAGAAATCCTCTCACATGCCATCTATGAATCCAACACTTCATAATGGCATGGGCGAACCATGTAAATTGGCGTTAAATTCGTGTACCAATATTGTCACTAAGGGTTGTGTTTTTTAGAGGGTTGGGCCAGATGAGAAAGTGCAATATAAACATTTGGGAGAAAATTGTGTGTGAGTGTCTGTGGATATTGTTTACACTCCGGACACTCCCTTCCCGTATCTTGTGGTGATGAGTTAGTAACAATTATGAATGCACATAATTCACATGTTGCATGGCCTAAAGAATTTGTTATAGTAGACATAGAGGTAAAGTTGTGAGCAGTTTTCTTTTATATTAAAGATACCATTGTTAATATTTTAAAATTCCCTCTCTATTCACTCTTTATTAGTCTCTCTCTTACTCTAAATTTTTAAATTAACTATTTTATAACTAATGTAAAGCAGGAAGAAGATAGAGAGAGAGGCACTTATCGTATTTGCAAGCATGCTTAATACAATCATGACAAATGATATCGTAAAAATTCCGATTGAGATATATGGAGACAAACTTCAATTAACCTACATTCGTAAACATGAGTTGGTGCGTTTTTGTAAAATAGAGGAGCTTGATGCCAGTTGTCTAACCGGATACATGAGGTGCGAGAATAAGTTATTTTCATCTTTATTTTTTCTACTCCTTTATAATATATTTTAATTTTATTTAGATTCTTGTACAAGAAGTTTCAAAATAATCAGGATTTTATTGTATTTGTTAACCCTAGGGCTGCTAAACAAGCTTATTTGAAGGAAAAAAGTGCATATTTTTATTAGGAATGCAATGAAAGATGCTAAAGAGAACCAGACATATTTTATGCCAATTAGCATAGGGTAAGTGTATTAATTGTCTTAAGTTGTTATAATTATATCAAAAGATGTTTGTATCATTGATGTTAACAATTCATTACATTGTAGGTTTCAATGGTCTTTAGTCGTTATCGATTTCTTTTCGAAGAATATATTCTATTTAGATTCTTTACATAGGGCGCCAGACCGAGACTTGAAACTCTTTACAAGCACGTGAGTAATGAATTATATATATATATATATATATATATATATATATATATATATATACAAACACACACACACACACACATATATACCCTTAATCATATTGTCTTTGTACACATGCTTTTCATTTTAATCTTTGTCTTGAAGTGAATTTAACGCGTTGGTGGTATCGAAAGGAGGAAGAATTTCAGGTTCAAACTGGGAGAATGTTAAGGTACGATAATGGTAATAAATTTACATTAATGACTTATATCTCAAATCCTAATATAACTATTATCTTCAACATATCATTTTACAGGGGCCTCTACAACCAGGGAATGTCGAATGTGGGTTTTACATATTGAAGTTCATGAGAGATCTAATGGAGAATTCATCTCAATCTCCAAAACTAAAGGTAATAAATATTTATTTTATAATATTTTGTTTCCCTACTAATTACCTTTATACGCAAAAATTGAATACAACTTGTGTTATTTGATTTGTTAGATAGCGGAGTTGGCTGAAAAAACAACCTATGAAAATCATGAGATAGAAGAAGTTCAACATGAGTTCATCGATTTCATTCAGGACTATTTTAATGAGCTACAGTTGTGGACAATTTTGGCATACCCTTTCAGGTACCTTTTTTTTCTTCAATCTAATTAATTGCTTTGTGTCGATGTTAATAATGTTTAATATAGAGAATCAAAATACTATATAAAAAAATACAACAAAAATATGATGCCAAGAATAATGTTGTTTTTAGTGAATGGAGATTTATATTATCGTAGTTGTTGATGCTGATGTTGAATGCCTAAGGTGGGTTTTTTATTGTTGATGGTGAATGACCGAGGTGGGCTTTATTTTGTTGATGGTGAATTCTCGGGATGGGCTTTATATTATTGTTGTTGGTTAAATATGTCATGTTTAATTTTAGATTATTAAAAAAATAAAGGAAACTCTGCCGAAATTTTCACTAAACCTTGCCCATTTATCTCTTCCCTGCGTTAAAAAAGAATGAAGTAAAAATTAACTTTGAGATTATGAAAATGTTTTATGATGCCCGTGGTAGCCTTTAAATTGTTGTTGATTGTGAATCCCCAAGGTGGTCTTTATATTGTTATTATTGGTAGTGAATTTGCGTGATTGTATTTGTAATGTTATTGCTGATAGTGCATGCCTGAGGTGAGATTTATACTGTTGTTGTTGATGATGATGTTGAATGCCCGAGGAGGGTTTTTATATTTTTGTGGTTAGTTAAACAAGTAATGTTTTATTTTAAATTATTAAAAAAACAGAGGAAACTCTGTCAAAATTTCCATAAAACCTTCCCCATTTATCTCTCTCACGCGGAATGAAGTAAAAATTAGCTTTAAAATTATGCAAAAGTTTATTTTTTGATGCTCGATATTATATTACAATATCAGTATTGTTTGAGATATATTCTTTATAGGTTAATCTGTTTTAGTTGTTAACTGCTGTTTGTTTCCTTCTTTTGTTCAGATATCGATCCCGTTATTGCCTATTGCGTATCTGATGTAGCTGTTGCTAAATTGGATTTTCATGTTACACGAATGGAGACAATGTTGCAATTTAATTTTCTAGTTTTTATGTCTATAGTAATTTAAATTGGGTTTTCATGCTACACGGTAGCTTTCATGCATATCCGATGTAGCTGCGCTGCCGGCTGCTCTGGCTAGGCCTGTCTGTCTCTTGGTGCACGTCGAGGAGGCATCTGAGACGAGAAGAAAATTTTAGTAGTCCACATTTATTACTAAATCTCAAATAGCTGAAGACGTAATCGTAAAAATTAAGATCACAACAGTCCTAAAGATAGGGCTCTATATCAAAGGACGCAAAGCTGAAAACATAGTAAGCCGTACAGATCCTAAAGGACTCTAGAACCTGATGCTTTGATACCACCTATAACACCCCGCCCAATTAAATAAAGGGTGATCAATCCTGTACCAATTTAAAATAGAATGTTCGGTTGGTTCATTCTTAGCATCACTGTCGAAAAACTTTTTAACATATTAATCACCTAATATATAATTAAGCTCGGTGTCAAAACATTTCCAATTTTTAATAAAACCATTTAACCACAATATTCCAAAAGTAATTTATAAACCAGTCACCATACATAGGAATAATAAGCACTGAACAAGAATTTAATACGAAATTAAATAAGACTGGGTAAAACCTCCCAGTTCAAAACTCCAAACCATAAAAGAAACTAAATACAATATCTCTGATAAAAGACTAGAAACGGGCAACACATGCCCTAAATAGGAAGTCTAAGAGAAAATGAATGAAAGAATAGATTGCGTCTACTGCAAGGACCTACAGCTTCCATAATAGCTGCAGCACATCTAACAATCCAACCTCTAATTCTAGTACCCCTGCGGCTGAGAACCTGGAATAATATATATATATATATATATATATATATATATATATATATATATATATATATATATATATATATAGCAAAAGAGAGAAAAGATGCAATAAACGGGTCAGGGCCCAAGGTTTGAAAATGATTTAGCAAGTATTTAAAACTGGTTCTTAAAACAAGTCTTATACGCATGTTAGTTATCAAACTCTCACATGAGCTTCTCACCTCTCATTTATTGTGCACGCCTAACGTACATCTAATTTTCCCTCTAGTTACACCACCCAATCTAACTAGTCTGACGTCATTCTAATAGTATCTATACTCACCAGTAGTATACCCGTATCGCCCACACAATACGCTTTCAAATTAAACTATGTCGAACAGCTAATTAATATGTTTTCTCATTTTCATAATAAATCAATTATACTCTTAGGATTTATTTTATATATCAACATTTTCATCGCTACTAACTATACACAGTAGAATGATTCACAAGTTTACGTATATATACATATAGTCACATCTTCCCTCTCTCTCTCTCTCTCTCTCTCTCTCTATATATATATATATATATATATATATATATATATATATATATATATATATATTTTAATACTGTGCCCTCGGGCTAAGACCCATTAGTGCAACTAATCATAATAATACTGCACCCCCGAATTATCATCCATTAGTGCACCTATAACAATAATCTTGTACCCCCGTGTTATCACCCATTAGTACACTTATAATAATATTCTTGTACCCCCGGGTTATCACCCATTAGTACACTTAATAATGGAATCCCTGCACCCCCGAATTATCACTCATTAGTGCACCTAACAATAAGATTCTTGCACCCCCGGGTTATCACCCATTAGTGCTCTTAACAATAATATCACATAATAGGCATACACACATCCTATTATAATTTATAGGTATTTCTCCAACCTACATATATACCCCTCATATGTATTTTAATCTCAACACTACGTATAGTATAAATATTTAGATTACTATCTCTCTCGTAATCTCCAAGGTACATTCTCTCTATACCGAAATAATTAAAGTATTAAGCCTCGCATACTTTTCTCAAAATCGTTTCTTGTTTAAGTTTATTATCGGATACTTTCTATCACTCAAAGAAATCTATAAACCCAAATTTGGACTCAAAGAAAATTTCCTCTGCCGCTCAAACCAGATGGAATCTCGTTTGAATGACTGTCACGTGTCGTTCGAGCGACTTCGCGCGAGATGCCATCTCGCTCGAACGACTTCGCGCGAGATTGCACTATTCGTCTTCCTGCCTAGATTTTCAGCGTTTTTCACCATTTTAGAACCTAAAAACCTCTAAGATTCAATCCCCAACACCTCATCATCAATACCCATCAACACATAACAGATTATAAGTCATTCCTAACATCCTAGGATCCTTAATTCGTCATTAATCATCATAATTATATAAAACCTCCAAATTAAGTCACATGAACCCTAGTTTCCAGAATTTTAATTAAAGAACCTAATCAACTCAAAATTCTTTCATCAGTACATGATTCAATTTCGTAGTTTAACCTCTATACACATGAAGGAATATCCACAACTAATTAACCCAATCTCGATTCATCATTTAAACTCCAATTTTCACCCAATTAACATATAAATCAATGGTTAATTTCACCTACTCTAACATGAGTATGATTATTGCTAAAGAAAATAAGTAATAAACACTTGCCTTAAATCGAAGGCCTGAATTCTTTGGTGATGTTGGTATAGACGCATTCCTCTTTTCTCAATCTACTCATTGGTGGTTACAGTTGTGCAAGGTGGTGTTAATTGAGCCTTCCCTCTTGGAAATTGGTTCTCCCTCACACCGCCTATGGATGTTCTTGATTTTTGGGTAACTTAACCCTAATGGAACTCCCGTAGATGATATAATTATTCTCTAGTTTTCGTCCATTTAATTTTCCCAAAAGTCCAAATTACAAAATTACCCCTACGGGGTGCCGGTTTGGCCTAAAATCTCCCGGAGTCCAAATAAAATACCCGGGTAGAGTTTTCTGACTATCTGGACCCTCCCGGACTCAACGGCGCACTCAAAACTACCATACGAGTTACATAAAAATAATTTATCTTTATATACCATTCAATTAGTCCCGACACGACTCACACGCGTGTCAGCCTTAAATTACCAAACTGTCGTATTATTCACTCTCGACAATTTATCGAAGTGTATAGTTCCATATTACATATCACACGGTAATATTAAATCAATAAGTATTAACCCTTGGCATGCTAGTTAATATTTATTTTAAATTCGGATTAATTAACAATTAGATTCTCACATTTTAATTCAATTAATCCCACTATAATAATTACTCCCATAACTATTTAGATCATAAAAAATATGGGGTATTACATACTTTCCCCCTAATAATGGAATTTCATCCCGAAATTTAGGGAAAAAAAAGGCATACCTGGTACGAATAAATCTGGATATTTCTCACGTATATCCGCCTCACACTCCCAAGTAGACTCCTCCACATTGTGATGCTGCCACTGCACCCGAACAAGTGGAACTACCTTTGACCTCACCCTCCTCTCACTATAATCTTGGATAGCCACTGGTCTCTCCTTATATGAACTGTCGGGTTGTAACTCAATCTCCTCAATCTCCTCAATCGCGATGTGAGTGTATGCCAACTCATCCCGAAGATACCGCCTCAGTGACAAAATGTGGAACACATCATGGATATGATGCAAGTGTTTCGGCAACACAAGCCTATATGCCACTGGTCTGATCCTCTCGATAATAGGAAATGGTCCTACATACCTCGGAGCAAATTTCCTCTTTTACCCAAATCTCATTACTCCTTTCATTGGATATACTCTAAAAAAAATCTGGTCCCCTATGGCAAACTCTCTGAAGGATCGCTTAGCATCGGCGTTGCTCTTCTGCCTGTCCTGCGCTACCCGTATGCGACCCCGAATCATCTCTATTCTGCTCGATATGTCCTGAATCACTTCTGGCCTGAGTAGTTTATTGTCCCCCACCTCTAGCCAACAAGTGGAAGAACGACAAGGTCTACCATATAATGCCTCAAACGGGGCCATGCCAATCAAAAATTAATAGGAGTTGTTATAAGCAAACTCCACCAGTGGAAGGTACTGCTCCCATCCTCCATAAAAATCAAGGATATACATGCATAACATATCTTCGAGCATCTGATTAGTGCGCTTAGTCTACCCATCGGTCTGCGAGTGATACGCCGTACTCAACCATAACTCGGTACCCATAGCCTCCTGGAAGCTCTCCTAAAAATGAGATACAAACGTCTTGTCTCCATCTGACATGATATTAAGAGGCACGCCATGCAGCCTCACTATCTCTGCAATAAACAGCTGAGCATACTGTCTTGCTATGTAGTCTGTCCTGATGGGAAAAAAGTGGGCTACTTTCGTCAATCGATCCATAATAACCCATATAGAATCGTGCCCCCTCTGCAAAGTGGGTAACCCGATAATAAAATCCATGGAAATGCCTTCCCATTTCCACGTAGGAATCTCCAACTATTGAAGCAAACCTGGTGGTCTCTGGTGGTCCACTTTCACTAACTGACAAGTGGTACACTTAGATACGAACTCTGCGATATCCTTTTTCATTCCCCTCCACCAATACTGCCACCTCATGTCCTGGTACATTTTGTCCCCACTGGGATATACCGCAAATCGGGACCCATGCGACTCCGTCATCACTGCATGTCGAAGGTCCTCCTTCTCTAGGACAATGAGTCTCCCATTGAAGCGTAAACTGCCCTTGGAGCTCATCGAATACGACTCGGCTCCAACGGCTAAAAGCTGTGTAATCCTTTCCTGGAGAAAAGGATTTGTTGCATGTGCCTGAACCACCCTCATCACTATCTGCGGTGTGACGATCATAACTGACATGAAGGACCTGACAACTGCATCCTGGTGCCCCAATTCCTTCCATTTCGCTTTCCACACCTCGGTTGTCTCCTCTATCGATCTACGGCTTAACGCATCAGCAACTACATTATCCTTCCTCGGGTGATAGTGTATCTCGAACTGGTAATCTTTTACAAACTCAAGCCACCTGCGTTGATGCATATTCAACTCTTTTTGCGTGAACAAGTACTGCATTGACTTGTGGTCTGTAAATAAGCGAAAATATTCCCCCAATAAATAATGCCTCCAAATTCGCAGCGCAAACACGACTGCTGACAGCTCTAAGTCGTGGGTGGGGTAATTATTCTCGTGAGGCTTAAGATTCCGGGAACCAAAAGCTATAGCCTTCTCCTCTTGCTGAAGTACTCCCCCAAGCCCCTGTAAGGAGGCGTCCGTATAAACCAGGTTATCAACCCCTACCCCGAGTAGTGCTAGTACCAGTGCTGAAGTCAGCTTATCCTTCAACTCATCGAACGCCAACTGACATGCATCATCCCAAACAAATGGCACACCCTTATGAGTCAGATTCGTTATCGTACCCGCAATCTTTGAGAATCCTCAAATAAACCATTTGTAGTACCTGTCTAATCCCAAAAAACTCTGCACCTCCATCGGTGTAGTGGGTTGTCCCCACTCCCTCACTGCTGATACCTTATTAGGATCCACAGATATCACTCACTCTGATACAATGTGTCCCAAAAATTGTACCTCCTGCTGCCAAAATTCACACTTATCATACTTGGCGTACAACTCATGCTCTCGTAAGGTCTGCAGAACCATACGTAAGTGCTCGGCATGCTCCTCCTCGATGCGGGAATAAATTAGGATGTCATCTATGAAGACAATGACAAACTGATCTAGGAACTCTCTGAATACTCTGTTCATTAAGTCCATAAATACTTTTGGGGAATTGGTTAACCCAAATGGCATGACCCTGAATTCATACGAACCATACCTCGTCAGAAAAGTAGTCTTACCCACGTCCTGCTCCCTGATGCGTAGCTAATGATACTCGGATCTCAAGTCTATCTTTGAGAAGTGGGCTGCTCCTCTCAGCTGTTCGAATAAGTCATCGATCCGAGGCAACGGATACTTATTCCGTATCATGACTTTGTTAAGCTCCCGATAATCAATACAAAGTCGTAGGGACCCATCCCTCTTCTTCATAAATAGAACTGGGTCACCCCAAGGCGAGGTACTCCTATGGATGAAACCCTATCCTAACAATTGTTATATCTGCTCTCGTAATTCCCTCATCTCTATCAGAGCCATACGATAAGGCGCACGTGCTATCGAATGAGTGCCCGGTGTTAAGTCTATCACAAACTCGATCTCCCTACTCAGAGGCACCCTCGGTGTATCCTGAAATACATCAACAAACTTGTAGACGATCGGAATTGAATCGAGTGGAACCACTACTGCAGAGGCCTCATCCTCTATATAAAACAAGTGGGTGGACGACCCTCCCTCAGAACTAGGCATCGCCACTAAGAACATCTTTTGGCCCGAAATGGCAAACACAATACTCCTGCTGAAGCAATCAATCATGGCCCTATACTCGACTAGCCAATCCATGCCAATAAGGGTGTCGTACTCCGATATATCTAACACTAGCATATTAGACGGTAAAATAAAATTGCCAATCTCTATGCCTACTCCCGGGCATATGAAGAAAATTAGCGACCCACTACCTAATGGTGAGTCTACACATGTCACTGTACTCTCTGTCGTGCCTAACAACCCAGTGGCATGTGCAAAGCTAGTGGCTATAAAGGAGTGTGATGCCCCCGTGTCAAATAGGATACGACCCAAAGTACCATAGATAGAAAACTTACCCTCCACTGCTAGTGGTGCCTGCGAAACTGTGGCCTGGTGGATGTTATAGACACGTCCATACTGCAACTTCCCTTGCTGCATCGAAACTGCGGGCAAAGCTGGAACTAGAGCTGGTGCTGGTAGGGCGGCGGGAAAAATTAGTCACTGGGGCTCCTGGTGAGCACCCTGCTAACGAGGAACTCTGTCCTTATCGGGGCACTCCTGCTTCTTATGGTTAGTCTTGACATAAATATAACATTTCCCGATGAAGTTTCCTCCCCTTTGTCCCTGATAGACTCGGCCCCGCTGGCCATTACCACCCCTACCTTGGCCCTGTTGTCCTTCCTGCTGCTAGCCCTGCTGTTGGCCCTGGTGGCCCAGCTTCCAACCCCCATGACCATGTCTGAAGCCTCCAGAACAAAACCTCTTAGCAGACTCCCCCTATTGGGAACCCTGCCTATGACTTTGCTCAAGTGGTGCCCCATTGGCACTACCTCCCCCTGTCTTGCCCAACTGGTTGGGCTATCCCCCTCGCTTTCTTTCCTTAGCATGGAAGCGGTTCACCTGACAATGCAACAAGGCTGCATTCAGAACATCTATATATGAGTGTAGGGAAAGGTTACCCAAAAGATGCTGGCGTATCCTCCATGTCAAGCCATCCATGAACATCTGAATGCACTTCTCCTGAGTAGGCACCTCATCCGGTACCATGTTTGTCAATCGCGTGAACTCCTCCTCATATTCTGTAACTGTTCTTCCTTCCTGGGTGAGGTATAAAGGTTTCCGCCTCATCTCAGTCTTGATGATGAAAGGAAAGTACTTGTGGTCGAACCGCACCCAGAAATCACTGATCGACATCAACTCTCACTCCTCGGTAGTAGTAGTGGACTCCCACCACTGTAAGACTACCCCTCTCAGCTTAAAGGCATCCAACACTTGCCACTAAACCTCAGTGCACTCATATATATGAAGGTGTCGATGTATGTCTTTCTTCCACTGACTAGAAATAACCACATCCGAACTGCCCATGAACTCTGGGGGACATGCCCTCTAAAAGGACTCTCTCACTCTTTCCCATGCAGTGGGAAACATATGCACTAGAACTGGTGCTACTGCCTGAACCTGGGGTGGGGCCTGCTTCACCACCGCTAGGGATGCATTCATCACTTGTGCTACTATCGTGGCAACCTCTGCTGCATTCATTGTCCCTTGAGCCTGGGCTACTGGCTTCTCTGGCTGGCCTGCCTGTCTCTTGGTGCACGTCGAGGAGGCATCTGAGACGAGAAGAAAATTTTAGTAGTCCACAGTTATTACTAAATCTCAAATACATGAATCACTGTCGAAAAACTTTTTAACATATTAATCACCTAATATAAAATTAAGCTAGGTGTCAAAACATTTCCAATTTTTAATAAAACCATTTAACCACAACATTCCAAAAGTAATTTATAAACCATTCACCATATATAGGAATAATAAGCATTGAATAAGAATTTAATACGGAATTAAATAAGACTGGGTAAAACCTCCGAGTTCAAAACTCCAAACCATAAAAGAAACTAAATACAATATATCTGATAAAACACTAGAAACGGGCGACACATTCCCTAAATAGGAAGTCTAAGAGAAACTGAATGAAACAATAGATTGAGTCTACTGCAGGGACCTACAGCTTCCACGATAGTTGCAGCACGTCTAACAATCCAACCTCTAATTCTGGTACCCCTGCGGCTGAGCACCTGGAATAATATATATATATAGAAAAAGAGAGAAAAGATGCCATAAACGGGTCAGGGCCCAAGGTTTAAAAATGATTTAGAAAGTATTTAAAACTAGTTCCTAAAACAAGTCTTATACGTATGTTAGTTATCGAACTCTCACATGAGCTTCTCACCTCTCATCTATTGTGCATGCCTAACGTACATCTAATTTTCCCCCTAGTTACACCACCCAGTCTAACTAGTCTGAAGTCATTCTAATAGTATCAATACTCACTAGTAGTATACCCATATCGCCCACACAATATTCTTTCAAATTATCCTATGTCGAACAACTAATTAATGTGTTTTCTCGTTTTCATAATAAATCAATTATACTCTTGGGATTTATTTTATATATCAACATTTTCATCGACATTAACTATACACAGTAGAATGATTCACAAGTTTACGTATATATACATATAGTCACATCTTCCATATATATATATATATATTCTAATACTACGCCCCCGGGCTAAGACCCATTAGCGCAACTAACCATAATAATACTGCACCCCCGAATTATCATCCATTAGTGCACCTATAACAATAATCTTGTACCCCCGGATTATCACCCATTAGTACACTTATAATAATATTCTTCTACCCTCGAGTTATCACCCATTAGTACACTTAATAATGGAATCCCTTCACCCCCGAGTTATCACTCATTAGTGCACCTAACAATAAGATTCTTGCACCCCCGGGTTATCACCCATTAGTGCTCTTAACAATAATATCACATAATAGGCATACACACATCCTATTATAATTTATAGGTATTTCTCCAACCTACATATGTACCCCTCATATGTATTTTAATCTCAACACTACGTATATTATAAATATTTAGATTACTATCTCTCTCGTAATCTCCAAGGTACATTCTCTTTATACCGAAATAATTAAAGTATTAAGCCTGGCATACTTTTCTCAAAATCGTTTCTTGTTTAAGTTTATTATCGGACACTTTCTCTCACTCAAAGAAACCGGTAAACCCAAATTTGGACTCAAAGAAAATTCCCTTTGTCGCTCGAACTAGATGGCATGTCGTTTGAATGACTTTCATGTGTCGTTCGAGCGACTTCGCACGAGATGCCATCTGGTTCGAGATTGCACTGTTCGTCTTCCTACCCATATTTTCAGCATTTTTCACCATTTTAGAACCTAAAAACCTCTAAGATTCAATCCCCAACCCCTCATCATCAATACCCATCAACACATAACAAATTATAAGTCATTCCTATCATACTAGGATCCTTGATTCGTCTTTAATCATCATAATTATATAAAACCCCCAAATTAAGTCACATTAACCCTAGTTTACAGAATTTTAATTAAAGAACCTAATCAACTCAAATTCGTTCACCAATACATAATTCAATTTCGTAGTTTAACCTCTACATACATGAAGGAATATCCACAACTAATTAACCTAATCTCGATTCATCATTTAAGCTCCAATTTTCACCCAATTAACATATAAATCAATGGTTAATTTCACCTACTCTAACATGAGTACGATTATTTCTGAAGAAAATAAGTAATTAACACTTGCCTTAAATTGAAGGTCTGAATTCTTTGGTGATGTTGGTATAGACGCATTCCTCTCTTCTCGATCTACGCGTTGGTGGTCATGGTTGTGCAAGGTGGTGTTAATTGAGCCTTCCCTCTTAGAAATTGGTTCTCCCTCACACCTTCTATGGCCGTTCTTGATTTTTGTGTAACTTAACCCTAATGGAACCCCCATAGATGATATAATTATTCTCTAATTTTCATCCATTTAATTTTCCCAAAAGTCTAAATTACAAAACTACCCCTATGGGGTGCCAATTTGGCCTAAAATCTCTTGTAGTCCAAATAAAATACCCGGATAGAGTTTTTTGACTATCTCGACCCTCCCGGACTCAACGGTGAACTCGAGACTACCATAAAAGTTACATAAAAATAATTTATCTTTATATACCATTCAATTAGTCCCGATACGACTTACACGCGTGTCAGCCTTAAATTACCAAACTGTCGTATTATTCACTCTCGACAATTTATCAAAGTGTATAGTTCCATATTACATATCACACGATAATATTAAATCAATAAGTATTAACCCTTGGCATGCTAGTTAATATTTATTTTTAAATTCGGATTAATTAATAATTAAATTCTCACATTTTAATTCAATTAATCCCACTGTAATAATTACTCCCATAACTATTTAAATCATAAAAAATATGGGGCATTACAGTAATTTGCTACTTTGAGTATGGAAATTTGTGCTTTGAATTGACAAATCGTAGTTTTATGCATTACTTGTTCGGGATATTTGAATAGTATAATAGAATTCAATCCAAAAAAAGAAAGGAAAAAAAATTATGGCGGTTTGTAGTTCACATATAAAAACGGGTATGTTTTATGACTATTTTATGTACGTTGTCATTATAATTAACAAAGTAACCATCGTAAAAGTTACCTTTTATGACGGTTTGTATGAAAAAATGTTGTAATAGGATGGTTTGTTATGACAATTCTGTCAACACCAATTTTATTGTGACGCACAACATTATTGTTAATGGCGGTTTGTACGAAAAACTGTCGTAATAGGATGGTTGTTATGACGATTTTGTCAACATCGATTTTATTATAACACACAACATTACAACAGTTTTTAACTCTTTGAAAACCGACATAAATAACCTTTTATGACCCTTTTCCCCTTCATAGAAATGTCTATTTCTAGTAGTGAATCAACCCCCACCTCTCCCTCCCTCCTCCCAACCTCACCCCCACCTGACCCCTCGTTGTCGGAGCTGTGGCGACCCTCATCGGAGCTCCTTTTTTATTATTTTTTATGTGGTGAGGGGCTTTTTGGAACAAAGTAAAAGGCTGGGACTAAATGTGTATTAAATAATATTTGAGGGACTTTTTGGTATAAGCCCCTTCTAAATTTTGGATAACATAATGATTCATAGTGGTAGCTCTAGTTTTGATTAATCAATCCAATGCCATGCATATGCCACGCGATAAGACTATGACAACTTTATTGAGAGATTTTCCAATTTTGATCCTTGAGAACAACAATCGTTTTACGGGAAGACCATTTTTAGGATAAGAAAGTAAAGCATCTTTGACCATTGGATGAAAAAGAAGTGTAAATGTGATAGAGTTTTGATTAAGTAATTATCAATAGAAAATGGTATCGTCCAATTGAGATGTAGTAACCATATGTGAAAATATTTAGGAAGGAATTTTATTAGTAGTTAGTAGCTTGAACAATGGATTTTTTTGGGGGAAGACATAGACTCTTATTTAAAATTAGATAAAATAGCCCTCTCTAGGTGGAATAACAGTGGAAGAAAGTAGAAACAAACGAAGGCATAAAATATTCCTTAGAACGGGAATTTTTTAGTCTAACAAAGTATCTACCTTAATAACTCTAGGAAGAAAATCTACTTTATTGTAAATAGACAGGCCTTTTTGAGATATCCTATGATTTGCCAAAAGAATTGGGACCTTGTTGGCATATCTAGAACAACAACTTAGGAGGCATTGGATTTTGCAGACAAAATCTTGAATTTATCTAAAATCATACTTTAATCTCGAAGGAGAATTATTGGAAGCTAAATTAAGAAAATCAAATAAATTTTTTTAGTCCATTTCCATAACAACATTTTGGTAATTATTCTCTATGCAATATCTAACTCCAGCTTTAATGGCAAGGACCTGAGCATGCATTGGAACATAATTAATAATGAAATTTGAGTAAACCAATATAAGCCTACCTTGATCATCTCTTAAAATAGCACCTGATCCTATCAAGGTCTTATTTTCATAGCTTTCTGAAAAATTAAGTTTTAAACTTCCTCTGCTAGGATTCTTCCATTGATCTTTGTTGCTTAGAAATTGAGGGATTTAATACAAAGAATATATTATCATTGCTTCCTAACTAATCATCTCCAATCTACCTTTACAATTGATAAAATTGGAAAGATCTAAAATAGTAGAAATTTCTCTATAAATAATGAGTTTTGAGTTCATAGGAATGGCTTCAAATAAAGATTTATTCCTACTATTCCAAATTTCCTAAATGATACAAACTAGGATCAACTTGAACAACCAATTAGACAACTTTGATGAGGTGGAATGAATCCACCATTTAATTAAAGAGCTATGGACTGATGCAAATATAGTCCTGATTCCAATTAACTAATTGAAGAAGTTCCAAATTTGTCTAGCAATAGGACCTAATATGAAGAGATGGTTGATGGATTCTATTGAATAATAATAGTATTGGCATCTTGAAACTATCATTATAACCACTAATTAAATAAGATCTTCCACCAAAACACAATTAAAAAGGACTTTCCACCCAAGAACTATCATCTTTAGAGGGATATGGGGGGGGGGGGGGCAAATAGACTTATAGGCCAGAGAGCAGAGTTTTTATGGTCTAACCAGCTCATATGCTGAGTGGAATGAGAATCTTCCATTAATTGTAGGTTTCCAAATCAAAGAATTATCCACACAAGTTGAGTTAGCTTCCATTAAATCTCTTACGACTTGAATCCTCTTCAAATTCACCGATCCTGTAACATAATTCATAATAGCATACTTCATCTTCATAAAGATTGTCCATAAGATTTTTTCATCCTTTATTTTCCAAGCCAATATGAGATTAGTTGCTTCCATAACTGAGAAAAAAAAATTAACTCCTAAACCTCCTTCATTTTTAGGCAAGAAAATTGACTCCCAACTGGACCAATGGAATTTCAGTCCATATTTTCGATTAACACCCTAGGAAAAGGAACTAAACAGTTGGTTAATTCAATGAATAATAAATTTGGGAGGATTTAAAGCAAGCAAAGAGTAAAGGGTAATTAAGGATGAACATGTTAGATTAAGGTAACTCTCCCTCACATGGAGAGGAATTTTGACTTCCAAGAGTGGATTTAGCAGTTATGGACTCGACCAAAGGTTCAAAATAAATAGATTTCTTCCTAGCCTTAAACAAAGGACAACCAAGGTATCTTATAGGGCTTCTTTCATGATGGAAACCTATTACTTCTGCAGTAGTAGCTCTGGTTGCAATAAAAGATTTTGGGCTTATAAAAATGCAGCTCTTCTCTTTACTTATTAGCTGACCAGACTCTAATTCATACTTCTCCAAAAATTTCATCAACTACTTAAGGATTTTCTATAAACATCTAGTGAAAATGTTAATGTCATCTGCATAGCTTAAATGGCTTATCATAGGGCATCCTCTATGTGGGAGAAAGGGGACATTTCATTTTTTTGACATCAGATCATCAATACCTCTACTTATAACCTCTTCAATAAAGATATCCCTTTGTCCTAGTCCTCTTGAAGGTTTACAGAAGCCCATGGATTGACCATTTATAGTAACAGAAAATCGTGTGGAAGAAATGCATCTCCAAATTAAATCAATAAAAGTTTTAGAAAAAACAAAAGCTCTTAATGACTTAATTAGGAAATTCCATAAAGTTTTGTTATAATCCTTAGCCATGTCTAATTTAAGGATAACATTACCTCTTGCAGCCTTCTTATCTATATATTGAATCATTTCCTGACGTAGTAGGATATTTTCAAGAATATTTCTGCCTTGAACAAATCTTGATTGGTTAGGATAGATAATTAAAGGAAGGATAGGGTTCGATTTAGATGTAAGAATCATAGAAATAACTTTATAGCTAAAGTTACAAAGGATTATAGGTCTGAAATCCTTACAAGATGAAGGTCTGTGGATCTTAGGAATAAGACAAATATGAGTAGAAGTCGAAGATTTTGGGATATTTGATCCTAAGAAAAAAGATTGAACTTCCTTGGTGAAGTCCTTTTTAATTATCCCTCAACAAGTCACATGGAAGAAACCATTAAAGCCATTAGAGCCAGATGTACTATTTTTTTACATGCTATTGATTGCCTTTCAAATCTCATCTTCTTCTGGGATTGTTGTTAAACTTTTATTTTTCTCCTCATGAATAATATTTGGAAGTAACTTCAATAGATCTTTATCCTCTTGATGACCTGCAAAAAAGAAATGTGCAAAATAAGAAACAAAAGTTTAAGCAATTGATCCTCCTTCCACATGGATTCTTCCCTCTTCATCTATAATTTTGTTGATAATGAGTCTTCTTCTATTTTGCTGAACTTGATCATGGTAGAATTTCGTGTTTCTATCTCCATCTTTCAGCCAATCACTTCTATATTTTTTTTGCTAGTAAATTTCTTCCTTTGCCAATGCATAATTAAGATCAGCTTTAGGTTTTGACACTTTCTCATTCTACTCTTCACTTTAATTGAGTCCCAGAGCTAACTCTTCTTTAAGTAAATTATCCTCAAAAACTTGAATCTCCTTAAAAATATTTTGAAATATCTCCTTACTCCACCATTTTAGACAAGCTTTAAATCTCCTCAATTTTAAAGAAAATGCCTCCAAGTAATTTCCAATAGCTTCCTCTTCCCAAGACTCCTAAAATAACTTCATAAAACCTTCATGTTGAACCCACATATTTTGAAATTTGAAGCACTTGATCATTGAATCTTAAGGACTTGGTATTGAAAGCAATAGAGGACTATGGTCTAAACAATTTCATTTCAAATGTCTTATTGTTAAATGGGGGAACAAATAAATCCATTGACAATTCATAAGCCCACTGTCCAAACTTTCATAAGTTAAAGCTCCATTAGACTCTTTTAACCAAGTAAATGTAGAACCCTCATAACCCATGTCCTGTAAATAACTGCTAGTTATACAAGCATTGAATTCAGCAGCACCTCTAATATCTATGTTGTACCTCCAACTTTCTCTTCACTATTAGATATACTGTTAAAATCTCCAATAACTATCAAAGGGTAATCAGAACAAACTATAGAACTTTGAATAATAGCCTCCCATAGCACATGCCTCTCCTTCCTAATACACTTTCCATATAAAAAATTAACCCCTATTTACTTCATCAACGGGGATGATCAATTTTAATAAGTAAATTTTTCTTTTCATCTGCCAAAGCTTCACTTGTAATTCCATGCTTCTAAAAACACCAATTTTTATTTCAAAAATTAAAATAGCAGCCTTCAAAGTTTAAAATTCTTCTAAGATCTTTAATTTTTTTAGCATCTACATGAGTTCTAGAAGTGCTTAAAACGAAAGATTATGAAACTTCCAAAAAAATTCAATCTTTTTTGGGTAGACTTATTTCCTACACCTCTGACATTCCATATTAGAGCATTATTCGTTGAGAAATTGAAGAAACAACTTATTTGGTACCTTTAGTAACTAATCTTGCCAATTTATTTTTGGAGATTGATCTTCTTCTTTGAACCTTCTTTATTTTCTTCCTCAATTTGGTTTGTTTCAATTAGGCAGGACTTTTTTATCTAGACTTTTCTTCTTCTCTTCCATTAATTTTTGGTAAACATTTAATTTCTCAGATAGCATAGCTGAGAATTGAATGAGGTCATCCAAAACTAAATCTTATTGGTCTTCTATAACTTCATTTTTTTAATATTACCCCTTGTCAATTCTTCTACAATTTTTTTTTTATTTTTTCCATTTTAGCATCTGCACTATAGCTTATCTCCATTTCTTCTATATTCATATATTTTGAATTAAGAAGATCTTCAATGTTTAATTCTTCATCAAAATCTTCTTACCATTCGCCTTCTTCAAATTGCTCACTAGCCTTCTCCTTGACCTGCTCATTATATTTAATTATAATTGAAGCTTAAGACTTTGTTTGGGTTGTTTCATTTATCTTAAGAACTTGAGGAATTTTGGGGAGCTACACTTTTTTAATACATTTTTTAGGATCTTTCTTATGACATTCTTGTTTAGACTTACTTGTTGAAGCTTCTTGGATCTCCTTCTTCTTAAATACATTACTCTCTTGATCTTTGATTTTAAAAACCTTGGTCGGTTCCTAATTCTTTCTTGGGATGTTGGCTTGGATTGCAGGTTGTTCTACCACCTCTTTTCCTTTTCTCTTTGTATCTTCAATTTTAAATAATTAATTTCTTTCTTGATGGCCAAGTTTGCAGTAGTGATTGCAATAGTGAGGTAAGGATTAAAATACAATGGTCTGCCATAAACCATGTTCTCCTTAACCTATCCAAACTCTCTTTAGCCTAGGCTTTTGCAAGTCAATCTCCACTTAAACTCTAGCTACACTAGGTCTATTAACATTATCTTTTGAATTGTCTATCTTTAGAGGACTACTATCTGTTTGAGCAATTAAAAATAAGGCTTCTTTTGCAAATAGGTGCACTGGAAGGTTGGGGAGTTTATCCATTTTGGGATTATTGGGATCTCTTGATCAGGTTGAATCTTGGTGCCTAATTGAAGGTTCTCATTGGGATCTTTCCTACATACCATTGTTCCTTCATCTATTGTCTCATAAAATATTCTTCGCTATTGACTCTAATTAGTATGTGTTTTTGATCTATTAATCTAATATGGCAAGCTATTTTTAATCTAAAAGATTCAAAGTTTTTGCATATGAACTCCATTAAAGGTTTTCCATGAGAAAATTTACCTACAATAGCATGCTTGTAAGGAGAGTCCAGTTAATCTACTTCTTCACTAAAGAACATGATCATAGGTTCTATTTTATATTTATATAAATGCTCAATGTCAATTACATGGGAGGATAAAAATCCTTTCAGAGCACTTGAAAAGGATTTCTGCCATAGGTTAGAGGGATCAGGAGGTTTGGGATTGAGGGTGTTTGGGATAGGAGGTTGAGATGTTGCCATGCAACCCTAAATAGGTTAGGGACGGCTAGGGTTAGGGGAGAGACAGCCAAAAAATCTGAGAAAAAATATTTCCTTTACTTTAGGATAGCTTGAATAATGGATTGATTAGTATATATGGTCACTTATTCAAAGATCAATTCATAGTGGGAATTAAATGAAATTCTCTCTCCCACTCTCTCTTCTTTTCTTATTCTTCGATATTTATTCAACTCTTTGTTAGACATGTTGTCGAAACTTGCAATCCATAACTGAGGTGGCATGACAATAACCCCAACTTATTGTAATTTCAAATCAAGTTCAAACTTTAGAGGAAAAATCAAATATTCCACTAAGGATCGAGCTCTCTAGAAAATCATATTGTATCCAAAAAATCATGCACCGAGACATTCCACGAAATCAAGCAATCATAAGAGATAGAAACACTTACTTATTTCAAGCATATGGTACAACTCGATCTAAGCTCATAAGTTATGAGCAGTCGTTGATCTGGAGGTGGAGTATAAACTCTTTCTATAAAAGGTTTTGGATTTATTATTTCCGTAGAAAAATGAGCTTCGATTCTAGAAATGAAAAAAAATCATATACTTAGGTTCCACTAGATAGGGCTAAAATATTTTTATCCACCATGAAAAGTAAAATGGTGATATATATTTGGAGTTGAATTTTGTTCCCTATTATATGTTCAAAGTGGAATAATTAAAGTGTATGAACTTATTCACAATTCTAAACAAACATAAATTTAATTATAAATATGTGAAAAAAAAAATTTAGAATTTTACATTTTACAGCGATTAAAAATATATCACCGTGAACCAAAGGGGACCCAAGGGTTCAAATGAGAGGATATGAAAACAAATCGTTTCAACCTTCTTTGACGCATTACATGAATATAGTATTGGCTATACTTTGCTTCAAACTCTGATCCGGTAGTGACACAACAACATTGATTTAATGAACAATCAAACTAGTAGTGTAACACTTTGGCAACCTTCAATTAGGGATGGACAAAAAACACAACAACTATAAAACAAAGATAAAATCCTTCTTAAGATAGGGTTAGATATCTGGTAGGGTGACATAAGGAGCCAGTGCGCGAGTTTGGATTAAGAATGTCGAGTATCAGACTGATTTCTCCATGGTATTATCATCCTCTATTAGGAGATGAGGTTGTGAATTTACAACATTCGAAGGGAGGTCTAAATTCTTATATCCTAGATTAAACGATCAACCCTTCTTAACGCATGAACTACCCTATGACAAGCGGTTCATTTTTTTTAGTGGGTTTCCCTTAATATCATGAAAGTTATGAAGCACTTATAGGCTGAAGAAGAAACTAGTGTGTCCTTGAGGAAGCTTGGCCTTTAACATTAGGGAGGTTTCCCCAAGGTAAATAGATAAATTGGAGTCCCCACCCCTCCCCCTTCCACCTGGGAAGGTTTGCCTATAAGAAACTCAAGGGAAGAAATTTGAGTTAGCCATCAGGAATCCGTGATGCTCTCAACCCATGAAGGATACCCTAAAATTGGGGAAATAAAGTTAGTCTTAGGGCTGAAAAACCTTACCTTAACCCTAATTAGGCTACCCGAGGAAGTAAGGAGGGTACCCTTGAGTTGTGAAAGCTTCTCACATCTTTAGGGAAGTTATGTTAGTAGACTATCAAACACATTATCCAATCTTTCTAGACTAAGCATCTTATATCGCCTTTCATATGTTATCCTCGTCTATGAGATGACTATTGGTCATTGGTTTTAGGTGTTCTAGAGTCTTGGACCCTCTCTAGTCGTTTGAGTTGTAGATTGGTTGTTTAAAAATCTCCGCAATTATATAAATTGCCCAAAGAGAATGTCATTGGATAAAAAATGGTTATTTCTTAACTTCCAAGGATAAGAGAACCGAAACACACATGCGCTAGATGGTTTCAAATACTAGCGAACATATTTGATCTAACAACGTTAGATCATGCATACATCTTAGAGCGGAAGTTTAGACAAATTGGATCCAAGGTTCTAAAAAGCGCGAGGTGCGAGACATGCATGGGATGGGTGCCTAGGCTAGGCATCGCCTAGGATTTTTTATACAAAAGAAGTATACTTTAGGATTTAAGTTACTAACAATTAATATTGATTAAGTTCTAACTGTAGTAACATTTCTTTAAATTCTCTTACATAAATAAAAGACATTTTCAATCAAAATTCATTATGATATATAATATAATAATAAACTAATTAATCATAACGATTCATAAATATTATATTATATTCAAATTAATTTACATAATACTTGAAACCCCTAAACTTATAACATTACTAATATTTCTTTAAATTCCATACCTACATAAAAAAATGCCAACATTAAGGTAAATGATATTTTGTGCAATTCATATATTATTCCTAAAACAAAAAATAAAAATATTACATTTTGAAAAATAAAGCTATTGTCGATATAAAACTATGGACACTTAAAAATATCATGGAAAAAAATGCTAATATAATTATTACACATATATGGATAAACATATGAGCATATATATAGTACAATGTACTTTCGATGCACGATACAAATCTTTGCAAAATATTTTTAAATCGACGATTTTTTTCACTTGGTCCACTTTTTTGTCGCATAGTCCCTAGGCGAGGCAAATACCCCGCGCCTCGCGCCTAGGCGCTGCCAAGGTGAACCTTTTAAAACACTGCTTGGATCCAAAAAATCTAAAGGACTCAATCATAAAGGACTAATGGTTTTGAAGATGTGAAAGGGATCCAGTCCTAAATGTGGGAGGTATAAGGATATTATGGGCAATGAAAGAGAGGATGGTGGAAATTCACTACCTCGGACGTAATGGATACATTTTATGATTGTTTGAACTTAAAATTTTGAGTGTAGATATCTTATAATATGTACATGAAGAATGTATTACACCTAAGGATATACGATCAAAGAGAGCCTACCACCCCCAACGAATTTATGCTTGGAATGCGTATGAGACAACCTTTGAGATTTATGGTTAAAATAGTATGTAGTCCCTTTGACTTTTGGCCCCCAAAAGCTTTGAAAGATTGGGGATTGGATCCCCCCCCCCCCCTACACACACACAAATCTAAAAGATAAGGACTCGTCGAGCTAGATTAGGCACAAAATAGTCTATGTTAATGTAACACCCTCTTTTTTTAAGTTTTTTTACATATTGGATTAATTAAATTAAATATGGGAAATTAATTGACAATTAATTCGGATTAAAATAAATATTAATTAGTGAGATAAGAGTTAGTATTTATTAGTGAAAACTTTATTGAATATTACTAAGTGAATAAAATAATATATAATTATGGATATGATTGTGAAGTGATAAATTGTCGTGAGTGAGAAATACGATAGTTACAGAAATTAAGTCAGGACACACGTATCAATCGTGTCGGGACTAAATTAATGTAATAAAAACAAATTATTTATAAGTAATCTGAATGGTCATTTTGAGTGCGTCATTGAGTCCATAAGGGTCAAGTTAATGAGAAAAGTCTACCGGGAGTTTAGTTTAGGTCCGTCCCGGGGCAATTTTAGGCCTAACCGGCATCCCGGGAGAACATTTTGGTAATTTCAATTTTTGGGCATTAATTACCTACGAAATTAGGGGAGGTATTATGTCAGTTACGTAAGGGAGATTAGGGTTATCATTATCAAAATCCAAGGGGGAGTTACAGAGGAAGAGGGAGAGCTAATTCTAGGAGTCTAAAGGCAAGAACAACCATCTTGCACCACCAAGACCACCACTGCGTAGATCGAAGAACGTTGAACACAACCATACCAACTACACCAACGTATCAGACCTTCACTTTTGAGGCAAGTGTTTAAACTTGCTTAATTTAGAGAAATAATGGAACCCATGTTAGTGTAGGTTCAATTTGAATATGAATGTGGTGTTTATTTGATGAAATTTGAGAGTTAGAATAACTACTTAGAATCTGGAGATAATTAGGTTGAACTCTTCATGTATGTAGATTAGGAATCACGAATTGAGAATTCATTATGATGAACGAATCTGGAAATTTGGTATTCTTTAATGTGAATTTGAAGAACTAGGATTTAATGAACTAATTTGGGGATTTCAAAATTTACTAGGAGTCACGCATGATTTAATGATCCTATATTGTTAAAAATCATATAAATATATCAGAATATCGATTAGAATTGTTGGATTGGTGTTTGGGATGATTCTGTAGAGGTTTTAATATCATTAATGGTGGGAAAACGTAGTTTCAGGAGGTAGATGTCGACCGGATCATTTCGTTTTTCTACAAGACCGGATCGGTTCATTTTCTGCAAATCTGGATCGGTCTATTTTTTTGTAGAATTCTGTAAAGGTAGAACCGATCATTCAGGACCGGATCGGTTCATTTTTCAGGAAAATTATTCTATAATTATTTCGTGACTCCTTATGATATGTTAGTAGTATAAAAATGGGATTAGCTTCCGTAAAAGATACTTGGGATTATGAATCTCTTTACATGAGGTACGATAGAGAGAACAATCATAATTAAATAATACCAGGAGCACAGTGAGAGGTATACTGCATACGAATAGGTATTTAGGTTGTGTATACCTACTAATTGGAATAGGTTGCGTGAATACCTATATGATTGATTTACTATACCTACGCTGCTTGCTATTGCAGGAGGTTATTTAGGAAAGGGGACAGTCTTATCCTGATGAGCCCAATTAAGGGGATTTTAGATTTGGTACCTCAGAACATGGAACCTAGGTACGGGATATCTGTGAGAATGATAGTGATGAAGGTCATATGGGTGCGTAGGTATGTACGTAGCCCATAGACTTGGAACCATGCTCGCCTCCAATATGTGTGATTTGTATTTCGATGGCTCGTAAGTGATTCCAGATCATTTGTTCTTACTTAGTACGAGATGTACCAGGACTTGATAGCAGAGTATGCATGCACCGCAGTTGAGTCTTAGAGTGATGTTTTGGTATATATATAATAATATTGTGATAGTAATGTATATATGATTGTAATATTATCTACTGTGTGATAATTTTAGATAAAGAAGATGACGAATTCTCAAATAACTTAAATATGTGAACCCTTAAAGAGCTTTTGTGAAACTTATACTCGGGATAGTATATATAAGAACAATGCATAGTAATAGTATAGGGGGACTCCGGGATATTACTATGGATGATAGAAAGATAGTTTATATCTAAAAACAAGTTAGATGAGAATTATGTCTAGAGTGGTTTAGCGGTACGTTAAGCGTGCACACTAGTTGAGAGGTGATAATCTCAAATGAGTGTGCGAAAATCTAACATGTGTTTTATATTTTCTTTATAGCATCTTTAAATTACTTGCTAAATTGTTTTAAAATCTTTTACACTCGGGCTCGGACCCGTTTCTTGCAAAAATCTCTTTTCTTATGTATTATTTTAGGTGCCCAGCCACAGGGACATCAGGGTTAGACCATTGGATCTTTTGACGTGCTGCAGCTGTTATGAAAGTTGCAAGTCCTCGCATTTAGACGCCTCTACTTCTATCTTTTCAGTTTTAGTATTTAGACTTCTCAGTTAGGGCATGTGTCGCCCATTCTTGGTTTATTTATGTCAAAGGAACATTGTACTTATTTATTTCAGCATTTCCATTTTAGTCGGATTTATTATTGTTTGTTTGGATTTTTATTTGACTGGGATGATTATTCCAGTTTATTATATTCAGTTGGATGATGTTTATTCCTTAGTTATTTATTCATGAAATGGTGAATGTTTCAATAGTTTAAATTAATGGACTTAAAATAATTCAATAAAATATTTTGACACTAGATTAATTAATTATTAGATGGTTAAAACGAATATTATTTGTTGACAGTAATGCTAAGAATGAACCAACTGGATATTCTGTTTTAAATTTTATAAAGGACTGGCCAATCAGTATTGTGACACCCCTACTAATTAAATACCTGGTAGCTACACCTTTATTCAAATTAATACAAAATGTCAAGTTGGTTCAGTTCATAGCATCACTGTCGAAAATATTTTTAAACAATTACTAGCCACCTAATATTTAAAAAAGTGAGTTGCCAAATTTTATTAAATTAAATTAACATGCAACAAATTAAATTATAAGCTAACTATACCACATTCACATCACAATCATAATAGAATAATAGTGGAATAAATAAAATGAGTTTGGAGTAACACTCCCCTGAATAATCCAAATACTGAATAAATCCCAATACAAAGTCTGAATAAAATAAATAAATCTAAAACTGAAATGAAACTGAAAGTCTGAGAATGCTATCTCTAAATGGAAAGGGGCGACATTCCCTAACTGATGAGTGACCCAGAATAGAATCAAATGCATAATGTGGAGACGTCTAATATCGAGATCCTGTAACTTCCATAGCAGCTACAGTACATCAAAGTAATAGAACTCCTATTCTTAGCGTCCCTGTGGCTGGGCACCTAAAAAGGTTTTACAAGAAAAATAGATTTGAAAGCAAACGGGTCATCGCCCGAGGTGAAAACAGTTTAAAAATATATCAAGTGTTTAATTGAATTAAACAGTGAATATTATATACATGTTAGTTACGTGCTCTCACATGAGTTCCTCACCCCTCAACTAATGTGCACACCTAACGTATATCCTTAACCCATCCTAGTTATGTCTTTAACTAACTAGTTTGTACCACTTTATTTCCTCACATTATAATATAGGGGTTTATTCATATCATTCTAAATATATCATGCATGTATCTCACCTTTTCATTGATCAGATTAATTTATAACAATTACGATAGGAAATTCTCATTTTTTAATCCCATTCAAAATGTCTCGATTATTCATATTCCCACTTTAACAAAGAGTGCGAAATAAATACAAGTATATTATTCTCAACACAAATATACAAATTGGACACCCCTAGGGAAAGTTGCGGTGAACACATACTCTGCTATTAAATCCCGGTACATCACGTACATAAGGACTATGTGTTTCGAATCGCTCAGGAACCATTGCAAATAGCAAAATCACACATATTGGAGGCGAACATAGTTCACATACCCATGGGTCACGCACATACCTACGCTCCCAAGGTCAGCTGACTTATTATCTCACACATCAACCATTCGCAGCCCTATGTCCTTAAGGTACCAATCTAAATCCCCTCGTAGGCACACAAAGATTAGATGGCCCTATTTCAAAAGTCGACCTCCCGTGATAGCAAATATGGTAGGTATGTCATACACATAATAATCCATATACTAAGCATTCACACAACTTAGATAACTTATTATACTATTAAAGTTATATTCTCAGCCCTATACCATTAGTCTAATTCGTAACCTATTATTATTTCGGATAATGTAATATATTTCGCCGATACGTCTCACGTCGTATAGTTTTGAGTACTTAAAACCTAACCGAAGAGGTTACTAAGTCTCTTATTTTTCCTATATATCAATTCAGTATTCTGAGGTCCTTATTTATGTCCCAATTTCTAAATTATCACTCCTAAGAATTTAAATTATGTTCTCGCATAAAAAATTAGGAAATTACTCGTCGGACCCTCGTAAATTCAACAGTACCTTCCAACGAAATTCTAATATGTTATGGGCTTCAAATATATCCCTACTGGTACATAATCACATAAACCCTATTTTTCTATTTTCTTCAAGAATTATCGTACTTCTCTTCCTAAATCTATTTTTTATTCATCAAGGGTTATGATTTTGTTAATGAAATTCTTCCAGAATCAAACTACATGCAAATCCTATCCAGAATTAGAGTTTCATCTCCAAGTTTCATGAGTTTCAATCATTGTTCATGGCTATCATCAAATCCTACACTATCATGGAAAAATTATTCGCTGAAACTTAATGAATCAAATCACTTGCTTGGAAATTTGATGTTCTGATCCGTTGATGACGTTAAACTTTGGTTCTCTTCCTCTCTCCGGTCATAATTTCGGTGAATAGTGGTGGTGTGAGGTGGTTATGGTCTTGCAACCCTACTGGTAACTTCTCCTCTTTCTCACATTGCCCACTCCTTAATTTTTGACAGATAATGGCCCAAATATTGGCTGAGAAATAAAGCCTAAAATTCGTGGGTCAAAATCCCTTAAAAATTAAAATAACTAAAATACCCTCCCAGGTTGCCGGTTTGGCCTAAAAATGCCCCGGGACCCAAACTAAACCCTCGACTAGTGTTTTTCGACTATTTCGACACCTCCAGACACGGCGCACTCAAAATGACCATACGGATGATAAAATTATAATTTACTTTTAAATTCAATTAAATTAATTCCTGACGTAACTGACACGCGCGTCCCAACTTATTTTCTCGAATTGTCGTATTTATGACTCGTGATAATTTTAATAATATCCATAATCATATATTTCTACATTCACCCAGTAATATTCAACATTATTATCACAGTCAAATACCAACTCTCGTCTCGCTAGTATTTAAATTCGGATTAATTTCCAATTAATTATCCCATTTAATTTGATTAATCTCATTAAATAAAATCAATAAAATTATGGGGTATTGCATACTTCCCCCCTAATAACAAAATTTCGTCCCAAAATTCAAAAATAAAATATACCTAGCAAAAATAACTCTGGATAATGCTCGCGCATCTCATCCTCGCGCTCCCAGGTAGACTACTCGACATTATGATGCCGCCACTGAACACGTACTAAGGGTACGATCTTCGACCTCAATTTCCTCTCGCTATGGTCTAGAATATCAACCGACCCCTCCTCATAAGAACTATCAGGCTGCAGATCGATATCCTCTAAAGCAATGTGAGTATGGGCCAAATCATCTCGAAGATATCTCCTCAGTGAGGAAATGCGAAACACGTCATGGACCCTATGCAAGTGTTCCGGTAACCCAAGTTTATACACAATTGGCCCAATTCGCTCGATGATAGGGAATGGCCCCACATATCTGGGCGTCAACTTCACCTTCTTCCCGAAATGCATAATCCCCTTCATAGGAGATACTCTGAGCAGCACTTGGTCCCTCACATTGAACTCTCAAAAGGACCTCTTGGTATCGGCATAACTCTTCTGTCGGTCCTGAGCTACCCGAATACGGCTCCGTATCATCTTTATCCTCATCGAAGTATCATGAATCACCTACGACCCAAGGAGTTTCGTATCCCCCACCTCTAGCCAACATTCTAGGGAACGACAAGGTCTATCGTATAATGCCTCGAATGAAGCCATACCAATAGTGAACTAGTAGGAGTTATTATAGGCAATGCTAACACTGGTACTGAGGTCAACTTGTCCTTCAACTCGTCGAAAGACAACTGGCAGGCATCACTCCAGATAAATGGCACACCCTTGCGAGTCAGATGTGTCAAAGGACCCGCTATCTTTGACAACCCTCGAATAAACCTCATGTAGTATCCCGCTAAGCTCAAGAAACTAAGAATCTCTATCGGTGTCGTGGGCTTTCCCCACTCCCACATCGCTGATACCTTCCCCGGATCAACAGATATCCCCCTGTCTGAAATGATATTCCCCAAAAATTGAACCTCCTTCATCCAAAACCCACACTTATCATATTTTGCATACAACTCGTTCTGACGCAGTGTTTGCAGAACCTGCCTCAAGTGCTCGGCATGTTCCTCCTCTGTCTAGGAGTAAACTAGAATGTCATTAGTGATGAACTGGTCTAGGAACTCTCTGAACACCCTATCCATCAAGTTCATAAATACGGATGGGGCGTTGGTTAGTCCAAAAGGCATAAACCTAAACTCGTAGGAACCATATCTCATCAAGAAGGCAGTTTGCGAGACATCCTGCTCCCTGATACGTAACTGATGGTATCCCAATCTCAAGTCAATCTTTGAGAAAAAGGCAGTTCCTCTCAACTAGTCGAATAAGTCATCGATTCGGGGCAAAAGATACTTATTCCGTATCGTGACTTTATTCAACTCCCGGTAATCTACACACAACCTTAAGGATCCATCCCTCTTCCTAATTATGAGTACGGGAGCACCCCACGATGAAGTACTCCTACGGATAAACCCCTGACCGAATAGCTGCTCTATCTGATCCCGTAGCTCCCCCATCTCCACTGGAGCCACACGGTAATGTGCGCGGGCTATCGGCCGAGTGCCCGGCATCAGATCTATAACTAAGTCTATCTCTCTACTGGGAGGTAATCTCGGAATATCCTGGAATACATCAGCGAACTCCCTAACAACTGGAATCGATTCAAGTGGTATCACCACCTCCCTAGAGGTCTCCTCCTCTACATAGTACAAGTGAGTGGACGATCCTCCCTCAGGGCGAGGCATCGCCACTAGGAACATCTCATGTCCGTGTATGGAAAAAATAATACTCTTACTAAAACAATCAATCATGGCTCGATACGTAACTAGCCAATCCATAGCAATAATCGCATTGTACTCGGACATATCTAATATTAACATGTCGACAGGCAAAGTAAACCTCCCAATCTCTACGCCCACGCCTCTACATATAAGAGAAATCACAGAATCCCTACTCAACGGTGAATCTACACAAGTAACAGTGCTCTTCGGGGTATCTAATAACCCCATAGCGAGTGCAAATCTCATGGCAATAAAATAGTGTGTGGCTCCCGTGTCAAATAAAATACGCCCCATAGTCCCCTGAATAGAAAATATACCCTCAATAGCGGGTGGATACTATGAGACTGTGGCCTGCTGGAGCTGGTAAACTCGATTATACTAAAGTTTCCCCTGCTAGATTGGGACTGCCAAGATAGATGGTAATGCTAGCATCTGCGGTGGCACTGGAAGGGCAGCGGGAAACATCTGTCTCTGGGGCTCATGTCGAGCACCCCGCTGCTGTTGCGAAGCCCTGCCCCTTTTAGGACACTCCTGGCATTTTTTGCCAATCTTGACACATATGAAACATTTCCCTGCGAAGTTCCCCCCTCTCTGACCCTACTGCCCATGGCCCTGATGCCCGTTACCACCCCTACACTAGCCATACTGACCCTGCTTAAACTGCTGTTGGCCTTGATGGTCGTGCTGACCCTGCTGGCTATGCCAAAAACCTCCCTGGCTATGCCTGAAACCTCATGTTCTAAATCTCTTAAAATCCCCCTTTGGGGAACTCTGATCACCCTACCTGTGTTGACCCTGAGCTGACTGTGCCTCGCAGGCACCATTACCCCCTGTCCTGCCCTACTGGTTGGACTCTCCTGATCGTTTACCCTCTGACAAATGAAAATGGTGGTCATAGCAGTGAAGTAATGTTGCGTTAACCACATCTGAATAGGTGGCCAATGAGAGATTACCCAACAGGGGCTGACGAATCCTCCACGTCAACCCATCCATGAACTTCTAGATCTTCTTCTCTTCAGTAGGGATGTCATCAGGAATGATGTTCAGAAGATTGGTGAACTCGGAATCATACTTTTCCACTGTCATCGCTCCCTACTTAAGGTTCACCAATTTTCGCCTCAACTCGGTGAGAAATGCTGAGGGGAAATATTTGCGATCGAACCTCACCCAGAACTCCTGAATAGAAAGAACATCTCTCTCCTCTGCGGTGGTAATGGACTCCCACCACTGCAATGCTGATCCTACCAGCTTAAATGTATCCAGTATCTTCCTCTGCACATATGTACACTCGTACATCCTCGAGTGTCTTTTGATGTCCTTCTTCCAGTGGCTTGACACAATAATGTTAGAGCTCCCTACAAACTCCGAAGGGTGCGCCTTCTGAAAGGCATCACGAACACATTCCCAAGAAGAAGGGAATACATGAGCCTGGGCTGGGGCTACTACCGGTGACTGAGGTGGTACCTGTTGCACAACTTTTAACGCAGCATTTATAGCCTGGGCTATAATGGTGGCAACTTCAGTAGCATTCATAGAACCCTGAACTAGTGCAGGCTAAGGCTCGGGCTGGGCACCCCTGGGAACTCGTTGTGCATGTCGAGGAGGCATCTGAAATGAGAGAGAGAAGTTTTATAAGTCCACAGTTAATATCTCAAAATAACTGAAGAATGTAAGATACACAAAATAGTACAACAATCCTAAAATATAGGGTTCTATATCAAAGGACGTTACACGGAAACATAACAAGACGTACAGATGCTAAGGACGCTAGAACCTGATGCTTTGATACCACCTGTGACACCCCGACTAATTAAATTTCGGGTAGCTACTCCTTTATTCAAACTAATACAAAATGTCAAGTTGGTTCAGTTCATAGCATCACTGTCGAAAACATTTTTAAACAATTACTAGCCACCTAATATTTAAAAAAAGTGAGTTGCCAAATTTTATTAAAATAAATTAACATGCAACCAATTAAATTATAAGCTAACTATACCACATCCACCTCACAATCACAATAGAATAATAATGGAATAAAAAAAATGAGTTTGGAGTAACACTCCCCTGAACAATCCAAATAACGAATAAATCCCAATAAAAAGTCTGAATAAAATAAATAAATCCAAAACTGAAATGAAACTGAAAGTCTGAGAATGCTATCTCTAAATGGAAAGGGGGGACATGCCCTAACTGATGAGTGACCCAGAATATAATCAAATGCAGAATGTGGAGGCGTCTAATATTGAGATCCTGTAACTTCCACAGCAGCTATAGCACGTCAAAGTAATGGAACTCCTATGCTTGGCGTCCCTGTGGCTGGGCACCTAAAAAGGTTTTACAAGAAAAATAGATTTGAAAGCAAATGGGTCAGAGCCCGAGGTGAAAACAGTTTAAAAATACAGCAAGTGTTTAATTGAATTAAACAGTGAATATTATATACATGTTAGTTACGTGCTCTCACATGAGTCCCTCACCCCTCAACTAATGTGCACGCCTAACGTGTAACCCATCCTAGTTATGTCGTTAACTAACTAGTTTGTACCACTTCATGTCCTCACATTATAATATAGGGGTTCATTCATATCATTCTAATATATTCTGCGTGTATCTCACCTTTTCATTGATCAGATTAATTTATAACAATTAAAATAGGAAATTCTCATTTTTTAATCCCATTCAAAATGTCTCAATTATTCATATTCCCACTTTAACAAAGAGTCCTAAATAAATACAAGTATATTATTCTCAACACAAATATACAAATAGGGCACCCCTAGGCTAAGCATCAGTGCACACATACTCTGCTACCAAATTCCGGTACATCACGTACATAAGGACTACGTGTTCCGAATCACTCAGGAACTGTTGCAAATAACAAAATCACACATATTGAAGGTGAACATAGTTCACATACCCATGGGTTACGCACATACATACGCTCCCATGGTCAGCTGACTTAATATCTCACACATAAGCCACTCACAGCCCTATGTCCTTAAGGTACCAATCTAAATCCCCCCGTAGGCACACAAAGATTAGATGGCCCTATTTTGAAAGTCCACCTCCCGTGATAGCAAGTATGGTAGGTATGTCATACACATAATAATCCATATACTAAGAATTCACACAACTTAGATAACTAGTTATATTATTAAAGGTATATTCTCAGCCCTATACCATTAGTCTAATTCGTGCACTATTATTATTCCGAATGATATATAATATATTTCGCCGATACGTCTCACGTCGTATAGTTTTGAGTACTTAAAACCTAATTGAAGAGGTTACTAAGTCTCCTATTTTTCCGACATATCAATTCAGTACCCCGAGGTCCTTATTTATGTCCCAGTTTCTAACTTATCACTCCTAAGAATTTAAATCATGTTCTCGCATCAAAAATTAGGAAATTACTCATCGGACCCTCATAAATTCAACACTAAATTCCAACCAAATTCTAATATGTTCCCGGCTTCAAATATATCCCTACTGGCCTCCCTCAAGTCCTAATGTATTCACATAATCCCCAACTTCAACGTTCGATCACCGACAACACTTAAATTCAAAAAGGGGGAAAAGTTTACAATTTTTTAGGAGATCGATCGATCGACCTAGGGTATCGATTGATTGATCCCAGTCGATCGATCGACCTATGAATGTCGATAGATCGATCAAGCAGGTGCAGGCTACGGGTTTCCTTCGTTTTCAGTCCTAGTTTTGTCCCAAATCTTCATTACAAGATGTTAAATCCTAAAGTAAACATATAGGGTCATTATACTACCTAATTACATGATTCTTAACGTTCCATAACTCTTAAATAATCATCAATTAGACTTTTCTTGGATCAAATCATCCTATTTTCATGAAAAATCCTATTTTTCTATTTTATTGAAGAATTATCATACTTCTCTTCCTAAATCCATTTTTAATTCATCAAGGGTTATGATGTTATTAAATAAATACTTTCAGAATCAAACTACATGCAAATCCTATCCAGAATTAGAGTTTTATCTCCAAGTTTCATGAGTTTCAATCATTGTTCATGGCTATCATCAAATCCTATATTATCATGGATAAATTATTCGCTGAAACTTAATGAATCAAATCACTTCCTTGAAAATTTAATGTTTTGATCCGTTGATGACGTTAAGGGTTGGTTCTCTTCCTCTCTCCGATCACAATTCCGGCGAATAGTGGTGGTTATGGCCTTGTAACCCTCCTGGTAACTTCTCCTCTTTCTCACGTTTCCCACTCCATGATTTTTGATAGATAATGGCCCTAATGGACCTATTATTGGCTGATAAATAAAGCCTAAAATTCTTGGGTCAAAATCCCTTAAAAATTAAAATGACTAAAATGCCCTCCCGGGTTGCCGATTTGGCCTAAAAATGCCCCGGGACCCAAACTAAACCCCTCGCTAGTGTTTTTTGACTATTTCGACCCCTCCGGACACGTTGGCACACTAAAAAAGACCATATGGATGATAAAATTATAATTTACTTTTAAATCCAATTAAATTGATTCCTGACGCGACTAACACGCGCGTCCCAACTTAATTTCCCGAATTGACGTATTTATGACTCGCGACAATTTTCATAAGATCCATAAGCATATATTACTACATTCACTGAGTAATATTCAACATTATTATCATAATCAAATACCAACTCTCGTCTCACTAGTATTTAAATTCGGATTAATTTTTAATTAATTATCCCATTTAATTTAATTAATCCCATTAAATAAAATCAATAAAATTACAAGGGATTACGGGTATTTAATTGGATGGGATATCACAGTTAATCCTTTATAAAAGTGGGGGTACTACTAGCCGTCGGTATAGAAAAGGTTGGAGAGAGTAACTTTATGAAATTCTCTCCTTTCCAAAGCCGGACAAGCACCCCCCCACCCCAAAAAAAAATTCACTCTTGTTTTTTCCAATTTAATGAAAGAGCCTCGCCTCACTTCAGATTCACTTGTGGTCGAGACCCGAGGGCCTTTTTTCTTAAGAAGTTATTTCTAGAATCAACCTACCGACAAATTCGATTAGCATTTGATGGATCAGCGAATGTGCTTACGGCCTCTTCTCTGCTTAATGCCTATTATATTCCTTTTGTGGCATTTGTCACATATTCTGATTCCCTTGGAGAAGCTCCTCTATTACACTTTATTTAAGATAAGTCAAAAAACCTAGGGTACAGTATATCTTCTTCTCAGGATTGTGTTTATTTTTTCATCTAAATCTGAAGTCTGAATCTGAAATCTGAACACTGAATTTGAATCTGAAAAATATATTTGTTTTTATGTCTGAATGTACCTCTGAATGAATGTATTTAGACTCATTCAGATTTTAGATTCAGACTTCAGATGTTTCCCTACCTCTTAATCATTCAGAGGCAAATATAGTCGTTAACCTCTTAATCATTTAAACAAACAAATAGTTTTTGTTACCTCTTAAATCTGAATGGTTCAGATAAAAAAAACACTTTATTGAATTATTTAGTTTCCCTTTGTAAAAATCTCCATTATCATTGGAAATAGAACAATTGATAACTTGAACTTGATAATGAACTTGGATCGATAACTTGAACTTGATAATGAACTTGGACCGAACGAAAAGAGAGGTTAACAATATCTAATATCAGGGAAAAAATGGCTTAACAAGATAGACTCTCGGTGTTTGAGAAAGCGGTGGGGTGGTGGTGAAAGCAAAATGTTTGTTGTTGTACCTCTATTGTGCTGTCTCTCTCTCTTTATCTCTGTGTGTGGTTCCATGATTGCCTTCTTGGACTGAGTCGCACTTTAAGGTTACATTGTCAATTTTATTAACTTTACGGATCTCACTCATAATGGATACTGGACAAGGATGGGATTAGCAAAGTCTCCTCAACAGTGCTGAATTAGTTTCTTGGCATATTTTGACATTTAATCTTATTTCAATTACAAAATTCTTTACATATATTTTAAAAACACAACAATATCAAGGTAACCTCTCTCTCTTGTGCGCATCCTTTTTCTTCTCTCTTCATTCTTTTCCACAACCCTACCCATCACTGCTCTGCCCCTAATGACCTTCACCGCTTCCCTTCCCCCCTCATTCTCTCTGCTTCCCTCCCACCATCAAGTGAAGAAATAACATTGCCAATTTGTCTCCATCACTCATCACTATGACCAATTCACCCAATTCTACCATTCTCATGAATATTTACTAAAAAAAGTTATGCAGATAATAGTAGGTCTCCAAAAGTGGATTTATTTAAGTATCAAATACCAAAAAGTCCCTCAAACATTAATAATAATAATAATAATAATAATAATAATAATAATAATAATAATAATAATAATAATAATAATAATAATAATAATAATAATAATAATAATAATAATAATAATAATAATAATAATAAAGCTAGACTGCATCCAATGAGTCTTCTTAATTTTGCTTGACACTGATGTAACAACCCTCACTTTTGAGAGCCTATTTTATATTTATTTACTATATGTAGTAATTAATTGTAAAATGATGGATGGTGGAGTAAATATTAATTTAATATGAAAAAGGTTAATATTTACTGAAATGTTGTATGATTACCTGATGAGTAGGTAAAAATATCCATGTGGTGATTTATGGTGTCATAAGAATTAAAATGACATTTTGGTTTAATGAGAAATCGGAACTAAAAATGAGTTATAAATTTCCAAATGATAATTTGGAGGGTGTAGTTAGTCCCAGTAGGTGCGAGATAGTCAAAATAAGTGTCATATTGCATTTTAGTATTTCGGGCACTTTTGACTGGTTATAGCTTAAATGTGTGGTTGCGATTTATTATATCACGTATTAATCATTTTAGTGGGCTTTTTAGACTTAAGGCCTGATTAAGTCTTGCTAGCTTTATTATTTTTCTTCATTTTCTCTTAACACACAATTGAGCCCTAGAAAGAGTAGAGAAAGGAAGAGGACTTTGGGAGAAAAAGAGAGATTTGGAGATTGGAGCTTGGATGGTTGTCTACACCAAATCAAATCTGATTTTCCTACCTCAAGGCAAGTTACCTACTTGCTATTATATGATTTAAGTGGATTAATTAGTTTTGATTGTTATTGAATTGTTATGGTTTAACATTTTAGGGTTTTGTTGGATTTATGGGTATTAACCCTTGGAAATTGATTTGGATGATAAATATTGCAAATGATGGTAGTTAGATGTATTTTTGGAGTATTAGTTCCATATAATGATCTTGGATGGGTTGGTTTTGGGTTTAAGGAGAAATTTGGAGTTCAAGACTCCATAGCCATTCTTGGCTTTTTCGTAGGGGCGAATCGATTCGCATAGTTGCAGATTCCCAGGTCTTGGTACCCGAATCGATTCGGGTTAAGGCCGAATCGATTCGGCATTTGCAGAAACCTGGGTTTGTTTTTCGAACCGATTCGCTTTCAGAGCGAATCGATTCGCTCGGGCGAATCGATTCGGGTCCTGCAGTTTTTAGTCATTTTTCTTTTTAATTTTTGATCTTTTTCTTTAGGCTTAGGACCTAGGAACCTTCTTGAAAGAAGTAAACTTAGAGTTCTGGCGTAGTAATTGAGTTTGGTCGCCACCCTAGACAAGAATTAGGTCATCTGGGGTTTATTCTGGGAAGGTTTAAAGTAATGCTAAGGCATTACTTCTTTTATTGAAATTTTTAGAAGTTAGGGAGTTAAATGCCCATGCTTGGAGACTTTAGGGGCTTATTGAAGTTATATGAACTTTGGGAATTGTAGGATCATAATGATCATTTGGAGATTTAGTCGGGACTTGTAATTTGAGGAATATCAATGAAAATATTCGATGGGAATAGGTTCAACTAAAATGAACCCAAACTGTGTTAAAGATGATTGGTTCAAATAAAATGAACCCAGTTGTTTAATGATGATAGGTTCGAATAAAAAAAGAACCAAACACATGGATAATGGAAATGGAATGTTGGTATGGTAATTGAAAATGAAAATGAGATTTAAAATGGTAAATGTTAATTTGCTTAACCGCACCTCTCTAAATGACATCATAAGGGAAGTTCGCGCGCTTGGTGATGCCCCCTGGCTAATGAATGCAGGGTGGATATAGTCCTAGGCCATATGCGGGATTTTTATATGTTTTCTGCGCTGGTGAGGGGATTCCGGGTGTGGTCCTGACTCTCCCGCGGGCATATGGTCGCTTCCCGACGTTGCGTTATGATCCCAGACTGCCTTGTTTGATAGGCCCCTGGAAGATGATGGTCATTTAGGGGCGCACCCAGTGGGGAAACTCGGAGGGGCGGTCTTAGAATCGTTATATGTATAAGAATATACGTTTCTGCATCAAGTGGGACTTGATGGATATATGCCATAAAGAGCATGAATACGTGCCATAAAGAGCACGGGAATGAGATATGTGCCATAAAGAGCACTTGTTACTAATGGTATTCCTATTAAGGAATGGAAAGATAATTGACCATTCAAGTTAATAAATGGTTTTATTCCTATTAAGGAATGTAAAGGGATGTGGTAATTGGATTAATGAGCAAAGGTTTTAAATTAAAGTTATTTACTTTTAAATTCTCTTTTGTAACTGTGTTACATTTCATAATTAGTTAAAATATCTTAATTTGAAATTGTAGTTTAACATGCTAGTTATCATACTATTTTATCATCCTTATCATCCATGCATAACTGCTCATACCTATCATGCTTTTTATTTCTTCTAGTGATCATATAAAAAAACCCGGCCCTGACCGGTTCATTTTCCTTATGGTGTATATGATTGTATCCGCTCAGGTGCTCCACTGCAAGGACGCCCGTTTTGATATTTCCATTCCTTTGCTTTCGACGAGCTGTAAGATTTTGCGGGTTATTGCAGGATGTTGAATTAGACTCTTTCATCTTTGTGTTCTAGATATGATCGGGTCTTACACTCGGGCGTGTGGCCCAAACTTTTGTATTTGATTAATGAATGTATTACGTAAGATATTAAACTGTTGTAATACTTTGTATGTAGTTGTGGACCGACGGCCTATTCGGTCCCCTTATGTACATTCTTTTTAGTGTATTATATCTATACTCTTTTGGAATTCCACAAGCTCGTCAGATTGGGTTGTTTAATTTAAATTTCTTAACTGGTTTTAAATTTCTAAACTTTTTGGCAACCCGTTTTCTGATTTATTGGGTGATTTTCCCATATACTCAGTTTATTTTTGTGATGCTGAGAATGATATCCATCCATGATTCCTGTTACGTTTGAGTATCGGGCTGGCCATCCCTTGTCTCAGATCTCGAGTTGTCACAATTGATTCTCTCTCTCTCAATTTTAATGAGAAGAAAGGAGCCTAGCCGAATGGTTTGCAACTACAAAATATATAATTAAAAATATTAAAGCAAAATATTTTACTTAAAAGGCTTTTCTAATTGATTTGGAACGATGTTTCGAATTTAAAATATATGATTTAATGATTTTTAAGATTAATTTAGAATGATTGGAAGGAAAATATTGAAAATTCCAAAAATAATCTAAATATTTATTATTTTAAATTCATTTAAATAATGTTTTGATCAAATCTGAAGTTGGAATATTTTTATTGTTGGAATATTATTGAATTGAATTTTTAAAATTATTTAAGAACTATATTTTCTCTTTCTATATATATGTGTGTGTGCTTCTATAAATAATGTGTCTATGTATTGTGTGTGTGTGTGTGTGTGTGGAGAGAGAGAAAGAGAGACGCGAGAGAAAGAATACTCTTTTTTTAATCTGGATAAGGATATTTTTGTAATTTAATATAAGATTATCAATCAAAATGGGTCGACCATAGGATTATTTACATTTGGGGTCAATCCCCAATAAATGATAAAATAAAATAAAATGGTAGGTCACAACCCAACACCAAGACTTCTAAGGGCCGAAAGCCAAATTACTCTAGTATATATGGCTATCTCGCGGCATTTATGCCTAATGAATGCTTTTTGTGTTATTCAGTGTGTTGCTACCTAAAGGAGTTTACACCTTCAGAATTTGTGCTTGCCTATGGGACTCTCGGCTCAAAAAATATGAGTAGATTCCTCATGGGATTCTGTTGGAAAATTGGACTTAATAGTTGGAATTCAAAGCTGTCCAAAATTTTGAGCAACTTTGAGCTCAAATTTAGGTCGAATCCACACTACGATAATTGTGGGACCATATATGAACGCGTTCTCCTTCGCAAGGAGATTAACGTGGTATATTCACATGTCTAATTCCATTAAGTTATGAATTATATATTTGTTATTTCCACTATTTAATTATCAAATAGTACAGAATTATTAACAAAATAATAATTACAGAATTACAATGACTTTACAAAAATAAGAATAACTTATTTGAAATTGCAGAATCAAATAATATATATAGAAAGAATTATGAGCCCTGTGTAGTACCACAGTTTCCTTAAGACAAATATAATTCCCCTCCAAAGTGCTTAGGGTCTGAATTAATGTCTCCCAAGATAGAACGGAATTTTTGAATTAATACAGGAAGCACAACAATGTAATGATTCTGGCGAACTCAATTTCCATGTCTTTTACTCAACCATGAACAAGACTTATGAAATGCAGGAATTGTTTAGGAGAGGAAATGAACAGTGAAATTTTTGGATTTTTCATTAGTTAAAAAATGGAGGGGAACATCGGTATTTATAGTAGTCAAGAGGTGACTGTTCATAACAGTCACCAGTTACAAAACAGTTGTAACTGTTAGGTCAACCAACTGCCCAAAAGTTTAATTAATTAATTATGAAATTAATTAATTCGGCCCAAAATGAAAGGGATTTATTTTATAAGTCCAAACTCGAGCCAGCCAGAAGGCGCGCGCTTTTGGCCCAAGCCCAACACATGCATAGTGTAGGCCATCTCCCCTTCAAAGAGTTGGGATACCCCAAAGGCATCCAAGCCTTAGTCCATACTTAGGGTGTTATTAACTCTTCAATTTTCCTCTACTCTTCCAATGTGGGATAAGAGTTAAAACACACCCAATTCATTAACTTTCATTGCTTTATGAGTCACTTTGGACACAAATATATCATTCATAACTTAATGGAATTGGACATGTGAATATACCACGTTAATCTCCTTACGAAGGGGAATGCGTTCGTATATGGTACCACAATTATCGTAGTGTGGGTCCCACCTATATTTGAAAATTTCTCAAAATTTTGTCCAAAAATCTAAACAGCCTTCAATTCCAACTATTAAGTCCAATTTTCCAACAATCCCCCTCATGAATGATATATCGCTATAAATAGAAACAAAAATAGATGTTGATGCAGATGTAGACACAGGTTGAGTAAAACATAAGATTTATTGCATCGGGAGAAGTAGCCTAGTGGCCTTGAACTTTCTTTAGTGATATACTATCGAATTTACTTGGTTAATCAGTAAACTTCACGTCCTTGAACCGTTAACCATTTTGTTAAACCTAGACAACAGTATTCACACAATAATTCTTCAACACAGTTGGTTCTCACATTTTTTTCCCTTTTGGCCATGAACACCACTTAGTTCCGTGAGTATTTTAGAGAATATGCCTTTCATTATTCTCGTAGAAGTGGCCCCCTTCTTACTCACGTGGGTGACTTCCATAAACAGTATCCTGCAATACCTCACTTAGACATACTAAGATGTGGATGTCATTAAAAGTATAACTTATCCTAATTTCGCGACAGATGTGCATTGTCTCGTCTTTGGAATGGATAGGATTAAATATCCTCCGGTGCTTACTGAATACAATGTAGTTCAGTTTGCCCATTGAACCTAGATCTTGGGATCTCCAGTCAGCTAGGTTGGATTGCCACTATATTGATTCTTATTTATTTATATTTTTTAGACCCATTCCTCTCGATGATCTTTCAAATTCAAGCCCAGAAGACTACCTCACGGGTTTCATATCAGGAATATGGATATCTTAGGGAATTCGTGGCGGAAAACCATGAGTAGCTACCTGAGGGGATTAATGCCAAAATATTGTGTGGCTACCTTAGGCTCTAGCTATCTCAAGTGACTCACGTTTAATGATGCTTTCATAAGAGGTTCACTTATTGCGAATGGTTACACAAATTGAATAGTGCATGGCTACTTCAGAAGATTCACGTTGGTTGTAAGACTATATAGCACCTATATGCATAAAGAGCTTATAGGAATTAAACCATTAAAAATAAACATTATTAGCCAACTGGAATATAAAATAACTATCTCAAGTGACTCACGTTTTACTAACTTTATTTTAGTAGGATTTTTCCCTACCTTTTGTCCATTTGGGACAAACAGGGAGAGAATTTGAGACTCTTTTATTAGTGTATTTTACAATTATTTTGAGTCGTTTAGGATATCTTGTGGTTAGTTGAGTTATGTACTCTTCAATTTTGTTAGGACACTTGTTATTAGTTGAGTCATGTAATCTTTTATTTTTAGGACTCATGTATATAGTTGGGTTATGTAATTTGTGTCGTTTCTTCTCTTTGAGTCTCAGTTTTGTTTCTCACAAAATTGGCCAAAGGGGGAGATTGAAAATCTCATTTCTTCGTGTTCGCTCAATTTTGAGACAAATATTTTTTTTATATGCTCTTGCATTTTTTAATTATTAAAATCTATTTGTATATATCTTAAATCATATTTTTTATATATTGATTTTGTATATAAATTATGTTTTATAATATATATTTTTTCTCTTATATGAGTTTAATTTTTTTTCTAAAAGTTTATTTTGTTTTATACTAATTTGACTTGATGGATAAAATATTTTTTATAGAATACATTCGGAATATATTTTTGTGTTACATAAATCTTGTAGTGTCACTTAATGTGTCTACTTTATTTTTTTGTAATATATTTTTTTTGAAGCATTGATTTTTTTAATTTAATTTTTTGTGTTAAAAAAACTCCATTAATTAAACATAACCTTTGTTTAGTTAAATAACATTTAACACTAAATTAAAAGGCAGCCTATTGTGTTAGTTTTTGTGTCGTTGGTTACTTTCAAACGCATGAGAAGTCAACTAAAAGGGATTCCTCGGCTTCGAACTTGCTAGGCAATTAACATAAAAGGAACACCTCGTGGTCCAAAGACCTAAGAAGAAACTTGATTTCACGGAGTTCACTTACCCCGCCCCATGGTGCCAGAACTAATCCCCCTCGTATAAACAGTATATCAATGATATACCAGTGTTTTATAAAGATTTTATAGAAGATATTATCGAGGTTGATGCTAACGAAAATTGTGGATTTAGATGCGTAGCTAAATGCCTCAGATTTGGACACGATGGATGGAGACAAGTAAGATCAGACTTGATTGAAAAAGTTAGGAAAATAATTACTTTTATGCACACTGTTTTGGTGATTGGTTTTCGAACACTATTCTACATATGTTGGACGATTATTCGAGCCCATGTATGCCGAAGTCTTGAATGATCATGCCCGAGTGCGGCTATCTTTTTGTGGAAACTTACAAGTGTGTGTGTGTCCTCATCTCTAAGAGACTGTGTCTCACATATCTATCGATGAGACATGAACGAACCGTGCATCCAATATTCATAGAGATTGCTCATGTTTGCGGGAATCACTTTGTAGCTTTGAAGTTGAAGTACGACTGTCCAATTCCCCCGTAACAAGTCACTGATATAGTTGTTCATTGTCCGAAGCAAAACCTTAGTTTGGTAAATATGTATAACAAGTAGCGGAGTTTCGAAAAATCTGCCCAAAGGATGTATCAACCAACGATCAACCTATCGAGATCAACTAGTAGTATGATGAGAAACGAACTTGTATGATATTAAATTGAAATGACATTGTATTAAATTAAATGAAGTTGTATGATATTCAAATGTAGTTGGTTGATATTGAAATCAAATCAAATGGAGTAGTATGATATTCTAATGTTGTTAGGTGATATTGAAACCAAATTAAATGGAGTTGTTTAAAGTTGTATTATATTAAATTTACTCTTGAAATTTGATTTACATGTATTATTTCATTTTTGAAATATCACTTTGAAATGAAATAACACTATGAAATGAAAAACTGAACTGGTCCGTTCGCTATCATCATGCCGACATACTAGAATTAATTCGCTATCATCATGCAGAGTAAAACTAGGTCTCCAAAAAAGAAACCCCAATGTTAGGGATGTTGATCCCTAACCAAGTTCACACTGAACTGGTTCAGTATATGTGTACCGAAACACTAGAATTCTTTCGCTATATTCATGCCGAACCAAACTAGAAATTCCACTATTAGGGATGTTTAGACTGAACCAAATTCAAATTGAACTGGTTCGGTATAAGCATCCCTAACAATGGGATTTTACAACTTCAAACATTTATACCATCATTTATATACCAACATGTATAAAACAATATATACCAACATTAATACCAATAGTTATTCAAACATTTATACCAACAATTATAAAACAATATATACCAACATTTATACCAACTCCAATATAATTCAAATTAAGTTCAAAACATTTGGGACCCCTCAACTACAACTTTAAAACATTTAATCAAAACTCCTATTTTTTTTCTTTTAATTCTATGGGACCCCTCAACTACTTTCTCTTTTCCTCTACCTTTGGACTTGATTTTCTTTGCCACCCGCTCCTCGATGACAACTGGCCCACCTACCCCATTGGCCGCAGTTAGGATATCGTAGGGTTAGACATTATGTACAATTAATGCACCCGGATCAGCAGCAATTCCACAGTCAATATTGTTCTTCAATAAATCCATAGCCTTACGCACCTAGTTCGCATCGAAAAGATAATAACATGAAATTAGTAACAATAGTAGAACGCCCAATAGTAGTTTACACATAAAACTTACGAACGATGTTTGTTGTTATTTGACCATGTGGGACTTGGGTTTTGGACTCTAGGATGGGATTTGGACAGTGACCAAGCCATATAATCACTGCTATAATCCCACGAACTCGATACAAGCACAGGCATAGACTTCTCGAATAGAAGGTGGTCTTGTCAGTTTTCTTGGTACAACTTTTGCATATCGAGTTTTACCTTATATTGAGCCGCCTTGTCTCCCATATCATCGTTCAAAGGTCTCATGGGCTCGCAAGGTATGATTTGCATCCGTCCGACTTGTCTAAGGTATCTTTGTGGGTAATAGGTATCCCCCACCTCAAAACAAACCATAATCTCGTTATACCATGATGCTTCGTGAAAGGGATAAAAAGCCCTAGAATCTCGGTAGGGTTCCCAAATGACCTACACATAAACAATGCATAATTGAGTGTCAGGAAATATCAAAGTCAAAAGAAAACATTGCAAACAATCCAACGAATTTACTCACATCACCAACATTCATATCATCCTATAAGGACACAAGTCTCCAATTGAGTCTTAATATTCCAGACAAAAACATTTGAGTCATAGAATAGAGTTCTTGACCATCCATCAATCCTATGACAGGTTAAAGTTGGAGTCATTGCGGCTTTGCGTTTCAAGAGAACATCATTGTCGAGTTTCAGTGCCTTGTTTCACATCATCAACTTCATATTTTAAGTCTCCAAAGGTACGAATGCTTTTATATATTTGTAGGAGACTTGGAATAATTTTAATAGGTGTAATTTTATTTTAAAATGAATTTTATTTTCAGAAGGTTACTTTAGAACTTTGAATAAAAAGTTTTGGGGATTAAAATGTAATTTAACCATTCTGACATTTCGTTCGAAATTGTCGTTCGAATGAGAATTTCGTTCGAACGAGAATTTCATTCAAACGATTTTGCCAACGACTTTTCCCTTTGTCCACTAGAACTTCGTTAGAAGGTCGTTCGAACGAAAATCTCATTCGAACGAGATTTTCTGTGGGAAAATATTTTGGCAGTTTTCTCCGTGTTCCCACTTCTTTTTGTCCCGCTATCTTTTTGCCAAATAAATATACTTCAGGACCAGACTTTTTCACACATCTAAGATAATTTTTTAGAGCAAATTCTTCCAAGAAAAAGTCCCCTTGATTTTTGTTAAAATGTTTTAATCCTTAGAACAAAATCAAGGTTTATACACCCATAGTTTATTTATTCCAAGTTTCTTCATATATATCTTTGCTTGGAGTGTTTGGCACCGGGTTTTTCTCTACATCTCAAAGAAGAGAAGTTTGGGTTTACTTATACATCCCTAAAAGAAGAAGACTTATTTTTGCTGCGGCATTCTCACATGGTGAAAGGCACCATGTGTGGTTGAAAGTTGTTCCCAAAAGCTTCATTGGTGGAGTTCGGGTTTGTCGGCTAAGCAGAAGTTGATACAAGAAGACGCGTCAGGGGATTGAAGAGTCGAGTCGAGTCTAGTCGAGTTGTGTAAGTCATCTGTCTTGTATTTGTAAAATTTTTTACTTAGTGGAATTAAGGCTAGGGGTCGTCCGAGGTTTTTCCCGTTGTGGGTTTTCCTCGTACATCGCGGCGTAGTGTGTTGTTTGTTTATTTTATTTTTGCAAAATCACATTAGATGCATGCTTAGGGTAAAAAGATAAAATTGGAATATTTGATTTGTTGCTAACTTAATTTGGGTAAATATTAATTTAATTCAAGTCATTCATTTTATTGGATAAAATTTGGTTTGGCCTAATTTGCAAAATCAATATTTATTGTTAGGCAAATTTCTAGGACTTGGGCTGAATTAATTTGGTTTAAGTGAAAAATATATTTGTTGTTTAATTTAGTTTCACCTTGAGTTTAGTTTAATTTTAATTTGAAAGAAATTAAAATTTATTGTTTGTATGTGTTGTGTTGAAACATCTTTATTCCACACTTAAATGGAAGTTGTATTTAATTTTAAAAGAATATTTAAAATTGGGGGTCTACGTGCTCCAACAAGTGGTATCAGAGCCGGAGCGCTAATTTATCACGTTAAAGATCGTTTTTTCGGCTTTTATAATTTTTGTTCTCCTTGAATTTTTAGGTGGTTCATTTTTGTCTCACTCTCATTTTTGTTTTGTATCTCTCGATGGGACGTCTTAATGATAATTTGTCCATTTCTAATGATAATGAAGTTTTTGATATTCGAGAGGAATTTAATGGGCTTAATAAGTGTAATGAAAATTTAAGAGAATTAAATTTGAGGTTTGCAAAAAGAATTAAGTTTCTTGAAAATGAAAAATTATATCTTAAATCTAGAATTGAACTTTTGCAAACCTCACTATCTCAAAAAGATATTTTTTGTAAAAAGATCATGGACATAAATTACAAATTGAATATTTTAGAAATGTCCAAGAAAGAGAGTGATAGTCGAGAAAAGACTCTTAGGGACAAGTTTGCTCACATTTAGGGATAGCGTGATAACTTTCTAGGAGTTATAGAAAATTTAAAGAAGGATTCCCGTAAATTTAAGGAGTCTAATTTATTACTTGAGTACGAAATTTTAAAAATGAAAAATGATTTACAGGACTCGAGTAGTTGTTGTAATGGTTCTAGCTCATCATATTCTAATGCTTCCTTATCTAAGCCTAAGACCATTGTTTGTTTTAAAGGGTCAACTTTGTCCAAGAACGTTAGAAAAGATCACACCTTAGGTCACTTTCCTCAAGTTTACACATGTTCGCATTGTGGTAGGAAATGTCATCTTAGGTCATTTTGTTTTGATCTTAGAATATGTTCTAGGAAGTTTAAATCTAGTATTTCATTTGTTTCCAAATCCTGACATTGTAGATACACATCCATTTGGGTTAAGAAATCTCTTTTAGAGGAACTAGATGTTAGACTTATTGATTCTCGCATACTTGCACATGACCCCGCGCATGTTATATCTTATGGGTGACTGCTTGCATGTTTGCATACTCTAGCTATTTGTGCTTCATATCATATATCCTTGCTAGCTGTATCCATGTTTAGTCATTTTTTAGTCCATGATTAATTATCCATGCCTTACTAGAATTATGACTTGTTTATCTTTTGTATTATATTCTTTTCATTTTTGTTTGCATTATGTGAAAAATACAAAAAGATTTTCTTTGTCATTTATATTTTACTTTTGTGAGTTATTTGGACGTAATGAAAAATACAAAATGATTTTTGTTTGTCTTTTGAGTTATTTTTGTTTGGTTTATAAATCTCAAAAACTCAAAAAGATTTTTTGTGTGTGTATTTTAGTTTGACACACCTTTTGTGGCATATGTTTGTGTTTGAATCCTATCTTTCCTCTTCCATTGACTAAAACTTTTAGTTAAAATTCTAATCCTTAAAATGCTCTTTATCATGCCTACATGGAGTTGTTTAAGCTTGACTTGCTTAATTTATTCGCTTTTATATGCCTTTTCACACATATGCACGAGCTTTTGTTAATCTTAACTTAACTTATATATTTTAGCTTTGTGAGGTGTTGTCCTACCAATCTAGTCATCTACATATTATGTGACCTAGGAGGACTAGTGCATGTTAAAATCCGTTGCACGTGAGCTTATTGTGTGTTTAAAAAATTTAATATATGATATGTGCACGGGGAAGGGCTCCTAAAGGAAATATCATACTTTGCGAGTAAGCCATTATTTGCTTGGACTTAAGAGAATTACGTGGTCCAAAGGCCTAAAAGAATAATGGCATTAAAAGAAAATATTTGCCGAGGCCTATTTTGTTTAGTTGATTCATTCATTCAAAAGATTAAAATAATATGCTTATATTGAGGGAGTTTGGATGGATTGTCAACGGTTTTGCACAATGTACGTTTATCCTAGTTGTACTTTTAATGTCATGACTCTATTGGTTTGTAGAATCATCAACATGCTAGGCTTGTATGCATTGTGTTTGTTTGTTCATTGGGTTCAATCTATATTGTCACATAAGGCTAATTTTGAATGTGATAAAGTTTTACAATCAAATGAGAACTCCGTGAACATGTTTAAGTGATTGGGTTTTAATTCTTTAGTATCTAGTTCACGCCCCGTCACTTTCATTTCCATGTGACACGTTAATGCCATAAGAGTGTGGAAAACACATATTATTTTAATTTTGTGTCATTTGTGAGTTTATATATATATGTGTGTGTGTGTATGTGTGTGTGTGTGTGTGTGTGCATTATTGGTATATTTAGAGTATGTATATATAAGATATTCTTTGTTTTTAAGTCTTTGCCTTGCTAGCTAGTCCATTTGTGCCTTAATTCATAATTGCTACCAAACTTGTTGCAAAATTTTGTTTGATATCACATGCCTAGTTTCTTATGTTTCAAATTGATATCATTTCATTCGCATCGTAGTTAGTATCCATTGTCACTTACTTGGATTAGTTATTATCTATTGTTTGTTGCGCTTTTTCTTTCATGTCCTTAACATTTTATGCATCTTTGCTCTACCTATTTTCCCATCCATATATATATATATATATATATATATATATATATATATATATATATATATATATATATATATATATCCCTTGTGTATTTTTTTGGGGGGGGAGAGAATTCTTACTAAAGTCTATTGGGGGAGAAATGCGTATTTTATTAATTCTATCACCTTTGTCTATTCCTGAACAAAAAGGGGGGGAATGATAGGGGGAGAAATGGTATCTAATCCTATTATAATCATATCTTAGTTTAGGAGATTTAACTTAGGGGGAGAGCGCTATCTTCTTAGGTTGATCATAGTTGATGAAGGAGAATTAATTTAGGGGGAGTATTTATTTTACATGCATTTAATATTCTTGATATTCCCTATGCGTTTGATAGTCTGCTTAAGTGTACAGGAATTCTTCTAAGTGGCAACTTTCATCGGCAAAGCTAATGATCCTTAGGTCTTGAGTCAAGTTTTCTACTTTTGTGTGGCAAGTCTAGTAGAGCTTGACGGCCCTTTAGGATTTTGTTTTGGTTTTTGTCCAGAAATAGCCAAAGGGGGAGATTCATAAGGACACAAGTCTCCGATTGAGTCTTAATGTAGTGTTGGCTCAATTTCGGATAAAAATATTTTAGTCATAGGATAAAGTTCTTGACCATCCATCAAGCCTATGACAGGTTAAAGTTGAAGATGTTACGGCTTTGCGTTTCAAGAGAACATCATTGCCGAGTTTCAATGCCTTGTTTCACGTCATCAACTTCATATTTCAAGTCTCCAAAGGTATGAATGCTTTTATATATTTGTAGGAAACTTGGAATAATTTTAATAGGTGTAATTTTATTTTAAAATGAATTTTATTTTCAGAAGGTTACTTTAGAACTTTGAATAATAAGTTTTTGGGCTTAAAATGTAATTTAACCATTCTGACATTTCGTTCGAAATTATCGTTCGAACGAGTTTGCCAATGAATTTTCCCTTGTGCCACTGGAACTTCGTTAGAAGGTCGTTCGAACAATACTTCATTCGAACGAAAATCTTGTTCGAACAAGATTTTCGACGGGAAAATATTTTGGCAGTTTTCTCCATGTTCACACTTCTTTCTGTCCCACTATCTTTTTGCCAAATAAAAATACTTCGGGACCAGACTTTTTTCTAAGACCTTTTCACGCATCTAAGATAATTTTTTAGAGCAAATTCTTCTAAGAAAAAGACCCCTTGATTTTTGTTAAAATGTTTTAATCCTTAGAACAAAATCAAGGTTTATACACTCATAGTTTGTTTATTCCAAGTTTTGTAAGGACATAATTGTATAAATGCCTGGGGTAGAATCTAGGAATTTTTTGTTTTCCTAGATCACAGTTTGTATGTCTGATACCGCTACATTCGGCGCATCATCACGATCATCCACAATGACCTTTATCCATATCCATGCCTCCATCATCTTCACACGTGCATCATGCTACATGCAATGTGATGCTCAACCGTTTCCCACTACTCCACGACGCATTATTGGTAAAATAATTTATTGAAGCTGTTTATATTTGCATAAATTTTTGGGAATTTTTCAAAAAATATTTTTTCGAAGTCTGATTTGTTTTTATCAAAAGCATAAATTTTTCTAAGTGTAGAAGCGGAGTGCCTCGGTCGATGAGCTTGTTCAAATGAGTGAACACTGTCATTCGGGCGAGATAAGCATCTCGCGCGATGTCGTTCGACGAGCGACGTCGACACCTCGATTTTCATATAAATATCTGGTCACTTTCTACAATTTTTCCAAGTCTTTTTCAAACACGATTTCTGCGAAAAACAACCCGGAAAACAGACTTCACCTTTTAAGGTTTTATGCCTTCTTTATTCACATAAACACTCATATTATGTATGTGAATCGTTAAACCTTCAAGAGGATCGTTTTACTCATCTGGAGTAATTTGTGGAGAAGTCGTTCTCTTCTTCATTGTTGCCCACCTAGAGTTCTTGTGGGAGATTCCAACCGATGACGTCGAAACAGACACCCGAGGGTATTTCGTTTGTCACACTTACTTTCATTGTAATCCGTGTAACCTACAAATTATAGTAAAAATAAAAAGCTTTTGCCCCTTTAGGGGATTTTTCCTCATTTGTGTGTTTTGTTTATGATTGACTGTTCTTGCATGTTAATATTGATTTCAATCACACGTAGATGCATGTTTTAGGATTTCATTGAAAAATTGAGTTTAATTAAATAATTTCTTAATTTGAACAAAAGTTCACTCTTCAAATTGGTATCAGAGCCAATTACACAATTATACCGTGTAATTTTTCGCAAAATTTTTCTAAGATATCAATTTTCTAAAAAAATGATTTTTGAAAAAGGGCGTATTCAATGGAGAAATTATATAATAAAATGCCAGTTTTTTACGGGACAAACTGTGCTTACTGGAAAGCCCGCATGAAATCTGCTTTAAAAGTCATAGATGAACGTGTTTGGATTTTGGTTGAAAGATGGTAGACACCTCCCTCTGTCACTGTTGATAGCATGACTAATTTAAAATATGTGACTGAATGGAGTGAAGAAGAATTTAAATGGTCATCTTTTAATGGAGTTACAGAAAATTTATGGATCCGTCATTATCCGTCTTTTAAAATATGAAGAGTTCCGTCTTTTAATGGATCCGTCACACCTGACGAGTTCCGACGGATAATGACGTGCACCACGTCAAAAGAGGCATGGGATGTTTTGCAACTTACCCATGAAGGAACTAATGTTGTGAAAGAGTCTAAACTGCAAAATTTAACAACTCAATTTGAAACTATCACCATACTTGAGACTGAATGTTTTGATGAATTTTATGCTAGGTTATCTGATATTGTAAACACTAGCTTTAATCTTGGTGAACACATTCCTAATGCTAGAGTTGTTAAAAAGAATCTAAGATTAGTGCATAAGCGTTTTATCCCTAAAGTCACTGTGCTAAATTCTATGGGTAATTTAAACACACTTAAATTTGAGGAACTTGTAGGAGACTTACAAACGTATGAAATTGATATGTTTCCTAAATATGTCAAGCCTAAAGATAAAGGAATTGCACTTAATGCCCATGATAGAAAGAGTGAGGGGTCGGCAAGAAAGAGAGTAGAGTCATCTAGAAAAAGGGAGATAGAAACGTCAGATTATGAGTGTGACTTTGATTTAGATGATTTGGCCCTGTTTGCTAAAAATTTCAAGAAAATTCTCAAATTCAAGAAAAATGGAAATTTCAAAGAGAAAAAGAATTTTGAGAAAAATAAGAAAAATGAAAAAGATTTTAAAGACCCTCCTAAAAAAGACAGTGAGAGATGCTATGAGTGAGACGGTAACGGTCATATAGCTTTTGAGTGTGCTACCAGACTGAACAGACTTGCCAAAGAAAAGGGCAAAGTTGTCCTTAATGTTACTCTTAGTGACGACAGTGAGGTCGAGATGGTGGACTCTGGAGACGAGTCACCGCATGAATGTAACTTCACCGCATTCATGGCTAGTCATGTGAGTACTTCTAGTGCTCCACACGACGATGAGGATGCTACTTCACAGGGACACCTCGACAGTGAGAACGATGTGAGTGAGGGGGAGGGTGATCCAAGTGAGAGCGAGAGTAATCTTCAACGCGCCTACGCTGAGTTATATAATGAGTCTTTTAAAACCAAAAAGCGTAACAAAGCGTTAGTTCTTAGGATCACCGCTTTAGAGGAAGATTTAGAAGAAGCGATAGAAAGAGAGTCCTCCACCTGCACTACCTTGAGAGAGAGAGAGAGTCTACCTGTGTTAAGAAAGAAAGTTTGTTTAGAGAGAGAGAGTGGTTTTGAGAAAGAGAAAGGGGTCTTGACTAAACAAGTGGCTAGTCTTACGAGTGAGCTCCATTCCTCCCTGGAGACTCGGAAGAAACTTGATCCTTGTTGCCCAGCTTACTCATGATCTTGAGAGAGTACGAGAAGTCAAGGTTCAAATCGAGGACAGATCTGGAAAGTTGGGAAAGATGCTCCTCGGCCCCGCTTTAGGTTTTGGTGATAGGCAGGGAATAGGTTTTGATCGTGCCTCCACGTCCCAAATTGCACCTGGACCTGTTCCTGAGTTTACTACAACTCCATATGGCCATCGTCAAAAACCACGAAGAAGAGCTCGACCAAGAAAAGCAAACCCAGGTCCGCCTAAGACTGTGTTCTTTTGTACATGTTGTAAAAGAAAAGGCCACCTCAGGGAGTTTTGCTATAGTTTGGGTCGGGCATGACGTACTACTGCTCCACCACATTATACTGATGATTTTGCCAGTCTGAGAGAGTGTGTTGAGTTTTTAGCTGCCACATCACAGAGTTTGATGGAGGAATTTCGATGGATGTCTTTGCCGTCACTGAATGCTTCTCGCATCCCGATTAAAACCAACAACAATAAAGGTAAATAAAAGGTTACCACTTCTTGGGTACCTAAGAAAGATAAAAAGTCCCTTGTTGTTCATGTCGCTCTCAAAGCACATAATACCACATAGTGGTATTTTGATAGTGGGTGCTCCAAACATATGACAGGTGATGTCTCATTCTTTACCTATATAAAGGATTATAAGGAAGGTAGAGTCACCTTTGGAGACGGGAGCAAGTCTAGAATCGTAGGATGAGGTACAGTAGAGTTACCAGGATTTCCTAAGGTAGAGAATGTTTTGTACGTCAAAGGTTTAAAAGCAAACCTTCTCAGCATTAGCCAGCTATGCGACTTTACCGTAAAGTTTGACCGGGATGCGTGTAATGTCTATAATCAATCCAGTAAACTTTTAGTGCAAGGGGTGAGGATAGAGGATAATTGCTATGGGACTATGCCCACATCCTCACTTGTCTGCAACAGTGCCACGATCACTCCTATGGATATGTGGCACCAACGTCCACGTCACGTGAACGTTAGAGATTTGATACGTTTAGCTAAAAAGGACCTAGTACGTGGCTTACCGTCACTTGAAAACCCAACTTCCACGATTTGTGGACCCTGTCAGTTGGGAAAGCAAATCTATTGGATTGCACACCCTGATGAGAAAAGCTTTGGGAGTTTCTAAAGAGTTGAAGATTTGAAAATGTTGAAGTTTGATTGAAGACATATCATTTAGTATTCTCAGTTTGAGGGTTTAATGGGGATATTATCTTATATGTCATTTTTTTAGGGAGATTGCATAATTCGAATTTTTTATGTATGTACCGGTATAGACATAGGGGGAGATTTGTAAGGACATAATTGTATAAATGTCCAGGGTAGAATCTAAGAATTTTTTATTTTTCCTAGATCACAGTTTGTATGTATGATACCGCTACATTTGGCACGTCATCACGATCATCCACGACGGCCTTTATCCGAATCCATGCATCCATCATCTTCACACGTGCATCATGCTACATGCGACGTGATGCTCAATCGTTTCCCACTACTCCACGATGCATTATTGGTAAAATGATTTATTGGAGTTGCTTATATTTGCATAAATTTTTGGGAATTTTTAAGAAAATATTTTTTCGAAGTCTGATTTGTTTTTTACCAAAACAGAAATTTTTCTAAGTGTAGAAGTGGAGTGCCTCGGTCGACGAACTCGTTCAAACGAGTTAACACTGTCATTCGAGCGAGATAAGCATCTCCCGCGATGTCGTTCGAACGACACGTGTCCTTCGTTGCGACGTCGTCGCCTCGATTTTCATATAAATATCTGGTCACTTTTTACACGTTTTCCAAGTATTTTTCAAACACGATTTCTGCGAAAATCAACCCAAAAAACAGACTTCACCTTTTAAGGTTTTATGTCTTCTTTATTCACATAAACACTCCCATCTATGTATGTGAATCGTTAAACCTTCAAAAGGATCATTTTACTCATCTGGAGTAATTTGTGGAGAAGTCGTTCTCTTCTTCATTGCTACACACCTGGAGTTCTTGCGGGAGATTCCAGCCGATGACATCGAAATCGACACCCGAGGGTATTTCGTATGTCACACTTATTTTCATTGTAATCCGTGTAACTGTTTTTACAAATTATAGTGAAAATAAAAAGGTTTTGCCCCTTTGGGGGATTTTTCCTCATTTGTGTGTTTTGTTTGTGATTGACTGCTCTTGCATGTTCATGTTGATTTCAATCACACGTAGATGCGTGTTTTAGGATTTAATTAAAAAATTGAGTTTAATTAAATAATTTCTTAATTTGAACAAAAGTTCACTCTTCAAGTTTCTTCATATATATCTTTGCTTGGAGTGTTTGGCACCGGATTTTTCTTTACACCTCAAAGGAGAGAAGCTTGGGTTTACTTCCACATCCCTAAAAGAAGAAGACTTATTTTTGTTACGGCGTTCTCACATGGTGAAAGGCACCATGTGTGGTTAACAGTTGTTCCTAAAAGATTCATTGGTGGATTTCAAGGTTCCGGTGGAGTCCGAGATTGTCGGCTAGGCAGAGGTTGATACAAGAAGACGCGTCAGGTCTTGAAGAGTCGAGTCGAGTTGTGTAAGTCATCTGTTTTATATTTGTAAAATTTCCTACTTAGTGGACTTAAGGCTAGGGGTCGTCCGAGGTTTTTCCCGTTGTGGGTTTTCCTCGTGCATCGCGACGTAGTGTGTTGTTTGTTTATTTTATCTTTTGCAAAATCACATTAGATGCATGCTTAGGTAAAAATATAAAATTGGAATATTTGATTTGGTGCTAACTTAATTTGGGTAAATATTAATTTAATTCAAGTCATTAATTTTATTAGATAAAATTTGGTTTGGCCTAATTTGCAAAATCAATATTTATTGTTAGGCAAATTTCTAGGGCTTGGGCTGAATTAATTTGGTTTAAGTGAAAATTTTATTTGTTGTTTAATTTAATTTTACCTTAAGTTTAGTTTAATTTTAATTTGAAATAAATTAAAATTTGTTGTTTGTATGTGGTGTTGAACCATCTTTATTCCGCACTTAAAAGGAAATTATATTTATTTTTAAAAGACTATTTAAAATTGGGGGTCTACGTGCTCCAACACATCCAACTGCTCGTGATAATTTATTAGGTTTTGAAATGCATTTTTCTGAGAGGCGGATTGCAATGACCAACGTGCAATCATTGGCATGGTTTTATCGAACTCCATGTCAATGCATCCGCCAATCCCTGGAAAGTGATCATATATCCATGATTGCAAAACACACATTACGAATTTATTAGGGGGGGGGGGGGGGGTTGACAAACATGCATAACCGAAATATGAATGTAGATTATTAGTTACCTGTATAAGAGAGAGGCAACCACTCATGTGCCTCACACCTGAGCGAGAGGCAAGGTCAGTTGACGATACACATGCGCCAAGATACCCATCCCCCATGCTAGTTTCCCAACCTTCTTCACGTCTCTAAGAACATGAAGGTAGAGCACGGAAATCTTGTTCTTTTTCTTGTTGGGAAAAATTGTGCACCCGATAATGTAGAGCAAATAGACCCTGGTGCAATAGTCTTTGTCTTCACTCGAGGCATTGGCGTCCCGAAACTGTTCCTTGAAATTCGTAGTGAGCCAGTTCAATCGAACGGCCGCATACTCGCCACATTCTTCCAGGGCAACATCCATGCTCTCTCCCAACAACTCTACCACAAGGTACTCAACCTACAGTACCACTACATCCTCATCCTCATCCTCAACTACGGGTTGTGGGTTATATAGAGGTAATCCGACGAGAGGAACGCCCAATATCATTGATACGTCGTCGAGGGTGATTGTCATCTCCCCAAATGGCGTATGGAATGTGTTGTCTCCAGATGCCACCTCTCGACAAATGCATATACAAGGGCGTAGTCTATAGAACGGTGGCTACATGCTATAACCCCCTCCCCAACTTAGCACTTTGGACCCTCCTTTGTATACTTGGAGAAAGATCACTGAATTCCCACTCCTTGATCTTCACCTAGTGATTGATGCACAATAAAGGCACCCTTTCCACTTATAATATAAGCAAAATATTTATCAAGATTTATCAAAGTAATGGAAAATGTAAAACATTAATGATTTAACTTTGTAGGGAAATAAAATTACCACTGAACCGGTCCAAATACCATAAGCCACGTGATGCTTGAAATGTTTTAATAGACTAAGATCGTCGGGGCCCCCGTAAGCCGCGGTAGAGTTGTCTTCTTCAGGCACCTTTTTCTTCTTGCTATATGCTTTTGCGGTTTTGTGTAAAACGTTAAACGGGTTATCAGGTCGTTGGGGTAATACACCCCCTCTCAGATGGAGCAACATCCTCCTGCTCTACATCACCCTCTATCGCATCATGTCCCTCCTCCTCAACTTCAACCGCAACCTCCTCACGTATCTCCACCACTGGGGCATCCACCTCCATCACATTCGAGACGGCGCCCTCTAAGGGAGTAGCAGTCGCAGTAGACAATGAATGGATCTCTTCTCAACGCTTCCTCTCTGAGGCAGTCAACGGCTTCCGATTCTTGTGAGAGTAATATACTAGGTTATCCATGGTAGACCTGCATTAAAACAATTAACACATTGATTAGTAGAATGAAATATATAATTTATAAACATAAGTCATGTATTGTTTAAAACTTAAGTCATAAACATAACTAATGTATTCAGTTATACAAAATTCCTTAACGTATTGGGTTATACAAAATTCCACTAATAACATGTCATGTGTTTATTTATATTCTTCATATTTCATATATCATTTCATGTATAATTTAATATTCCATGTGATGTAAACATAAATCATGTAGTGATGTAAACATAAGTTTTCACATAGAATTTATAGCATTTCAACATTTTTAGAAAGTTTCAACCAAAAGTTTCAACATGTTTTCATATAATATTAGGCTGAAAATAATTCATGTATTTATGAAAATAAGTCACTCGACATAAATATGCCAACTTATGTTAGCTCATTCGACATAAATACCCCAAGAGGAAGGTTTTATGTCGGGTTGAATGTAGCGAATGAAAGCTAGATACAACCTAGATTCATTTGGCATATATATGCCGAAAAATTATAGTTCATTCGGTATGAATGTAACGAATGGAACCCTATGTAATCAAAAAAATTATTCGTCATGAACATATTGAATAAATGGAATTCATTCGGTATGTTCATAATGAATGAAACCCTAGTTCAAATCCTTCTAACTTTTTGAACGATCCAGACGAGGTTATAATAGAAAACAAAAATTCATACAGGGATTGCGATCGTTGTAGTCATTAAACATTATCGTTGTAATCGTTTTCATTCACTACATTCAAGTTACTTTCTATTCGATTTCATACTACTATACCAGAGCTGCTGTAATTCGATGTAGATGAGTCATGCGAACATTTTTTAAGATGAAAAGTTTGAAGTTCGATACTATACCAGAATATATGGTGCAAACGTTTTTGTTGAAGGAGAACTTTGAAGTTCGATACTTTGGGTGTATATATATATATATATATATATATATATATATATATATATATATATATATATATATATTTGGGTATTCAAATGGAAAGTGTATTCAATGTACCAACATGATGTTTAATCTTTTGTTGAAGGAGAATGGATTTGAAAATGAAAAGTTTGGAAGTTGAAGATGAAATGTTTGGAAGTTTAAATATGTAGAGAGATGGAGGAAAAGTGTGTAAATGATTATTAGAGCTTTAAATATGTGGTGACCCTGATGTGGTATTAAGAAGTAACTATTAGAATTGTGTGGTATTTTGTAGTAAAAACAAAGTTGTAATGTTTTAGAACAAAAAATGTGGTGCCCTTAAAAACACCATTTTGAAATTGTTATTCAATTGATGAAGGTTTGAGGATTACCATATAGAGCTAGGGAGTCAGAGATGAGACGGAGAATAATGGACTCAAGGGACTCTTGCAGTCAGCTAGTCATGAATTATATCTCATTTACCATTTGGTAATTTGGAACAAGTTATATTTGCACCTTGAGGAGAGAAAGGGACATGGAGATCAACGTTTGATTTTCTTCATTTTAAGAGAAGTTTAATAATTTTGCTGAATTTAAAATTTAGTTTAAAGTACATTAAATGCTATTAAAACATCTAATACTATTGTATTAGAGGTATAATATAGATTTGGGAGACCCAATTTCATGCCCTAAAATTGGAAAATTCTAGTTCAATTGAACTGAAACTTTTTAAATTTCAATTTCAATTGAATTGGGGTTACCAAGCACACCTTTAAAGTTCGACTTAATCGTGCATTTTCTCTTCTCTTCTTTCTCCCTTATCTCCTTCCCCCCAACCCTTCACCATTACAGAGGCTTAAGCTCTGTTTAATTGTGGAAAACAAGATTGATTTTCAAGAAAACTTTCCAAAAATTCTTTAGAAAAATGAATAAATAGAAAAATGCATTCAAGTTTAATATTTTTCCAAAATAGAAAATTGAAAAACAATTTCCAAAATTTTCAATTTTCTAAGAAATTTTTAAACCAATTTAACAAATTTTCCACCAATTTTCAAAATCTACATATTATCCTGGAAATTTTTTAGAATTATACTTTGACTCCTGAACTTCCTATAAAATATATTTTGGCCCTTTTGACTATCTAAAAATTGCATTATGACCCTAAAGTTTCTGCAATTACATTATAGCATTAAACTCTATGTAGATTGCATTTAACCCCCAAATTTTCTATAAACTTGATTTTGAAAACTATATTTTATTTCTACCATATGAGTGCATTTTCTAGTTTTCTAACATTTTCCATGGAAAATGAAAATTAGTAATGAAGATGAAAATTGGAAATAGAAAACAGGGGCCTTAGCTTCTAATTCTTGATCCTATTTTATACTTCAAGATAAATGATACTCTGGCATTTCCAGTACACACAGCATCTAATTAGAGAATGAGTATATGTGTAAAAAGAGGACGAGAAAAATAGTAGACACGTCTAGTGAATGTTTCTAACATGCACTCGTGTTCACTTGTTCAGTACATTAAATGATTTCCCAACAATGAAACATCAAAAATATTAATAATTATTAGTTTTGTCATTTTTATTATTACAACAATTATTGATCTAAGGTTTATCACCGCACTAAATCAATTTAGATGCTTTATATCCGTCGAGCAAGTTAGGTGGAGAACATTGAAATTTTGCTGCCAACTTTGAAAGATACATCTGCTGCATCTAAACCATGAATTATAAACAGAAACACATTAACACGTCAATTTGCATTCCAGAAGAAGGTGCATGAAATCATTCAATTGTTTGTAGCGCTTTTATGTGATCCACCCTTGATGTTAAACACGTAAAACAATCAGTCCAACCATGAAACATTCTTAGTGAAAACCCCCTGATTAGCCTAAAAAAAATTCCCGGACAAATTTGCCTTGATCCTTATTTTGTCTTTTTTTCTGCTCAAACTTTATAATTAAATATCTCACAAAATATAGGTTTGTTTGAGACAGCCATTGGACTGTCACCGGTGTGTCGCGGGAGTGTTGCTGGTGTATCACCAAAGCTCCGAAGATGCAACACCGAAGGTTTGTCATGATCACCGGAAAAATGGAGTGGATTAAGGTAGAGAGAAAAAAAATTAACATCGGTTAGTTACGGTAAAGGGTATATTGGTCTACGTTAAAAGAGCAGGAGTTCTCACTAAACATGTTTTACTCTTGGGTTTTATGTTCCAAACATTTGACACTGGGGGGTAACGAGTGAACGCCTCTAAATTTTATTCAATAAAGTGATTAAAGAACCAACCTTTCTTACTTAATATTTTCTTTTCTTTTCTTCTTATTCTTTTGGACATCTAATTCATGGTTAAATGTTAAGGGGGTGTTTGCAAACCCCAATTCCATGCCAAAAGATTGGAATTGGAAAATTTTCATTTCAAATTTTGAAGTGCAAATATTCCAAATCCAAGGCAAGGAATTGGTGTTGCCAAACGCACTCTCGAGTAATATCTAATAAAAAACAAATAGAAAATCTTGACTTGAAATTCATTTAGTCAGGACCATGCCAAAGACAAGTAACTATCTAGAATCCCCAAAATATTCATCGACAATTTCTGACATGGAAGTCTTGGGAATAGATTGCACCTTCTAGCCATCAGAATCTGATAAAAAAAAATTTAGTTCGAAGGCACCACAATGTTTCCAGACTACCTTGAAGAATGACTTTGTGCACAGACATTGAATAGGCCACCCAGAAGCAATCCAGAAAATAGACCCGATAAGACAGGACTCGGGTCCTAAACAACTCATACAACCTTGAAGTTTTAAACATATTCTATTGCTTGAAGCAAAGCTCTTGAAATCTTGTTAAACTGCGTGTAGAGAGCAAGCGTGATCATCAGGAAAATTAAACTCATAAATCTCATCATAAAGAGTGAAAGTAACTCACTGTAATATCCACAAGCACAACATCTCAGTAGAATCAAAAATTAGCAGGAGCATATGAGAATCATTTCAAAATACACACGCGCGTGTATATATATACGGATTTATATACATGTATGGAAGACAAGACATGCTTTAGGAAAAAGGAAAAGAATACTATAAAAAGAGTTGCAGTTCTTAGAAATTTGCATGGCACAAATGCACACATATTTAATTAATGAGCTTTCATATGTGCATGCACCTGTGTTAAAGAACAGTTTCTATAACCAAGTCCTTTCAAGAGCCAGGAAATATAGGCACGTATTCTAATTTCTATTCACGGCAAAAGCATATTGTATATGCATGGCCGGCCCTGGCCATGTGCCAAATGGGCAATGACACAGGGCCCATTTTAGAGTATGCACCTATATATGTATATTTTAGGGGTTCAAATATATTTTATGTATATTAAAAATGTCAATTTTTTAAATAAGTCTAATTTTTTAGGGGCCCATTTTTTTAACTACCCCAAAATAATTTGTACAAGAATGATTCAACTACCTAAAAATCCCACCCAACTAAAATGGGCCCCTAATTTTTTAGGGGCCCAATTTAAATATTTAATATCTTTTACAATATTTTTTAAAAGGGCCCCCCTAAGTTGATTTTCGCACAGGGCACTCCCAATCTTAGGACCGGCCCTGATTGTATGTACAATTACCCCCATCAATTAAATAAACATCAATATGGGTTACACACTTGCATGATCCAAGTAGCCCCCAAAAATATCCAATATATGATATCAAAGACTTAAAAAACGTCTGTATTATAGTTTTCATAGTACCATGTAATCCAAAGGATTTAAGGTGCATGATATTCACCAAAAAGAAGTGTTTACCGTGCAACTTCATGTATAAATGATAAAATATGTCATTGCCCATATAAATAAATGAAATAAAATCATGCCCTTAATATTTTATAGCTTTGTTTTAATAAACATTGTAGGGGTGCATATACATGTTAAGAACAGACTTAATGGAAGCACATCCTTTATTAGTCTGTCCATATACATGTCATGAAGTTCTTTAGATACATCACTCATCTCATTGATCGTTTTGCAAAACTAAGATAAGGTATAAAAACAGCATTCTATTATTAAGAAGAAAAAGGGAGGGAAAAAGAGGGGTGGTGAAGCGCAGGGGCATATATACATTATACTTATCAATGCATTCACAAGAGGTAGGAAAGAAATTCTAGTTATGTCAGAAAGAAACACACCGTCGCAGAAGCACTGTTGGATTATATGGAAACAAATTCTTCTGATGTAGATTCTCCACAGATTTTTTCAGTGAAAGCAAACATTCTACTGCATTCTCAAATGGTAACCTCTTAGTTCTATTGTCTTTGTTGCCATATATATGTTGTTGCTTATATTCCTTTTCAAGTGACGTAGGATTTTTGTGGCCTTTTACGTTGGCAGGCAATATATTTCCCTGAAAATCCGAACCATCCAGAAGAACTTTTCTTTTCTTCCAAGATAAGTAACTTAAAATGTTCCCACTAAACGAAAATTCCACAAATAAGATCCATGAATCACCTACTGCACGCAAGCACCTAAAAAGAACATCAGAAATCAAATGGAAGCATGCTAATGTCACCACCACGAATGGACATCTTTGCCTTTGTATAAATGCATGAATGAGCTTGAGTGTCCAACTTTTGCTTCTCTAAAATACCCCTAGATATTAGTAAAATTTCCCAATTCCATATTCTATCATAATCCTCAATTAAAGACTGGCAAGATTCAAACTCTTTATTGCCACAAAAGCATGCAAAGAAACCTCTTGACTTTTGGATGGAAGCCAATTTTTAAATTTTTAACTCTTCGCAAAAATTAATTATACTCATTCCTATTTGTGTATTACTAAATCCCAAGAATTAAATCAGTCCAGCAAACTAAAAATTACTCATTAGGCCTAAGTGGATGCACGACATGTGAATCATTATAAAAAGACACAATAATAGTATATTTATATCTATATACAAAATTTTTAAGAGGTTTAATGCAAACTTTTGCAGCAACAAGGATTTTTTTTATCAAAAAAGGTATTCGTGGATGACAATAGAATATGACAAGGGGAAAAAATAATGATAGGGGTAATTTATGAAATAAAAATTATAACCATACGCCCATTCCTATCATAGTTATTTAAGGCGCACTGATGAACCAGTGCCTCCCCCAAAACCTAGGCGCAAGGCGCATATTCTAAAAAAACATGCAAAAAAGGCATATTTGTAATAATATGATTATTTTATGATCCAAAATTTGAAACATGTAGCATAGAGTATATTATTATACACGGTTATGACAAGATGCATAAGAAGATGTATCTAATACACTTAATGAAAATATATATATATAGGGAAAGGATCAAGTGCGGTCCCAGTTTGATGTCCCTGAATGAGGTCCATTTTTTTTAAATAGTAAAAAAAATATTTTCAGGCTGATTTTTTTTTTATGCTTTTTAAACATTTCAATAGAACCATAAAAAATTTATCAGCCCAAAATGAATTTTTTTTGCTATTTTAAAAAAATTGGTCGAACTGTATCAGTTTTTAAGTTGATTTTAACCTGTTAAAAACTGACAAAGTTTGACCGGTTTTTTTTAAATAGTAAAAAAAATTATTTTGAGCTAATTTTTTTTATATGGCCCTACTGAAATGTTTAAAAACCTAAAAAAAATCAGCCCAAAAATATTTTTTTACTATTTTAAAAAAATGGACCTCATGAGATCCTTTCTCTCTCTCTCTCTCTCTCTCTCTCTCTCTCTCTATATATATATATATATATATATATATATATATGTATATAACATTTTAATCATCAAATATTTAACAAAACCAAACTATTCATATATTTAAAACAAATGAACTCTAATGTGTGAAAAGAAAAATCAAAAACAACATTTAAATTGTACCAAGATGCAAAATTATTGGAGATTTTTTTGGTTTCTTTTGCCTTAATAGTCACTAGTGAGAAAGATAAAGTGTCACTAGGACATGCAATTATGCTAGGCTTTATTTAGTTTTGGGTTGGGGAATGGTTCAATCCGTCAAATTTATTTGGGAACATGTAAAGTTATATTATTAATCCATTCTTGTATTGGGGGAATTTCCTGGAAAAGTTTAACTAGGCATGCCTAAGTTGCACAATGAGCTTGGTGCCTAGGCGCATAAGGCACGCACCTTACTAAAGGGGCCTTGCCTAAGGTGAGGCGAGGCACCACTGTTGCACGTTGGTGAGTGGAGACTAGGCGCGCCCAGCAATTCATACTTTTTTACATATATAAATTAAATAGAGTGTACATATTTCAAAATTATTCATAAAATACATAAGGACATGATATTGTAAAAAAGGACATGACATAATGTGGTTTAACCGAAGATATTGCACTGAACAAAATGGAATGGAAAAATAGGATTTATGTAGTTGATCCCAAATGATTGGGAAAAGGTTTTGTTGAGTTGAGTTGAGTATTCATAAAATACAAAAATACGTCATAAGAATTTTACCGAGTTGTTAAGGGGATAGATTAAAAGGATACCCTTGCATCATAGATAGAAATTTGAGAAGTAAAAATAGCATAAATACTTATAACCAAATGTTTAAAACCTAATATCCAATGTATTTAACTATTGTCCCCTATGTCATTAAAATCACATCTAATAGTTCTCTTAATGTCGTACCCTTGTGATCCCGCCTAACGGTAGGGTCTGGGAGAGGTGGATGTTGGTTCCCCTTACCACTATATATGGAAAGGCTGCTCCCATGTCTCGAACATAAGATCAACCATAGCTTGGCGAGGGCAATTGCCATCGCACCAAGGTACGACCTCTCCATATATGGGGGTAAGACCAGCCGACATCCACCTTTCCCAAACCCTGCAGTTATGTAAAAAAGATAAATAAAGAACCCATAAAAACTACTGTTGTAAATACAATAAATTCTTAATGAAATCCCATCTTTGGCTGTCAGAATTTTTCGACAAAAGATCAGACAATTTTCAATAGAATGGCTGACAACCATTGTAGATTGTTGTCAGATCAATCAAAAACTGATGGTATTACGCTATAGTGAGCGAAATGGGGAAAAAAATGATTCATATAGCCAACCCCAAGTGATTGGAAAAAGGTTTGTTGAGTTGAGTTGAGATCAATAATTTTGAAAAAGCTAAAACATACCTTAAAAGATATTCTGCAGAACTGGTTCCTATATCCTTTGAGATGAGGTAATCAAGAAGCACTTGATGATCATAATGTAGCTGTAAACAAGACAGTTGACCAAAATATTGAGGTATTAAATAATGTCTCTGAATATGAGGAAAATACAATAAAAAATGAGTACAAATCACTGAAACAAAATACATGCCCAAGAGTTGGGACTCGGGAGTGTTAATTGTTACCCTTCTTGGAGTTGATAGAACTTACCTCTGCAAGGAATAGATGGAATAGACGTATAGGATGGAAAAGGTTTGACACAAGAGAAAGCATATCATCCTTCACCTCCTGAGAAGTCCTTTTCCCTTTACAAACCCTATACAAGACCAGTAATAAAATATAAAAAGATAATATACAGAACTCCCTAACCAATACTCATATTAAGCACTAAAGCAAACTAGAATTTGTATTTCTCACATTTGGTCAGAGGGAGAAGGCACACAAAACAGTTGCAAGAGGACTTTAAATAGGATATCATCCTACAATCCAAGAGAATACGGGAACTTAGGACATAGAAGTCCTACAACTTGTAACACGGAACAAAATATTAATAGAACATAAAACAATTGAGAATTAAAACGGATATTAAGAGAGTGACATGATACTGCTAAGCGTTGAGACCTAAAAGTTATGACAAACGAAAAAAGTTAGCTGCACTACATTTGCATCTAAACAGAATAGGCAAACGTGATTCTAATGGTGAAGTGAAATGCCACACATAACATTCCCCACCAAGTAAGTAAATAGGTGCAATGCAAGATCCTTTGCATCCTTGTAAGATGACAGCGATGCTGATGTAAACAATGTTTAAAAATGCACGAGCAGGAGGCGAAGTGTTTTGCCTCGTCGAGGCGTAAGCCTCACCTAAAAAAAAGAGCAAACTCTAATAAAACCATAAAAAATAATGTAACGGAGAAATATAAATAAAACCACAAAAAAAAAAATCTGAGGACTTTTTCACATCGTTTAACATTTTTTTGTTCCCCTGAGATGACTTTTTTTTTTTTAAATAATTTGACAAAATCAATTTTAACATATTGGCAATTTTACAATATGATAATAAATTAATCAATGCAAAATCATTCCTCTTTAGTTTCATTCACATAATGGTTATTATATAATATGACAATAAATTAATCAATACAAAATCAAATTGATAAAATCAATTTTTATTAGTTTCATTTAAATATTGATAATTTTATAATATGACAATAAATTAATCAATGCAAAATCAAATTGACAAAATCAGTTTTTTTTAAGAATGTCCCAGACTTTAAACGTAAAAGAATGTCCCAAAACTATTTTTTAGTAGCAAATGGAAATAAATTAATCAATAAAAATTAAAATTTATTGTTGTTATTCAGTTACAGATTATCAAGCTCAATTAAAAAAAACAGATCGGTTTGATAAAAGAGATTAGGTTTGATAAAAACATATAAGATTTCTTGCTAAACATAAAAAAGGCCGTAAACAGAGCAGTCTGGTAGCTGAACATAAGAAAAAAACCGTATCAATAAAAACTTTAAAAAAAAACATGCCGACATAAAAAAATAGTTATAAAAAACAAAAACGATCAGTATCAACTGATCGACATACAAAATGAGAGAGCTTACCTTAGTCGGGAGGGAGAAAGGAGAGGTTGCTTGGTTGGGAGAGAGGAAAAAGAGAGAGAAGTGTTGTTAGGGTTTGGGTTTGGTAAGTTATTTCGTCTCTTTTTTTTTCTTTATATGTACCTGAAAAACAACCGCCTCGCCTCACTGCGCTTCAAGGCGCATTGCCTCAACCCTTTGAGGCATAAGCCTCAAATTTCAACCGAGGCCTGACAATTTTTCTGTGATTCACCTCGAGACGTACGCCTCTGCTGATTTTTAAAACATTGGATGTAAATATTGTTGACGGAAGCGAATAACAATCGAAACCACTTATAAATAATAATCTCAAGAGAATATGGAGAAAGGATTTAAGCACTCAACCAAAAAATTTGAGGCTAAGGCCCTTTAAGTGCAAACCAATACTTCTTCTAACCTCATTACGAATCCTACAAACTATAAAAAATAAATAATATTTCCAGTCCTAATAATAGTCTAATAATCAACAAAGTAAATATCAAAAATAAAAAAGTATCCCAATCCTATAAATAATCTGGAAACAAATACTTAAATGTTAAAACAAACAAATAATTAATAGGGTCATATTGCTTGCTTCCATTAAATACTCCACTTTTCCTTTTAACCAAAGTCCAATGCTTTTGATATAAATTACAGTATTACTATCAAAAGAACAACTGTAATCAAGAGAACTCTTGATTGTCAATGGTCCGTTATCCCTCACTCCCTCACGAAGGATAACACCCTTGACCATACCCATCAAGGATATAAATTCCTCTTATTTCTTTAAAAAGAGGAGATCCACGAAGCCACAGAACTAGTGTCCAATGAAGTGAGGGAGGAAATAGAAAAAACTTCATTTGACCATAAGTTGCATAGTCGAGGGAAAAGTGATTGGAATGATGTCCCCCTCCGCCTCCAAAAATTTACCCAAAATCTATTGAACTTGCCTTGTATTTCCGACAAGACGAGCCTAAGAAAGGATTCAATGTCGTGCGGTATAAATTTTCACGGACTTCTTACGGAACCTTACTCAACTTTTTTGCAATCTCTCCCATTAAAATTCTTCCTTTATTTTTTGTTTAAAGATAGGACACCGAAGAGAATCTTTCTCCAAAGCAAACCTTCGCGACCATTTACCTAACAAAACTTTGTTCTTCAAGATTAGATTACCAATTCTCAACCAACCTTTGTTTTTAGGTTTAAATGCCACCTTCCAGTTAATTAAATGGTCATGTTAACCTCAACCTACTCTTCCCAAAAAAAGTTTATCGTTCTTTTCTTGATTAGATTAGCAATTTTTACCAGACAAATATGAACAAGAAAAAACCGAAATGTTATGAAAGACGAGTATCCCAGTTAACCTCCCCGCACTTGGCTAACAACTCTTTTGCCAACAATCCAACGTTATATTTATTTTTTCAAAACCGGGTTCCAAAAGTTAAGATTATATGGATCCCAAGATAATCCCAAGTGTAACATAGGTCACCCCTCCCTCCCACTCCACCCCCATCCCCCAACATCCAACCCTAGGAGTCAATGATTCCACCTCGGGTTTCATATCTATCCCTACAATTGTACTTCTCTTCGATTTCTTCAAAAAAATGGGAATAGAAGACACAAGATTGTCAAACTTGTTGCTATCCCAAGAAGAAAAAAGATAGAATTGTCCTCAAATTGTAAGTGGGACATCTCAATCAAGCCATCCCAATGTTAAACCCTTCCAACGCCTCACTCCCTCTCGCCTTGTCAATAAATTCACTTAAAATATTGGTAACCAATACAAATAGGAAAGTGAACAGCGTGCCCCCTTGTCTATGCGACGTAACATGACAAATGGTACACAAGAGCAAGAAAAAAGTAAGAGGAAATTTGAAGGAAATGGGCCCTATTCTAGGATTATTTTTGCCATTTCTATTTTCTTTTGTATTTTTCTTTTACTTGTTATGTCATTTTGTTTTGTTGTTTATTTGTAGGTGAGCACAAATGGGTATTAGGTTTATTTGTAAAGTGGGAGTCCCACATTGGTTAAAGAACCATTTAGTGCTCCCCTTCCCCACCTATAAATAGACCCTTGTAGCCTCATTTGAGCTAGACTTGATTTTTGAAATAAAAAAGAGTATTTCTCTCTCTAAAAGTGGTGTTTCGATATTTTTTAGGAGCCTTTTGACAGGTGATTTACGTCAAATTGATATCAAAGCGAGGTGTCGCTTCCCGATTGGTGTATTGGTGTGTAGTATCAAAATCGTACACTACATCAATGGCTCCCAAGAGATCCAAACAACAAAAAGAGAATCAAGAGTTGAGAGAGAGGATTGAAGTGTTGAATCAACAAGGGGCCCAACTTTTCTAAGCTAGGCCTAAACCCTAACCCCACTTTCTTTACCCCCTACCCAACCCACACCACTGCCCAAAGCCTAGATTCCCTCTTACCCACCACCCCCGCCCTGCTGCCGACACCCCACCACCCCAAACCCTCGCTGTCACCCCCTCCACAGCCCAAAAAAACTGCCGAAAACCCAGTTGTGCAGGTTGTGACCTACCCCCTGCTTACCCACCCCATTTCCGACCACTATCTGCCCCCTACCGCTGCCGGAAAACCACCCTTAAACCCCCAAACTCCAGCCAACATTGGTCAGCCCCCGTTTCCACCCTTTTCCGACCCGGGTCGACCCGAAATCCAACCCCAGCCCCCGATTCAGTTCCTCCCACCCCTGATCTGCCTTAGCACCCTTTCAAACCCATTTTTTTTACCCCAGGGTAGCTCGCCCCTAGGGTTTTACCCTATTTGTACCCAAAATCTGTTTGGGCCTACAAATCGAAGCCCAAATCCTTCTAAATGCTCCCAAATCATGATTTTTGACCCGAGTGGAATTTTTAGGGTTGTTTTGCAAGAGAAAAAGAAGAAATGAAAAGACCAAGATTTGTGGGATGTGCACTCATCAAGTTTCAGAAGTTAGTTTTAGCCCCCACAAGTTTTTGGCACCAATTTTTTAAAATTTCCTCACAAATCCCCAATTTTTTTAATGCTCGAGGACGAGCTTGGTCTTAAGAGAGGGAGAGTGATGGAAATGGGCCCTATTCTAAGGTTATTTTTGTCATTTCTAGTTTCTTTTGTATTTTTCTTTTATTTGTTATGTCATTTTGTTTTGTTGTTTATTTGTAAGTTTGGACATAGGTGAGCACAAATGGGTATTAGGCTTATTTGTAAAGTGGGAGTCCCACATTGGTTAGAGAACCATTTAGTGCTTCCCTTCCCCACCTATAAATAGACCCTTGTAGCCTCATTTGAGGTAGACTTGAATTTTGAAATAGAAAAGAGTTTCTCTCTCTAAAAGTGGTGTTTGGATATTTTTTAGGAGCCTTTTGACAGATGGTTTACGTCAAAATTTCTCTCTCGAATAGCTTTAAATATAATGTGATTACAATGGTTGGTCAATGGCCTTATAAGCTTGGCTATCAAGATAACCCTAAAAGGTAAAAAGATTAGGGTTTTTTATGACTTTAATACGTTATTAATCTTCAATTTTAGACTTAAATACAATTTTGTTCAACAATTAGACTTTGCCCAAAATCGTCAAAAATCCGTTAAGTTTGGCAACCACATGTCATTTTGAATTTAGATAATACAAAAACCCCCCAAAAAAGTGATTATAAAACAAAAAATAAAATTGAAAATGTATACAAAGTTAAAAACTAATTCAAAATGCCAAAAAAAAAGTAAACAATATAAAGAAGAACAGGAAAAAAAAAAACTCCGTCCTCTTCAAACCAAGTAAAGTCCTCCCCCAACCCGGCGGCACCCCCCCCCCCCCCCCCCCCCACACACACACACACACAAACCCCAACGTCCTCTCTCTCTCTCTCTCTCTCTCACAAACAGAAACATCCAAAAACCCAATCCCCGACACCCTAAACCCCATTCCCCACCCCGTTCCAAGCAATAACAACCCCCAACCACCACCATTGAAACCAATCGACCAACATTAAAATGAAACCCAACCAAAAACGAACCCTAGAAATCAAACCAAATCGGAATCCAAAAACCAAAAATGAAAACGATTCATTGAAATCCAGTGAAATGGATTCGAAATCCAACCGGCAAAAACATAAAATGCATTTTCTCCGCTGGTAGATAGGGGGGTTGTCAAGGGGTTGCCCTTTGGTTTTGGATGAGTGTGGGTTTCTAAGAGTGAGAAAGAGAGTGGAGGATCGGGGGGTGGGGTGGGGTGGGGTGCTGCTTTTATTGGTTGGGTGGAGGTGTTGCTGGAAAGAAGGTGGAGGGAGGAGAGTGGTTGGGTGGACGTTTTTGGATTTTGATTTTTCTTATTAAATTTTAAAGAGATTTTTTGGGTTTTCGCATTATTTAAATTCAAAATGACCGTGGCTGTCAAACTTAACGGATTTTTTGACAATTTAGGGCAAAGTCTAATTTTTCAACAAAATTGTTTTTAAGTTTAAAATCGAAAATTAGTAGCATATTAAAGTCAAAAAATAAATAAAAAATAAAGAGGGCACACTAAGAATGTCCCAAGGGAATATTAACCAATTATACTAACTTTAAAAACGGTACAATAAAGGGTAAACATACTAAAGGAATAAATTTTGACGCTATCACAATTAAGCCCATAGCACTCCTCCATTCCTATCACCCTCCCCTTCTTAGAAAAAGCTCGTCCTCAAACTTTATAAGTCGGAGACAAGTGTAGCTACCACAAATATGCCGCCGGAGAGACACTGAAAATTGAGAGTCCCTACAAAACAATTATGCCACCAAATAAAACTGAGAGGTCCAAAATTTTCATCATCAAAATTCTCCTCCAACCATAGTGGTAATATCTTAGCCCATTTTTTTTGTGGCCAAAAATAAAGTGACAGTTGTGGGTCAGATCTGTAAAATTTCAGACCCAAATGTTATTGGGCTCCTCCAAAACTTAATTAAATAATTAGAAAAAAGGAAGGCGCAAATCTTTCGATGCCCAGGCCCAACTCCCCTTCAAACTCCACACCCAAACAAAGCCTCTGGGCTAGAGAACAGCAAATGGTTATGTGGGCTCTAACTCACTAACATCAAGTCTTTGGGGCCAAACAAGGCAATCAACCCATCCATCAGGAGGTTTCCAACAGAACCCTAGCTGTTGTTTTGGACCACTGCTGCTGCAAACATCTTGCTGACAAGCTCGTGGCAAGAGGAAGAAGATAGTGCGACGATCCCCTGGGTCGATAGTCAGCCAAGGGTTGCACAACCCTAGGACAAGCCTCGCTTCACCTTTTCTTCTTAAACGATGCCTAGGAGCTGCCTTGGATTGCAACCTAAACATTTTCTAGCCCATGTTAATGTTTGTGACGGTGTTTAAGCAGAGGAAGATTGTGGATTTTAATCAAGTTTTCCGATCAGGGTGAAGTTTGGGCGAGCGGACGAAACAAGGTGGTCACCGTCACCCGCTAGTGGTGCGCAGTGGTGAGACCTTGGAACTCTGAAACGAAGACAGCAACCATCATCACCAAGGCGGACAGGTGTCGTTCGAGCCTAATTTGGCTTGATCAATCAGGCGCCATTTAAGTTGTCATGGTTTGTGTTTTACAAAAATAACAGCTGGCAGATACCAATTTGACCTAACACGACAAACAGCACGCAAGAGCAAGCACAGATTAAAAACTCTCTTACTAATATCTGAATATATAATGTGATTACAATGGCAATGGTTAGCCAATGGCCTTATTTGTCGGCTAAGTTATCTTGCTAGTCAAGATTAGCCTAAAACATGAAAGGACTAAACTGGCACATTTAGAATATCCCAAGGAAATATTACCCAGTTACCTAAGATACTAAACTAAATACAGAATACAATAAAAGGTAAACAATTTAAAGGAATGCCTTTTGACGATATTACAGATAAGCCCGTAGCACTCCTCCATCCTCGTCCAAAAACCCTTTTTTCCATCATGTAATCCTAAATACCACTCCACATGGGCATATGCTTTGTCAATGTCCGCTTTAAACACCAAGCCCTTCTCTTCTTCAATCTATAATCAAAAATTTCATTAACTATAGTCTAAAATTTTCCTTCCCTTCACAAAGGCACCTTGAGAGGTCCCTATTGTTTCACCCAACACTTCCCTCAATCTAGTTGACAATGCTTTTGCCAATACTGTATACAGACTAGTGACTAAGCTAATTAGTCAAAAGTCTCTGACCTTAATCAAATTAACCATCTTTGAAACAAGAAAAATCCAAGTCTCATTCACACATGCATTTACAATCCATGATTTATAAAACTTCTAAAGAAATTCAACACGTCTTCTTTCAAGAGTTTCAAACATTCTTTGAAAATTTAAAATTGTTGAGACCCGGGAATTTTGTCCCCAGAGCACTCAAAAGTGGCTTTTATAGATGGACCCTCGAGCAACTCGTATTAATTTGCTAATTAAAGTTATCTTGTTTACATGTTAGACTAAGGATTGCTTTGGTCGAGCAAGACATAAAAAATCTCACTCTCTTACTAAAATGTGAACTGATTACAATGGCTGGCCAATGACCTTATTTATAAAAAAAAGTTATCATACTAAGTCAAGATCACCCTAAAGCAAAAAGACTAAACTGGGCACACTAGAATATTCCAGCAGAACATTACCCACTTACCTAAAAATACCAAAAAACTAACCTAAAATAAAAAATTTTAAAAAATACAATATAAGGTAAAAAAATAAAAGAGTACAATTTTCCAATTACAATTGAGCCCAAGTAATCCTATTCTCATATCTCCCCTTCCGCAAAAAAGGCTCGTCCACGAGCTTTGAAATTTGGCCACAAGTGAGAACCTTCCAATATATATGGCCAAAAAAAAGAGAAAAAATATTTGGGGTCCCTAAAGTAATGTTGTGAAAAAATAGAGAGGGTCCAAATTTTTCTCACAAAAATTAGCCATTTAAGACTTTTTCTTTTGTTGAAAGAAACTCTTGCCCAAAACATCAAACCACCGTAAAATCTTATATACTGGGATGCCTTAAGGTCCAAAATAAAGAAACAATTGGTCTAGCTGGCTAGAGGCCCTCTTTCATTTGGGCTGGGACGAAAATGAAGCCCACTTCGACTTTCAGCTTCATGTTGTTTCCTGAGCTAAAAATTGTTGACTTTACATATTGAAGGCCCAAAGTCGGCCCGCATCCAAGGCCCAAGTTGTTAAAAAAATAAGGTTAACGAGTGAAACCCTATTGCCGCAATCTCTATATCTTGCGAAAACCCACGTCCGACCCCAGAATCTAGCCGACAAGCATTCCTTTAGTGAAATTCTCTCTCTCTCTCTATGCCTTTTCTTTTCACTGCTCTCTTCTCTTTGCTCTCTTCCCCATCTACTCGACCAATCCTCTTCTTCTCTCCCCCCACCTGGGTCGAATACAAAATTAGGGTATTAGGGTTCCGAAACCCTAATTTGACCCTACCATGGCCATTACCAAAAAATTTGATGTCGGTGTAGGTCGCAAGAGCACTAGGAGGGGTGCCGGAGTAGAATCAACAACAGGGCTTGCCAATTCAGGCCTTTTTCTCTCGTTTTCTTCTACTCTTTCTTCTTTCTCCTCAACCCAACATGTGGTCGATCCCCCTTTTTTTAATCTTCCTTTGTTTTGGCTTAAGACTAGGGTTTTGAGGGTGCATGATTGTTGGGGTGGTGGTGGAACAGTAGGTAATGGAAGTGGTAGCGTGGGTGTCAGTGGAAGGGAAGCGACTAGACCTCAAACTTGAGAAGAGAGGGCGGCTGGCACCTCCTCCAAGGTGGACATACATCATTTGAGCCTAAATCTCCCGAGTGTGTCACGATTTTACAACAATAACAATAACAACATGGATGAGCCGAGCATTGATACCAGTTTGACATAACACGACAAATAGCACACAAGAGCAAGCCAAATAAAGAAACTCACTCTCTTATTAAGATGAACTAATTACAATGGTGAGCAAATGGCCTCATGTATAAAGAAAAGTTTATCTTGCTAGCCAATATAACCTTAAAAGCGAAAAGAGCAAAATGAGCGCACTAAAATATTCCAAATGAATATTACCCACTTATCAAAAATATATAAAATACTAACCTAAATAAATAAATACGAGAAAAGGTAAACAAAAATAAAAGAGTACAATCTCCATATTACAATTGAGCCCGAGTACTCCTCTTATTCTAATCCAAGATATGTAAAACCATCATGATATATACATATGAACATCGTCGACACTATATACTAACATATCTCATCTTCGGATAAGACACGCGTATCTTACGATACACAATACACATAGCGATATAGAGTCAGAATTTTTCAGACCAATTCTTCAACCAAAAAAACTCTAATTCCGAACTCTTGTGGGCTTTCAATTGTACGATTCTTTTCTCAGCTTTTTGAAAGGACCAGAAAATCGAAAATTAACAAAACGTTAAAATAATTCTAACCATTTTCTCAATTCTTTCTCTTGTGCAATCCATCACTTCCTCTTGTGTGAAACCTCCCTCCATCTTTTTTCACTTTTGCAAATCTCATTAAGCTACTTTCATTGGATTGTTTGGTTTCCATATAACTTATATATAAAGTTTTATGGGTCATTAGATTATTTTGCTAACTTAGTGTTAATTTATTATGGAATATAGTAGCTAACTAGGCTGACGCTCGTTAGCATACTCACTTAGACAATGTTATTCATATTAAATGATGATTTTTAATTTTATATAATTGTTAAAAAAAACAAATCATACCCAGTGCACAGGGCTCCCGCTTAACAGCGGAGTCTAGGAGAGGAAGATGTTGGTTGGTCTTACCCCCATATACGGAGAGGCTGCTCCCATGTCTCGAACCCGAGACCAACCGTAGCTTAGGTAAGGGCACTTGCCATCGCACCAAGACCTTTATTTAAAATAATATATAATGTCGTTAATTAAAACAATATATATATTTTTTTCGAAATTATTGGACTCTTTAAATAGCGTGTCGTTGCGTATCGCACAATACAAAGACCGACATGGAAAATTGGGCATCTGTATCTAAGTCATAGATTGCGACTAAGATTTTGAACCATGAGTTGAAAAGTCCAATTTATTTCATTTATCTCGTATATTTCTTGTCTCTTTTATGTTGCGACATTATCACGAAAGGCTGACTTCTTACCATTAGACAATGTAATCATGTCATAAAATCGGACTTAAATCATGCTCCCTCTGTCCAAAATTAAGAGCCAATATTCTCTTTTTATATATATTAAGGATACCTTCAATCAATGGCCAAGATAAACACATGTTCATTATCGGAAAATTTGGATCGTTATTATGTCCACAAAAGGAAAGTGGATTATTAATTTGGGAGGGCCCAAAAATGAATAGCGGACTCTTAATTTGGGAAGGAGGAAGTAAGGTTATCTATGAATTTATTTAGGTTTTACATTTTTTTTTACCGTATTTTACGATGCGTATCCGGACACGATTCACGATACGCGATACTTATGATTTTCGATACGCGACAAGTATCCCGATTTGACAACTATAACCACAACCATAGTTGTTGAATCGTGATACATATTGTGTATTGAAAACCCTATGTATCGTGATTCGTGAATCGTATTGCAATACGTATCGTATGATACAGCACAAAAAAAAATTGTAGAAATTAAATAAGGATATAAGCAACACTTTACAATCAATTATATAACACAATATGATTTAAAATGTTTGCAAATTATTTTTCTAACATCTTCGGGGCATTGCATACGCTCTTTTGCATCTTTCTCCGTACCGGCAAAGATGGTGCTTCATTCTAAAAATACCACCTCATTTTGCATCCTCACAAAAATTATATCTTAAATGCAATCTATTATCATTCATCTTTTCACAATAATCCCATGTAGGGTCGGCCACAACATTTCTCTTTTTCTTAGTCATTTCATAAATAAATAAAAAGGAAATATCAAAGATCATAGCTACCAAAACAATAAATAAATAAAGACAACTTAATAAATAAGTAGGAAGACATTAAATAGGTTGAGAAAGTGAGAAAAAATAAATAAATAAACTAAGATACTTACCAAACTACAAAAACAAAGGATATTAAATAGGTTGGAAGCTTCTCTTTGCAAAAATTTGAGGAAAAAGACGAGAAAGTGCTGTTTGAAAGAAGTGGACAGAACAATAATGGTGGAGAGCACAAGAAAAATGAGAAAAGGACCTTTTAAACCTAAGGTTTTGTTCCTTTATGGGTTAAAAAGTCTTTAAGCATTATTATCATATGATTTTCGGCCAGGAAAAACTAAAAAAATATTTATTTATTTTTTCAGATTTTTAAGTCCCGGTGCTGAAATACCCGACCCAGACCCGGCGTCACTGTATCGCGAGTGACTCGCGATTCACGTATCGAATCGCGATACACTGACGATTCTAACAATAAATTGACTATTTTGATACAAACCCGCGATACGTATCTTTTTAGGTCTATATCGAACCGTATCGGCCAATACGTATCGCGAATCGGGCGATATTGACAACAGAGGCCACAACCACGACCGCCATCACTGTGTCATGCACAGAAAAGTGCGTTTGTCCAACAGAACCAAATAAGTAAATTAGCGTCAAGTAAAAACATAGAATTGTAACAGTGTGCAAAGTTTCAGCTGATCAGATATAGGCTACAGATAAATGAGAATTCAAGTAACAGAGATGCACGTACTGAGATTAATTCAGCAAAGAAATATATATTTTTAACAATAGAAAAAATAATTCAAAGCTGGGTTTCAAGGATAAATGACACAACCTCATGCATATATAGTTGGAGGAAGGATAAAGTGAAACATGTGCATGTTTCAGAATACATCTGATGGTTCACAAAGATATCAGTGGGAAAATGACTTTGAAGCCATTGATAAATCTCCAACAATCCTTTCTTTCTACTACAACACATGGGGCCCCAGTACTGCTCATAGATCAAGCAAGAATCCTGAGGCTCACAAATACAGTGCTCATCTAGTCTTTCTCTCAGGTTGATCAAACTAAAGCAACACCTCAGGAAGAGGAAAACTGTCAGTCTCTGTAAATGGCGACGAGACATACTTTCTTTTTCTACGTCAGGAAAACTTGCCCAAAATGGTGAGCCTTCTAGACAATCATTCTGGCCAAACTCCATTTGATATATAGGTTCTGATAGAAGATCTTGAAAGTATATGTGGATGAGATGCAACCATGAAACAAGAGTGGAACAATCCATATGGATGTGATAACTTAGATTGACCATCAACATCTGTAGATAACATTCTTATCAATGCAAAATTAGTGTAACTAAACAATTTTATAAAACTCAACAAAATAAATATATATATATATATATATATATATATATAGCTCACTTGAGTAATGGGATGGTGTAATGTTTGCACCATAGATTGGGGCCGTTACAATTTCAAATTTTAAATTTGCATAAACCTTCTAGAAGTGATCATTATATGATGTATAACTGGTGTGCTGAGCAGGCCCAAAGGAGGTAACCCGCCATAGAGGGGGGAGGAAGGAGATTTACATCATTATTTTTTTATTTTTAGTATTATCTATTAATTTATCTTTAGCTAATTATTTTTTATTTTAAACTCTTTTTTAGATTCCCTAGATATTTAGGTTTATGTTTATCTATGAGTTATTTCTTAATTTTAGGCCTTTAGTTAAGTTTCTAAAACTAAAGCAATTGGTCAGCCATTGTAATCAATTAACTTTAATGAGAATTTAGTGATATTTGTGTGTTAACATCAAGGGGAATACGTCGACTGTACTCTCGACCTGTAAATATGCCGCCAAAGAAGTCCTACCACTTGTAAGAGGTCACCAACCACTTGTCGACTCAGATCCAAGCCTTAACGGTGTTACTCGCTACGCTCCATTGGCCGCCTCCTATCGCAGCCCCATCGCTGCCAACGGTGACAACCTCCCCCACCCGGTCACCAGCCCGCAATCCGACGTCCTTCCCTCACGGGTCCCCGCTAGTTATGCCTCTCCCTTACACCTACACCACATGGAAGCGTCGTCGCCGCGAACTACATGATACATGTCGCTCCCATACCGGCGCCGCCAGATTCATCGTTGCCCTATGGCAACCAACCCTACGAAGCATAATCATCGTTTCTCCGGCAATAATATCACCGGCCTCACCTATGCTAGGCCTCTATTCCCCCATCATAACCCTTATTACCCCCAACTGCACCACCACAAGCCTGTGGGTCATGGGGACCTTCTAAACTTGTGAGCCCCGCCTCCCGCAACCGCTGACTCGGTCGTCCCGAGACCGAAATGAACCCCTGCCACTTGTCGGCCCCACACCCGGATCTAACTGGGCAGCCTTCTATGACCCCACCCTCGACCCAGTACCGCCACTATGATGCCTTCATGGCGTGTACATCACCCCGGGCTAAAACATCATTCTCGTGGAAAGGAAAGCCTCATTTAAACTCCCACAACAATCCCGCAATAACCAATAAGTTGCTTTACCCCAGTTATTCCAAAACGAGCAGTGCGACGAGATCCATCCAACACCTCGTCATCTTCCTTTAGCTTTTGGCAATTTCCCCGTATCAAGGTGGAGGGTGATGATGTTTACGACTCCCCACGCCAAGCCTTAGTATTATTATGTCAATGCACCAGCTGCAAATAGTGGGGGCGCATTAAGCCCTAAGCCCTAGCAACAGCTCAGGCTCCCCCGCGACACACCAGACCCACTCATTGCGCCACCTGTTGAGTTCAACCACGATCTCCACGAGGCAGACGCCCTGGGAAGGGCCCAACCGAGCAAGTCATCCCACTGCACCCCGGGACTTCTTCTCTTTCCCCTTCATCTAAACCCTCGTTTTCATGCTTTTCTTCAAATGAGATTGATCCTTAGTTGAACCGTTAAAATTTGCTTAAGACTTGGGCCTTTTAGTGTTCACTTCTATTTCTATGGAAATCACTAGCCTAGTTTTATTGAATGCTTAATTTTCTTATTGCGATGAGGTTTTTTGCGTTGGGGTGATGGGGTGTTCTTGAGATTTTGGGTTAAGGTTGGAGTTTTGATCTTTAAAAGCTAGATATGTATAATGTTTATGCTAAAACTATCCTTTTTACATAGATACCCTTGACATTAGACGATCAGAAGCATGAAGCATCCCCGTCTTGTACCTCATCTTTCTCTCTATACCTCTTGTACTCTTGGGGTGCAATGGTCACGGTACGTGTGGTTCGCCAAGCCGCGGCATCTTAAGCTTGCCTCTTAACCTTCTGATTTGTGCTTAAGACCAGGTTACTCTCTGCTTTGTACTTGGGGTGTGAGGCTGGGTGAATTATGGGCTTGCATCTTGTACAAACCTCGACCAAGATTAAAGCCAACGTCAGGCCGTGAAAGGTTCACCTTATAAGTGAGCACAGGAAAAAGATCATGATCTATGGCATAACGAGGCAAAGACACTATAACAAATTTGTGGTGAGTGTCGGTTCTACCAGTACCCTTAGATGCCGTGAGGAACAAAGTGGAGTTGGTTGCCCAAGGTAGAAAAGCCTTGGTAAAGGCCGAGGACTCATTTAAGGACCTACCTTATGGGTCGACAATTCCCCATGTCAGTCTTGAGCTAGGTTTGAGGGGTGCGGCCTACACAATCTTATTATCCGAGATTATCCCCTACATTATTGCACTTGTTCTTTATATTGGTTATGAGAATTCTGTTGTTATCTCTTTGGATATATTGTTATTATTAGTAGATATCAGTGGCATTAATTCTTTGGCATCCCTTGCTGAGTCAATTGACTACTCATTTCCTTATCATTTTTTAATTTCCACAAGTTAGAGGTTGAGGAGAGTCGAAGGCCATGAACCACTTAGAGATCTAAGTCGAAGTGTAGATTTAGACCACTTTTCTTCTTATACATTTTCATGTATTGGAGGCCGGGATGTTAAAGACAGTGGATATAAAGTTTTAAGTTGTAAGCTCTTTTATGGGGTAATACAATTTATGGATATCTTTTATGGTGTTTATTTATTTTGACCGTGACTCTACTATAGCTATTGTGAATGATGATGTTAACTTGTGTATGAATGAGATTATATTTGACAATCTATGAGGCACCGATTCTTTGAAAATGGCCTCGAGGCCGAATCGGATTCAAAATGGGTGCGAGTGCGGCCCCGATTCGCACTCAAGAAGAATCGGGATAAAATATACGGGGGGATTTGTTTTTAATTCGTTTTTTGCTCAAATTTGGAAAGTATATAAACATGGGGTCATTTTTTGAAATTAAATATGTTAAAAGTGATTTAATTTATTAACTTAAACATTTTAAAATTAACACAATTGAACAATTCAAATCATCTAAAAAAATAATCAGCCCTTTACAAATTGATGAAACCTAAACTCCACTCAACCCTCTTCGGCTTCACCGCGCCACTCCGGAGTAGTATCTCTTTCTAACGGGGCTCTTCACATGTGTTTTGCACTTCATCGGTCTCTCTCCCTCTCTTCTAAGTTCTTTTGTAAATTTTCTAGAATAACTCAAAGCTTGTCTTTTTGAACAATTCAAAGCTTCAATACTTATTTTTTAGGTCTAACATTTATAGCTTATTTCTTTGTTAATGCCCCCTTTTAGTTTACCTTTTCCAATTATGACTTTAATTTTTCTCCCTATTTGATTGTTAAAATTACTATGTTTGTTTTTCTTACTCGTGAAAACTAATAATTGCAATATTATAGTTAGTGATTTATACATTGTTTCTATGATGAATATCTATTTATATCAATTAAGGAATTATATATTATATTATCATTTTTTTGCCACACCCGCATCCTCATTTTTTTTAGAATTTTCAAATCGCCGCACCCGCACCTGCACTTTGCACCCACGTTCGTGCTTCTTAGGAGACAATCAAATAATTGATTACTTTTGGCTGCGGTCTTATAGAGGTCGCGGTCAGGCCTCAGGGCTTACCTTTGATTTCTTGAAGCATGTGAGCCAAGGCAACACCTCGCGTCACGGCTTAATGAGGACAGGGTCAGGGCATGACCCTCTCTCTCCCCCCTTGTACTTTGATGATTTTCCTTCATAATATGAAATTTTGATGCAATTGTAGTATGGGTACAATCAAGATTTAATGTTAACACAAATATTTCAAACACACGTGATCATACGAGTAGTTGCCATGTGTACCAAAAAAACAGAATAGTTGGTCCCTGCTCAAAGAGTAGCCAAAATCTTCCAACAACAATGAGGGAGGATCATTAATCAAAGCAACACCTTCAGCAAGCCTTCAGCAAGCAAAGAACTTTTAGGTATAGACCATATATGCATAAGCATAGGTACAAGGGTAAAGGTATGAAGTGCTCTTGCTTGAGCGTTAATTAGTCATCGGGGTGCCCTAACAAGCACGGGCGCCCTGACTGAAATTTTGAGAGAGTTTTTACATATATAGTACTTTTAAAAATTATTCGGGTTTGTCTAAGTATAATTCTGTAAAATATAGGGTTGGGACAGAGTTTTTTTAAACCAAAATGTAAAAATATGTAATGACAAAATTTCTACAGATATTTTAAACCAAAATGTAAAAATATGTAATGACTATAAATTTCTACAGATAATGAACAAGCGTTAACCCCCCGAACCTCTAATCTTCAAATTCTCCAACCCCAACAAGCCACATCTCTCAACCTCCATTGACCGGCACACTGCGGCGTCTCTCTCTCTCTCTCTCTCTCTCTCTCTCTCTCTCTCTCTCTCTCTCTCTCTCTCTCTATATATATATATATATATATATGCTCTCTCTATCCTCTTCGTCACTCTCTCTATTAGCTCTCTCGCTCAGTTTCTTACATACACAAGTTTATTAGTTTCAAAATATTTATTTATTCAGTAAAAATTTGTTAAATATATGTTTAATATGCTGGAAAATTGCTAAATGTGTTGAATATATGTTTGATTTATTTGTAAATTAGTTGAATACGTTGAATATGTTTAATTTATTTGAAAATTTTCTGACATTTTCATATCCATTCAATTTGATGTATCATAAAATATTCGATTTTTTTTTTAATTTTGGGAGTAATTTTATTGCTCAAATGTTTGAATATTTATTTGATATTTTGGTTTTAATTTGATATGTGACGTAACCGCTGCAACTGCTGCAATTAAAATCATTAAAAGTTCACTAAGTAATCAATTTGGAGACGAGACAATGCATGATTGTTTGGTTGCACAAAATATTTAAAATAAATAGTCTCAAAGGGTATTACTGTAAACAATACCACATTTGTTGTGTTATACACATTGGAAATATATCTATCGTATTTTTTAGACTACAAATGTTTTCAGCACTTGTACAAAAATATCAGTTTCCTTTGCCGTAAACTCCACCACCACTGGATGATAATACTCTATGGGGTCTGGTCTAAAGCTGATTGATCAGTAGTTTTTTTCTCACTGTTTACTTAAGGCTTGATTAAATGTGCATGTGCATCCGTCTGCAGTGGTGATATTTTGAAAATTATTAGAAGTGAAAGAACTAGGAAGACTGAGGCCTCAATGTGGCCTTGTGTATTTAATAACTACAATTTTGAAAACACTGCACCACCAATTTCCCTACAGAGAAAATATCAATCAAATAAGATAAGACCAAAGCAAGTCAACCATTTCGAATATTATTAACAACATATACTGTAATACAAGTAAAGTATGGTGGAATCAAGGATAATGGACGATTTGAAAGGGCCTATCTAAGAACTATATTTATGCGCACAAAAGTATCTATAAATTTACTATATAAAGGAATTATACCATAGTTACCAGAAAACGTTAACACCCTATCAATTTATAAATTGGAACACATTTTCAAAGTACAGCACACAACCATTCTAGTAAGCCTCAATCAGCATCTACAGAAAAATTCTTATTTCTTCCCACTTGTTTTTTTATTAAAAAAATATTTTAATAAAAACATAGTGAATTTAAGCTATGCTATAATTCAATAACAAATATATAACATATCAGGGATTTTCAGGGGAAAATTTGCAAAATGTCTAAACCGTATCCAAATAAAACTCGGAATATACTTTTCTTGTATTTACAGAGCTCATGTTGACCCACTGCCAGTGAGAGGGTTAACATGACTTTCAAATGTTATTGGCTGAAGCATTGATGGCTCACAGTGAGTCCCTCAGTGTTCAACGAGTCATCAATTTTTCAACAAATATTATTTGAGGGTCATTTTAACCCTCAATAATGATGGTCAACAAATTTAGATTGATGTTCACGCAAATAATTCTCACGTACAAAATTCCAAAGATGAATCAAAAGGAAACTGAATTAGATCCATACCAAATTCTTGTGTCTGAAGTACTGAGACATGGACATTTTACTACAATCACTTTGCTCCCCAAGGCACCATGCTAAAACTTTAGGAAAGATGATGTTGATTTCACGAACAACGGGATGCTTATCTAAACAAGCTGTGGCTTCCACTGAACCACTTTGTGCAACCAACGAACAAAAGAACTGAACAAGACTTCCCCAAAACATAACTCGCGAATTCCGTTGCCCAATATCGGTGACAAGTAGAGGGTCTGTATTGGAATTACTCAGAGATCCACCATTCGGATCAACAGGTATCTCATTCAACCAATCCCATGGTACATTTGAAAGACAAGAACCAACAGAATTTAAGTAAACTTTGAAAAGCTGATCATCAAATTCCTGCTTTATATGTTTCAGTATATTACGTAAAACTCGGATAATACCAACCGCTAAAGACCAATTCACATTTTTCAGAGTCTGCTTTAAGGCAATAACCCTTGACGAATCACATTCAAAATGTTTGGCTCTGGTTTGAGGATCCAAAGGAGGCGAAAGAGGGTTAATGGCCAGTTCCAAGTAGAGACACAAGGAGTCGATAAATTTATCCCAACAGCTCCCCTATAAAACAAACAGAATTGAGAAGCTGAAGCAAAAAGAAAAGGGAAAAAAAAGAATGTGGAATATTCACCCACATTCACCTTTAAGATAGTTAATTAACATACGGATGAAGCCACCATCTCGGAAACAGCCACGAGTACGTTTTCCACCAAATGTTGAACATATTGGCTTTCCATTCCCAAAAAAAATATCTGAAATGGGAAAAACATTTTTTAATTAAACAAATCAGGAAAAGCACAAAATAGTAAATATTAGGAACCAAATGAGGATTAAGCAATGATGAGACCTGCGGGATGAACTTCTCTCCAAGCCTTTGGTCAAAATGGCTTTTTGCCATTTTGCCCGCCAAAACAAATCTGACCATCGGGAAAAATAGGTAAAATTCATTCTAAAACCCAAATCTCGAGCCAATATTTTTTGCCAACAAAAGAAATGACCATCGGTTTGGGAAAATTAGTGAATGTATTCTCCATGGTATATTTCATTCTAAAACCCAAAGATGGGATCAACCCACACAATCCACGAACCAACCAAAATGAGAAAGTAAAGCGTGTGCGATACTAATTTAAATAAATGCGCAAATTCCAACCACAAACTTATTTAATTAGAGTCAACTTTTTGAATTAAATTAATTCAGCCCTTAATCGTGTGTGCACAAACACAAATATGTTAACTCACAGAATTCATGAAAAATCTCCAAAGGGCAAAACCTTTTATTTCACTATAACTAAATCGCAATTTATAATTACAATGAAATCTGCAATAAGATTACACAGACATGCAGTTTAGAGTCAGCAGTAGTTCACATACAGCGACACCACACGAACCGCAGTCCAGTCTTTAGCAAAGAAACACCCTCGAGTGCTCCTCAATGACACAGCTCCACAAATGTTTGAACACTAGCAAACTGTGTTCTTAAACTCCAAAACAATTCACATGAACAATTGGGATTTTGTGAATTGAAAAACAAGGGTTTAAAGCCCTAAATGAAGAAGGCAAAATTGTTATGCCGATTTGCACTGTTTGCAGAATGAAAAACGAAAAGACTTCTTGAGAAAAACGCCTCGTTTAACGTGCTATTTATAAAAACATTAAGGCGGCAGGTCGCTCGAACGAAATCGGATCTCGCTCGAACGGTGACACGCGTCGCTCGAACGAACTTCGCACGAGATGGCATGTCATTTGAACGACAGGAGCCGTCGCTCGAACGAGCCTTTTAAAAAATATTTTTCTTTTTCTTTTTCCAGAAAATGCAACGCCTTAAAACTCGAAAAATTTTGACGAAAAACTTTAAAACTCCGCTTCAACACTTCGAAAATTTTTGATGAAAAATATTCCAATATTATAAGTGAAATGCCAAGGATTAAAAACATGACCTTTACCAAATTCATCTCGCGGAGGCTTGATTGTTGAAGAAACTTGATATTCGGATCCGTCTTGTTACATATGTGATCTTGAACATTCTTCGACGGTTGTAGCGGTATACGACATACTAATTGATAACGGACATTTATAAACTTATATCCTTACAAATCTCCCCCTATGTCTATGCCTGTACAAAATAAAAACATCTGAATTATCAAAACATAAAATGCCTATACAAATCTAATACCCTCATGAACCCAAAAATGAAAAGGTACTAAACATGTAGGTCTCAAAACTTTTCTTCAAAGTCTTCAACATCAAATCATCAAATCTTAAAGCTTTTCTCATCGGGGTGTATAACATATGATCTTCCATTGTTGTACCTACACACATAAGATAAAGCAAATACCTTGTGACGCATCAAGTTTGAAATGATATAAAAATACATCAATCATCATAATCAAATCTCCCCAAAAATGCAAAAACTCCCATAATTCGTTCTCCCCCTTTTTATTTGACCAAAATAGGCATAGAAACGAATAAACAAATCAAGCATGGAGTTGTCACGATTAAAGACAATCAAACAAATTTCACAAACTATTTTTTTATTTTTCAATTTTTTTTATAAAAAAAAAAAACAGAAATCACACCATGAATTTACACTAAGACAACCAAATCATGGAAACGGAATGAATGGGCGTGAACATATTCAATAGGCAAAGCAACGCAATCAAACATAACATATGTGCACGATGCATATGTGTACTCCTATCGAACGAATCTCAAAATCGTCCTTAGGTGTTAAAAGTGTTGAATTTAAATGACATTGACTCAATCCATCAACACATCAAAGTCAAAAGTGATTCCCACACCAATAACGTCTAAAACTCTGAAAGCTTTTTCAAGATGCTGTCAGGACGTGCAAACCCGTTTTTCATTTATTTCCATCCAAACTCCCTCATAAATAATAATCATTTATTTTTCTTTTGAGATGGCCCCTTTTTGGCATATTTATCTTTTTATTGCCTTTAAATTTTTTAGGCTCTTTTAAACCAGTGGCTTTCACGACAAGTTAATTTTGAACTCTCGCACCCCTTTCCCGTGATTCACTCATCATATTTTGTTGCAATTAAATTCCTCACGGTAAACAGTTTTTCCATGCACTACTTCCATTGTCAAGTTTTATCGCATATGGTTCGTTTTAAAGACAGAATTGAGATGACAACACTCCGACCAATATGTGATAAACAAGTACAATAATCAAGCAAATCCGTGCAAGTGTGCATTAAAGGAACTTATGAGTCAAACATGTAGGTAGTAACAACTAATCACATCTCAATGACTCCAAACACTGTAAAGCACAAAAATGAAATGATGACATATATCAAAACACTATCAAATCGTCACATGGATATGGAATGATATTGTGACTCGGTCATCCTAAATGTTCATTCATAAACGGTGCAAAACAAAATACAAAACTCTTTTGTCTTTTTCAAAAATTTTATCAAAATAAAATCTTTTTGTATTTTTCAAAAGTTTTATCAAAAACAAAAAACTAATACAAAAGAATGATACACACTAGCAATAGGCAAAAAAAAATATCATCATGCAAATCACCCTATGCTAGCAAATAAGTCTAAACCTCAACCTGTAGGTGCGGTGGGATTTTCCAAAGGTGGTGACATCCTACGGAAAACCTCCATTAAGTCATGTGAAGTCTCGATCAAAAACAGTACCTGCTCCCTAATGTGTGCAAACTCTCTCGTGTAATCATCCAGAGCATCAGGTGTGGGTGCGTGTGGGTGAACACATGTAGTAGCAAAACGTGACACATGACCCAACTTAAAACAAAACTCCCTAAGGTGTCCTCTCTTTTTGCAATGCGTGCAAACATAAATAGGCCTAGGTACACCTCTCTCCAAACATCTCCTACGCGCTCTCCTAGCAAGTACAGGACGCCTAGGTGGGTTGGGTTGAGAGTTTTGTGAATTAAACACTGCAGCGGGAATCGGCTCGGGTGCAACAAAGGAAGTGGATGCACCGTTATGACCTTTTCCTAAACTCTCACCTCTACCCAAAACGAAATTGAGAACCATTTTTTCAACCTTCTTAAATGCATTCTCTAAAGGGACTTTGACCTCCCGGACACGTTCGAGATCACTCTCGAGTTGGGATACACTTGTCATCAGACTAGACACCGTGTCGGTCAAATCACACTTTTCCCTTCTTAAAACTTCTCTCTCTCTCCAAATCTAAAACCCGACGACCTAAATCCTTATTATACTTCTTAGTCTTTAAGGTCTCGGCATACAAATCTCTAAATGCTTTTTGGAGTTCACTTTCATCCCCACTCTCAAACTCGCTCTCACCCCCACTAGAAACACTCAGACTCATCATCGTCGCTCTCATGTACACAGTCATCGTGGGACAAAATGGGTGTGCTCACACGAATAGCTAAAAAGGCAACAAACTTTCCTTGTGAAGACTCATTCCCGAAATCTTTCACATCATCCTCACTATCACTAAGGGTGACTGGCATAGCAACTTTCTTCCCCTATCTCCTAAGTCTAGTGGGACACTCAACGACTTATGCCCTTTGCCCTCACATTCAAAACATGACACTTTTTCTAAATCAACCTCACCCTTTCTCTTTCTCACCGCTTTCTTTGGCCTTATCTTTCTTTTTCTCAAAAAACTTTTTATTAGAAGAATTTTGTTTCGAAAACTTGAGAAATTTTTTGAAATTCTTTGCAAGCAGGGCCATATCAAAATCAGACTTGGACTCACAAACACTCACTTTCTTTTTCTTTTTAGACTGGGCTTTAAGCGCTATCCCTCTATTCTTAGGTGTGACAGTATCGAGGAACATGTCAATTTCGTAAGTCTGTAAGTCTCCCACCAACTCTTCTAATTTCAGACGACTCAAATTTCCTAAGGTACTCAAAACAGTTACTTTCGGGATAAAACGTTTTGGCAGCGATCTTAAAATTTTTTTAACCACTCGATCGGGTATAGGCTCACCAAGATTAAAACTAATGTTAGTGTTGACAATATTAGACAAATGTGCATAAAACTCGTCAAAACACTCGGTCTCTAGCATGGTGATCGTCTCGAATTGAGTAGTTAAATTTTGAACTTTAGACTCTTTGACCGCGTTAGTGCCTTCGTGGGTGAGTTGTAAAATATCCCACGCTTCTTTAGACGTAGTGCACGTCATAATACGTCGGAACTCGTCAGGGGTGACGTGTCCAAAAATTGCACTAAGCCCTCGTGAATCATAAGTGTTCCACCTAAACTCATCCTCAGTCCAGTCTGACACAAATTTTAAGTTCGTGATATTATGTGCGGTGACAATGGGAGGAGTCCAGCCTCTTTCACAAATTAACCAAACTCTCTCATCGATTGCTTTTAAATGTGATCTCATGCGGGTTTTCCAGTAAGCATAATTAGACCCGTCAAAAATTGGCAACCGATTATAAAAGTTTTCGTTTAAAAACATTGCGACAAATTTTTCACAAAATAGATTTTTCAAAAAAAATCAATATCACACAATTTTGCGGAAAATGGGAATACGCGATAAATTAGCGTAACCAGCTCTGATACCAATTTGAGAAAGTAAAGCGTGTGTTATACTAATTTAAATAAATGCGCAAATTCCAACCACAAACTTATTTAATTAATGTCAACTTTTTTAATCAAATTAATTCAGCCCTTAATCAAAAATCTTCGTGTGTGCGTTTGTCAAACCAACAAACACAAATATGCTAAATCGCATAATTCAAAAAAAATCCCCAAAGGGCAAAACTTTTTATTTCGTTATAACTAAATCGCAATTTATAATTACAATGAAATCTGCAATAAGATTACCTCAGCAACCCTACATAGACACGCAGTCTAGAGTTAACAATGGTTCACACGCATCGACACTACACGAACCACAGTCCAGTCTTCAGCAAAGAAACACCCTCGAGCGCTCCTCAATGACACGCAGCCATATGATGTTGATATCCTCCCCACACTTGTTTTAACACTAGCAAAGTGTGTTCTTAAACTCCAAAACAATTCACATGAACAATTGGGATTTTGTGAATTGAAAAACAAGGGTTTAAAGCCCTAAATGAAGAAGTCAATATTGAACTGCCGATTTGCACTGTTTGCAGAATGAAAAACGAAAAGACTTCTTGATGCTATTTATAAAAACATTAAGGTGGCAGGTCGTTCGAACAAAATCGGATCTCGCTCGAACGGTGACACGCGTCGCTCGAACGAACTTCGCGCGAGATGGCATATCGTTTGAACGACAGGGGCTGTCGCTCAAACAAGCCTTTTAAAAAATATTTTTCTTTTTCTTTTCCCAGACAGCGCCTTAAAAATTCAAAAAATAAATTGACGAAAAACTTTAAAACTCCGCTTCAACACTTAGAAAATTTTTGATGAAAAATATCCCAATATTCTAAGTGAAATGCTAAGGATTAAAAACATGACCTCTACCAAATTCATCTCGCGGAGGCTTAATTGTTGAAGAAACTTGATATTCGAATCCGTCTTGTTGCATATGTGATTTTGAACATTCTTCGACGGTTGTAGCGGTATACGACATACTAATTGATAACGGGCATTTATAAACTTATGTCCTTACACAAAACAACACACAAACCATAATAGGGAAACCTCAAAAAGTTACTCTCCGACACTAAGACCGTCCAAAAAAATCGATAATGAAAAGGACTAAACCATGGAAATTCTCTGATGTGACGTTAAGGCCTGTTTGGTTAGCAATTGTAATTCTGTTTTCTGTGTTTAAATACAATTCTGATAAGAATTTGCGTTTGGACACACCTGTTTATAATACTTGGGTGTTATAATCAAGTTTTTCAGAAAACAACAAAAGGGTGTTTTCTAAGTTCAGTTTTTTATTTTCCAAATCAGAATTATTCATTCTTAATATTTTTATGCATTTATACCTTAATATATAATATGCAAACATAAAACATTAATATTTGTATAATTCTTTTAAATAATATATATATATATATATATATATATATATATGTGTGTGTGTGTGTGTGTGTGTGTAAATGTACACAAAAATAAATATATTTATATTTAGTTAAATTATATAATATACTAAGATCCATATGTTAAATAATACTATAAATACATACATGATACTTATAAATAGTTTTATACATGTATTATCAATGTAGGGAATAATATAATACTTATATATAGTTTTATACATGTATTATTAATGCAGGGAATAATATAAAATATACATATAGGACATATGTATTAAATAATATTATCAATTCATGTATGTATATAATTTTATTGGGGATTAAACATGCAATATCATAATATAGACATATACACACACACACACACACACACACACACATATATATATGGGAGAAGGCTCACCTACATCATGTTCTATACATCACCCGTGCATCACACCTAATTCTAGGCCCTAAAAAACTTTTTTTTCAAATTTTATATTTTTCCTTTGAAATTAACCTTCCAATCAACCCATTTGCAAAAAATTCGGTCAAAATACATTTTGTAGCTACTTTTAAAAAATCCACAAAAAAATGCTAAAAAAACCTTATTTATAAGGGTCTGCGCCAGCAGTTTTTTGTAGATTTTTTAAAAATAGCTACAAAATATATTTTGACCTAATTTTTTTCATATGGGTTGATTGGAAGGTTAATTTCAAGGGAAAAATATAAAATTTGAAAAAAAAGTTTGCAGTGCCTAAAATTAGGTGTGATGTACGATGTGATGTATAGTGCATGATGTAAGTGAGTCTTCCTCTATATATATGTACTTATACATTTATGTATGTATGTACCACTGTTCTAAAAAAAAAACCTAGGCACGCCTAGGTTTGAGGCTTGGGAGAAACGCCCCGCCTTAAGCTTTTTACGCCTTATTCTTGGTAAAACCCTTGAGGCGCATTTTTTTCTAAAAACAACAATGCTTTAGTGAAACGATATCGACTTTTAAAGAATTTTTTTATAAACCGGACCATTATCTCATCCAAAATAATCAAATAGTATTTCAATTTGCAAATATTCAGACATATTTTTATGATATGTACAATATTAGTATTTTAATAGCCTTGTTATGGTTAAAAAATATTAAAATATATTAAGAAGTCCTAAACGCCTTTTTACGCCTAAGGCCCGCCTAGGCTTCTAAGGCTTAAGGTTTGGCCTCCACGCCTCGATCACGCCCCACGTTTTTTAGAACTTTGGTATGTACCTATACATTTGTATTATGTATGTATGTTTATGTATATATATTGTCAAACTTTTCAACATACCTCATTAAATATATATAAAGAACACATGATATATTTATGCATTTATGATGTATGCATGTGTATACGTATATATGTATGTGTATACATATATAATATTCATGCTTGCCAATTTTGTCAAATATTTGAAACCTGTATTTAAAAACAAGTTTACCAAACGCACACCAATATTTATAAACACAGAAAACTTAATTTTAAACTATATTTAAAAACAGTGTTTAAATCGAGTTTTCTGAATACCTAACCAAACGAGCCCTAAATAGCATAAACTTAAATTACTAACATAACAATAACAACAACATAATGTTTAGAGGTCAAACCCAAGAAATATCTCTAATTCATAAAAAGTTACGTGAGTACAATGGATGGCCAAGGGCCTTATAGGAAAAGGTTAGCTTGCTAGTTAAACTACGCCTAAAAAGGTAAAAAGACTAAAAAGGGCACTTTAAAGACATTAAAAGACAATCACGCCCTCTAACGTAAAATTATAACTAAAATAGGGAAACAGCCTAATAAAACATGAAAAACAAATAAACAAAATATACAAAGAAATCTGGGGCCCCGTACACATCAATCTCCCACATTAAAAAATGCTCGTCCCGAGCGTGGGAGGTGTGCGACAACATAACAAAGCAGCCATCAATGGGCTTCCCCATTTGAAAGGGATGTCGACCTCGAAAACGCTCGTTATATCGGCTAGCAAAAAGCTCCGGGAGGATAGTCACAAAATCTAACCACGACCGATGAACGAGAACTCGGCCCCGGAGCTTGCCACAAAAATTATAAACATCCCTCGCCTCGGGGAGGGCCAACGATGCCAAATTCCTTCTGAGTCCCCCATGACGAGTCTCCTCAACTTCATGCCATGTAAAAGAACCCCGGAACGCTCCTCATACGCCTCCCAAATGGGGTCCCCAAACCCATGTCCATGCATGTCCCCCAAAAATTATGGCTCACCCTCCACCAAACAAATCCCATCAAAATCATCATCATTCCCAAAAATTGGGAAGAAATCAGCCAAATCATACGACTCCACTTCGCAAAAATGCGTGCAAGTTACCCAATCGTCTTCAACGAATATATCGAAGAAACCCCCAATAAAGAACCCAACATCTTCTTCCCCGAAGATGGGAAAGAAGTCCCAAAACTCGAAAATTTCCAAATCCCGAAAGGTGCGAGTAATCCACCATTTTCCTCAAATATGGAGAAAAAATCACAAGGAGAAAATTCGGGATTCATATCATCCTCCAACGGGCCCTTAGTATCCTTGGAGAAAGCATCAGCATGCGAGATAAAGTAGAGGGAGTCATCGCCGTATACGAAAACGACAAGGGTCGGATACACTGTAACACTGGAGGATAAGTAGTCGAAATATCGGGCCACTCGCCTAGCCCGCTCACGTGCCCACTAATCACGTGCCGCCTTCATCTCGAGAAACTCCGTGCAATACTAATTTAGGAGTCGATGACGGTACTCATACTCCCCGATGGAGTAAGCACTGAATTGAAAGCTCTTTAATTCATAAAATAGGGCGGCACCCACCCGTTCCCAATAATTGAGGTGATGTTGAAGTTCCTTGATGACAGCACGACTTAACTCCTCAAATTCTACACAAACCTCCATATCTAACCCATACACTACATTACTTTTGTCCCACAATAAACCGGGAGGCAAACAAGCCTCGGGAAGAAGTGGAGGGTTTATATTAGGGGTTTGGAAAAATTCAAGGGCTGAATTATAATGGTTGGAAAGTTGGGGGCTGAAAAATAATTTCTGGAGATTTTGGTGCGAATTTGGAATTTTCAAAAACTTTAGGGCTTAAAACGTAAATTTCATAAATTAGGTGGGGTTTGGGAAATTTTCAGAAGTGGTGGGGGTGGATTTGTATATATATTTGGGGCGGTGAATGAATAATGGGAGTTCATAGTGGGTGAGGGGTCGAAATATATTTCAGGGGGTCATTGTGTGATTTCTGGAAGTTTATAAGTGGGGGTAGACTGGGAAATAAAAGAGGAGGGGTAAGAGGGTAAAGAGCATTACCTTTATGACAAACCCTAGCTAGTGTTTGTGTTTTGTCATTAAAAGTTGTTGCCTCCGCATCCCATTTGCTTGCCAGAGCTCCGATGACAACCTTTCTCGACCGGCGACCTTCACCTTGTGCCAGTGACACTGTCGAGGTATTCGTCCGGTGGTTAAGAGGTTGGGACAGCAAGGTTTTTGTTGTCGGATGCTTCGATGGGGGGGTACTGGGCGGATCTCTGGTCGGTTGTAGTCTCGGCCAGCACCGAAAATGGGTTTTCGGCCTTTGCATGACGTCAGGAAGGGTCGTCGGAATTCGGAGGTGGTCGGTTCAATTCGAATCTAGAGACTCGTAGGGAGGTCGGCGAGTTTTTTTGGGCACAGACCTTGCGGATTTGCCAAGATCAGGAGATTTGATGCCCGGAAGAGTTTGTCGATGATTCTCTCCCTCTGACCGGACTCGCCACATCCCAATGACGGTCACTGGGGGTCTGAAAATGAGGAAAGTTGAGGTTTTCTGAATAAGTTTAGACCTAGGGTTTGTGACTATTTAAAGGTAAAAAAGAGGTGGTGCCGCTTGACCGGAGGCGACGGGGTGTAATTTGGAGTGACTCGTCGGTTCCTCTAAGCCATACCCATGGCTCTACAACCACCCCACATTGGCGACTACATAACGAGCAAACGAGGCTCTAATAACAATTTAATGTGAAGTTAAATTGCGGAAGCATAAATTACTAACTACACAATAACAACATAATCTTCAATGTCACTCTCTAACCTAAAATAGCGAAATAGCCTAATAAAGCATGAAAAATAAAATAAACAAAAAATTCAGATCAATCCGGGACCACGTACATATCACACTCCCTAAACCGTAAATACGACAATAAAGAGGATGAAAATATAACATATAAAGCATTTCACATTCTCAAAACATCTATTGTTGCCTTATCACACATCCAACTTAGCATTAGTCACTGGAGCGCTCTTCCAACACTACAAAGTATCCATGAACTATATTAGCATCACCCAAAAAATACCAAAAAGAGTAAAAAACGTGCACAAGCCTCTCAACATCTCACAAGGAAGCCGACTCTCCATCCTTCTTACACAAACAATACCAATTGATGATCACTATCCTTCTTCTGAGGATTAAGTTATCACTAGTAAGGATCAACCCTTTGGCAGCCACCCAAGTAAAAAAAGTTGCCTGTAGAAGAGCTATTGTACTCCACACCACCTCCAAGAAAAAGTGGAAGCATACACTTCCACCAACAAAGGATTAAAAACGAATTAAGTGTAGAAGCACTCATTATATTTGCCTTTACACTAGACCGATTCCATTCCATCACTAGGCAAACCCACCTCGTCAAGAATCATGAGAGCTCCTCAATTCATCCAACTTCCATTTATGGAACTAAGGTTTGAACAATAGGTTCCAAACCAGATTCTCCAAACAACCCCCACATAGTCCGTAATTGTTTCCCCTTTGCCTCCTGCAGTCTGGAATAAGGACGAAAACCTATCCGTGAGGATCTCCCACATCATAAATCCATCCGGAATCTCACCCTGTTGTCGTCCCCCACTCTGAAGAAGAAAAACTTGTTGAATTCGGACCATAACATTGTGATGTGTTTCCACATCCCTACCACATGATGTAATCTTGACTTACCTAACATATATCCATGAGAACCCTCCCCAAACTCGGCCAAAATGTGCCAACCTCCTCTCCACATTCTACAAAAAAGATCCCAAACCGATTCAACCTTAAAGCTAGCACCAAGAGGCAAGCCTGCCATATAAGTAGATGGCATCGATCCTACTCTGCACCCCAATATACCGATTAAGTCGTCGACATCATACACTTGATCATTGGGATAAGCCCACTCTTCCTAATATTGATCTTAAGCTTATACACAGCCTCAAAAGCAAACTACGCTCGCAAGTAAGCAATGCCGCATCATAAAACAAGATACTACATCCGCGAAAAGCAAGTGGGAAACATAAACCGAGAACCTCCTTTTTAAGCACCTAAACCCCTGTTGGCCAACCTGTTCCAATTTCCACCACCCTTGCCAGAATTCTACTTATTGCCTCCATGAGATGTAGAGGAATGGAGACAACGGGTCACCCTCATGAAGATCTCTCGAACGACTGAAGAACCCCTTCGGAGAGCCATCCACCGAATGTATGAGCGGGGAAATGAAACTACGGATGCACCAATGCCATTTATCTCCAAACCCCTTCATGCACAACAAATAGATTAAAGTCGTAGTTAACATGATTTTAAAACTCCTCAATATCCCGCTTGCAAATAATACAAGGAGATGCTTACAGATGATGCCAAGGTTGGCCTCAATACACTCATCCACCACCCAAATCACATTAAGAATATGCCACCTCCAATGAAAATAGTGACTTGGGATTCCGAAACCATTAAATCCACTAGCTGTTTGAACCTACACAAAAGAACTTAAGCAAGATATTTGTTGACACTTCCCACAGGCTGATGACTTTAAAATCTCTTTGTCGCACCTCATTTCTTATTCGACACCTCCTTTCTTAAGAATAAGAGTGATAAGAGAAGTGTTAAAGACCTTTTTGATTGGCCATGAATAAAAACATCATTGAAAACCACCATCATATCATCCTTCACCCCCTCCCAACAAATATTAAAAAAATGCCATAGTGAAGCTGTCAAGACCAAGGGTTCATCCCCGCATATGGATCACTTTGCCCAAACTCGCCCTCAAAAAATGGCTTATCCACCCACTACTTGTCCTTTGAGAACTAATATTGAAACCCACCCCTTAAAGGGATGAATGAGACACATCATCCCTGGCATAAAATTACACAATACCCTCCCTCGTCCCTTCTTCCTACAAGTGGAACTATTTACACAATGCACATTTTGACAACTTCGCACTATGATACCACTAGCTAATGCACATTTTGATAATCTGTCATGGAAACCAATGTCTTGGAAAGTATTCCACCTTATGCTATTAAATAGGCCCTTCGTGCTTCATCCCTCTTCCAAATTTCCTCCAACATATGTTCCATTATATATATTCTTTTTATTGTTCCGAATCAAATTCTCCAAAAGGTGGATCCCGCTCTAATAAGTGCATTAAAATACAAAGGCTTCTTATTCCACGACAACAAACGAACAGTGCTTACTGGATTACAAAGTATCCTAGAAAAGTGGGTCCCCCATTGCAACTGTGAGATCCCTGATTAAGGGATATAGGTCTTACTCACTTATCTACTCCTCCAAAGCGTTAGCTGTACTCAAACTAACATTTCTCAGAACACCTTTTGTTCCATTTTTTCAAGCCTTCCTTCAACTACTTCAACTTCTGCAAAAGGACAAATTCTACATTTTCCCTCACACTGTAACTTAATAACACGCATCCTAATCGAGGGTGAATTCTTTCTCGCAGTGGAAAGTGTGATGACTTGTTTATTTAACTTAAAAGGTTCAAATAAATTAGAAAACAATCACTAGAATGCCGAGAATTATCCGTCAAAAGCGAATACTGAAACAGCATAGTAAGAATAAGACATGACGCCAGCCATTAATTCTTTACAATCATAAAAGAAAAAAAGATAAATGATCAAAGAAAGAACATACCAAGTCTCCTACTATCTTAGTTAAACAATGATGTTCTGAGCCAATGGAACATTCTCTATTAGCAGCAGGGTTTGCCACCCTCTCCTGTTCAAAAAACTAAATTCAGTATAAATATACATATATAGATAGATAGATAGATAGAGAGAGAGAGAGAGAGAGAGAGAGAGAGAGAGAGAGAATCTAACATTGTCAGAATGACAATGAAACTCAAGGGTCCAGAGCTTAATTTGTGTGAAAACCTGAAAGATATATGAAGAAAGATATTAGGGTGACGTAAATTGAAATAATATGAGAAAGGGTCCTAAAGAATTACTTGGGAGAGAGCGATTAAGAGGTTTTTGTGGTTTTGTTTGTGTTGGTGATTGACAGTATATGGAGTAAGAGAGTGGTGGATGAGATAGCAAAGTGAGGAGTACTCAAACGGGCCACTCTCCTCCTCCTCTTCTTCTTCTTCTTCTTCTTCTTCTTCATCACGCGACATTAATAACCTAAAGCAGGGGCAGAAAGCTCTCTGTTCTCTTTTGCCCAAGTTTGGAAAACAATGCGGCGAGAATGATTAAAATGGGTGAATGTGACTCCAAATTACTTCAACCAAATTATTTACAAAATATATTAAGAATAGAAAAATATAGTTGAATAAAAAGTGAATTATTTAAATATCTTTGTTAAAACAATAACATTAAGACCCATAGACGGTAAGGTATTTTTTTCTACACTTCATTTACTTCATTAAATATCATGAAGCTTCAATGTTGAACAAATACATATAATAAAATTAATGTCCTAAATTTAGTGGTGAAGTTAAATATGAATAATTTTGAATGGATGGAAACAATCCTTTCGGTTCAAAACATATGTAATCTTAAAGCAATATAATATTTACCAATGCTAGAAAATATGAAGTATAAACAATATTTATAAAGGGCTAAAAGGGGTATAATCTCTTCTTAATTAAAATATATGATATCTATTTCAACATAATTCTTCCATATTTATTTATAAATAAACTTTAAGCTACCAATAAATAAATCATTGCTATTTCCAATCATCCCTTAATACCATATATAAATAAATCATAATAATAATATAGAGTCAGTTATCAAAAGTATATAGAAACAATATTAACAAATATTAGATCTTTGATTTCATTCTTTGTGGCAATGCCGGGAGAACACAGCATAATATATTGATGACATCCATATTTTCAGAAGGATGTAGTTACATACAACAGATAAACCTAGGCATCCTTTCTAACCAAATGTAATGAAAAAATGAAAGGGTAAATTTAGGAAAAAATTAATTTATCAAATTAGACTAATTTTAAAAATGACCAAACATCCATCACAACAATGCTATCTCAAAAGCCTTTGTTCAGCTACTGTTAAGTTCTGATTATCCTTTTGTTCATCCGGCTCAAGATTTTATCTTTACTCTCTTGCCTCCTCTTTTATTTCTTGCAAATTCTTTGATTCTTTTTTCTCGAATATTCCTTTCCATAAAAACTCACCAATTGACGGCCACAACCACCATTTTCAAGGGTTGTCAGAATCAGATTCCTCGGCTAAATCCTCGTCCATGCTCTTGACTCTTGAGAGTGATGTATTGGAACCATTTGACCCATATTTTACCTCTTCAGCTCTTTAATTTGTGTTGTTCTTGCATTGCCCTGGTGATGATGCTGAAAACAGCACCACCCTTCAAGGTGTTTGTGAGCTTAATTTAATGTTAACAATGGCAGCATAGGGTATATACACTCATAGTAGAAGGAGATGAGGAGAAGAGGATTTACACCGGAATATAGGTGATTTAGCCAATCAGGCCTACGTCCACTGTGCAAGTGTATGATGTGTATCAATATGTGAGGGCACTAATGGGCCCAACCTCTATCTTAGGTCATTTACTGGGCCCAACCTCTCAAAGGCTGACCCTCTGCTCAATCGATCAAAAGCCGATCCTCTTTGTTGGGCCTCTTCACCTCTTCGGTCGATACAGCCTCGTCTCTGCTGAAGAGGACGTATCGTATTATTCGAAACCTCATATGGCTCCCAACAATCCTCCGGGACCTCTTCCGCCTCTAGATCGTCATACATGTCCTCCGAGCAAGGGTTTCTTTGCCTCCCCAGGCGTAAGCGCCTAGGGTCGGCAACGTCCATCCTCCGCTGGGGTGCAGGCTGGTCCTTCTTTGGTGCCTGGAGTGGTCCCCTGGCGTCAAGATGAGGCTGGACAGCCGCCGGAGTGATTATCTCCGGTGAGACTCCAGGTGACCTCATCATAGTTTGGCTGAGCTGTGCAAACTCCTACTGCATAGCTTATTGTGTTGCAGCCAAATACCTCAAGGCGACAGCTACCTACGTCATTTCGGACTGAGGTGGTGCCTGGCTGGAACCAGGCCCTCCCCCACCATGCGGCGAAAGAGGCGGTGGTAATTCTGGTGCCATGTGTTAGCAAATAAGAGCTTGAGTAGCAAGTGAGCTTAATACCTTAAAATACCTCTTTCAATGGTGAAACAGCTCAACACAATGGGTGGTGCCTGGTTCACCACCAGAGTCTCCGGTGAGGCTAAGCTGAAGAAGAGGAAGAGACAGCTTCTCGTTCCCACAGACGGTGCCAAAATGATGATGTTGGAAACAGCACCACCCTTCAAGGTGTTTGTGAGCTCAATTCAATGTTAACAATGGCAGCATAGGGTATATACACTCATAGTAGAAGGAGATGAGGAGAAGAGGATTTACACCGGAATATAAGTGGTTCAGCCAATTAGGCCTACATCCACTGTGCAAGTGTATGATGTGTATTTATATGTGAGGGCACTAATGGCCATAAATACAATCTCTCAAGCTTTCTCTCTCTACTGTAGGGGTGTTCAAAAAACCGACTGGACCGACGGACCGAACCGAACCGACTACTTTTTATCGGTCTTTTTTCTTAATCGGTCCGGTCTCGGTTTATTTTTTTGTAGGACCGACCTAGTCGGTCCGGTCCACGGGTTACAGATTCAAAAGCCCTGTTAGGACCGACCCGGACTGACTATATATAAAATAATATATTTTTAGATACATATGTATATATATAAGATAAACAAATAGTGAAAATATTAATTTTAATATTTGATTAGTTTAAATTATAGTTTAATTCAATACTAGTTTTGTTTTAATTGTAAATTTCATTATTTTTTAGTTTTTAATATTTGGAAAAAATAGACTCGGGTATATTTTTATTATTATAAATGATGTAATTCATTAATGTGAGGACCGACGGGTTAGACCGGACCGACTCTATAAAAAACCGAACCGACTAGGGTCGGTTAACCGACATTATCGATCCGGTCTCGGTCCATTTTTTTAAAGGACCGACCAAGTCGGTCCGGTCCGAAAAAAATCTTAAAACCGAACCGGACCGGACCGCGAACACCCCTACTCTACTGTGTATTTGAACAGAGTTTCAGCTAGGGTTGATAATTTCGGAATCCTTTGCAAGGTAGAGGATGACCTTTATATATAGTGCCTGGGGGGTGTAATGTACCCCCTATGCATGCAATAAGCATGTGTGTGTTGATCTAGCCAATCTGATGAAGACATCTGTCACTGTCACAGGTAGAGAATGATGATAAAATATTCCCCCCACGTGAGGGGAATGATTTGTTATAACTGAATTGTGTCCACGTTGTGACACCCCGCCTAATTAAATACCGGGCGATCACTCCTTTATTAAATTAAATCAAGGTAAACAGTTGGTTCATTCTCAGCATCACTGTTGATAAAAATACGTTTTCCAATTTAACACCCTAAATAATTAAGCTAAGTGTCAAAACCATTTTCATACATGCTTTCCAAATTTTATTTAAAGAAAAACATTTGTTTTATTAACAACATTTCTACAATTAAGAATCACACCATAATAAACCTGGAACACAAAGTCCAATAATAATAATACATTCGTGAATCGAATGTCCACATATGAAAACTAAAGTCACCAATACAAACTGAATAAAACCCATCGTAACAATACTGGAAAACTGAAATACGAATGTCCCAACAATAATGAAATAATGGAAAGGGCGACACATGCCCAATAAATGAGAATGTTAAAAGTGGAGTCAATAAGGGAAGCCCTCTACGCAAGTAACCTGCAACTCCCACCTAAGCTGCAGCACGTTCCTTTCAAGGGATCCTAAGCAAGACGCCCTTGTGGCGGGGCACTTGAAATATATACATATATATACAAGAGAGAGAGAGAGAGAGAGAAAAAGAAACGGGTCAGAGCCCGAAAGTGTGTTTGATTTAAAAATACGTTTAGCAAGTATTTAAATTGATACAGGCCAATGCAACAACATATTAGAGCGACACTCTCTTGAGAAATTATCACCTCTCTTCTATTGTGCACACCTATCGTGCTAACCTTCCCAACGGTTTATCTTAACATTTTATCATACTAACCTTCCCAATAAATTAGCGTATCTTAAACTTACTCATAAGATTTCAAAGCCGAACAATATTTTTGGTTTAAAAAGAATACTACCAATTAGTAGCACTACACTTGTTTTAGCTTTTATTCATTTATAAAGTTTCCCAGTGACATATTATACTTCCACAAAACAAGTACTTACTATATGTGTCATCAACCATGTCCTACTTATCAAATCACAGTAGGTAGTTCCAAATTTCAAATTTTCATATATATATTAACTACTCGTATAATATATATTATAACAGCACCCCAACTAAATTATGGTGCGTGCATACTCTACTATCCAGAACCCCATATCACTCATATTAAGGGGAATACAATTGGAATCACTCTCGAATTGTATTAACATGAATACACAAACAATATTGAGGCGAAGAATAGATTCCAAGTCTCTAAGAGGATGGCACATGCCTGCGTCTCTTAGGACCGTCTGAACTATCACGTCGATAGCCTGTACCAAGGATATCTATCTTCTAGGGTACAAGTCAATATCCCCCATAAAGGTCCCATCGAGATAAAACTTGTCCCAGCGCGGAAACCTCACGGATAGCAAGTAGCGTGGGCATGATTTTCACAAGTATATAATATATGTACACACAATCATATAAAGATACCACTTTATCATATTAATATAGGTTCTTCTCGTCACCCATAATTATACCAATTATCCTAAATTTCACATTTATAGAATTACGTATAAGGTTTCGTTCCTAACCTTAACTCGAAGGGTTTTCTCACTCATTACCTGACACTCGTGGACTATATCCTCACAAATCTGAAATTCAGTAAGTGTCTTTATTAGGTTCCAATGTAACTCTCTTACGCACCTCACCCTTTAATTTTATAAATTCACCAACCCTAAAGTAAATGTCCCATAAATACCATTCTCGTTGAAGATTAAAGGTCCAAACATTTATTCCTATGCCCTACTGGTCCTCAATGTCTCCCAAATAATTTTATCAAGAATGCCCAAGAATTATATCACGACAATTTGAATTTAACTCATTTAAAGAGGGAATTAGGAGTCTGCCAGGAGGGGTCGATCGATCGAAGCTTGGGGCTCGATCGATCGAACCTTCGATCGATCGAAGCTCTAGGCTCGATCGATCGATCAAGCAGGTCTGAGCAAAATTCTGCAGAATGCAGTTACGGGTTTCACTAAACTTCTTCATCCAAAACTATGTTTTTCCATTCCAATCGTCCCAAAAATCCTACTATCATCATTATAACATTATACCAGGTGTTTATAACGTAAAGCATGTGTATAACTATCATTAAACATGGATAATTAACTCAAAATCCCATCTAATCATCAAGAACCCTAGAGTTTTCCTTAATCAAGGTTCTAATCTATTTTTACCATAAATTCCTTCTAATATATCATCAAAATTTCGTGGGTTATATTCCTCTACATGGCAAGGGTTCCAGAATTTCCATATAATCAAAACTACATGCATTATCTTAACACAAATTTAGTTTTCTTCCATAGTTTCCATCTCTAAACAATCCTAGACTAATATGAAGATTGCATTAACGAAAATACGCAAGTCAAATACTTGCCTGGGATTTTTGGTATGAAGATTCACGACTGATTTTGGTATGGCTGCGTTCCTTGTCTCGCGATCTACGCGGTGGTGGTGGTGGCGGTGCAATCCGGTGGCTTTTTGGCCTTGAATTGCCTTGGAGCTCTCTCCTCTCTTCTCCAATGGCCGTCACTTGATTTCTGGATATTTAAACCCTAAAAGGCTAATAAAAAAGCTGATATAAGTTGCTGAAATTCGTGGGTTTAATTACCCAATTATGTAAAATGACTAAAATGCCCTCCCGGGGTACTAATTAGGCCTAAAAATGCCCCGAGACCCAAACTACACCCCCGGGTACACTTTTCTGACTATCTCGACCCTACCGGACGCGTTGGCGCACTCAAAATGACCATACAGACAACTTAGAAAATATTCACTTTTTATTTAACCAAATTAGTCCCGACGTGACACGAGCACGTTCCGACTTAAATTTTCGAAATCGTCATTTAATTCACTCATGACATTCAATATAACCAATATTATATATTACTTTGCTCATTAGTAATATTCAACCAATTTCCCGTAATTACTAACTCTCGTCACGTTAATAATTATAACACAATTAATTTCCGGATTTTTATTAAATAAATCATTCACATTAAATTTAATAAATCCCCAAATTAATATAGCATAAAAATACGGGGTATTACACACGTGTCCTTATCCACACATATGCAAATAAGAGCTCGGTCTCGATGCCTAGTCCTGACCTCGACCTGGAAGAGGTCGAGGCTGGTAAGGTCCAATTATCCATATAATCCGAGATGAGTCATTAAGGTCTCGGCTTAAGTGAAGCCGAGGTAAGGAGTTAGGGTCGGCCTAGGTCGAGGTTAAGCTAGCATGTGCGTGGAACGTCGGCTGATTTACTGATGAGGTTGAACTTTTGTGGAAGTATGGCTCCTCGCTACCTTGGCCTACCCCTGGCCGAGGTCGTCATTCTCAGGTGAACTGAAGAGCTGCTGACCCTTACGATACATGTTGTGTCCCCTTGATGAGTTTGGTGGTAGTGTCGGCTAGGGCCAACCTTGCCATGTCCGAGGTCTGTTCTCACGGAACCAAGGCATTCCCAACCTCGGCAATGTCTTAGCTGAGGTTGTAGTTTCTGAGCCGAGGTGACACTTGGGGCATATCAATCACCCCCCAGCCCTTAGTTACATGTGAGAGCAGGTGACTGGGGGATCTCTACACCTCTGAGGTCTTTCTCCTATGTGCTAATGTTCATTTGAAACTTGTCCATTGTTGAAGTGTGGCTTGCCTGGCAAGCATGTGTTGTCAGCCGTCCTTTGGGACTCCCAAGGCAATGATGGGCCTTAGGAATCGTGCCCCCACATTTAAGGGTTTAAACCCCCATTTTCTCTCTTTCTTCTCCACTTTTCTCAATTCTGGCGCGATTCATTTCTGCAGCTTTCTCTCTCTAGAAAAGCTTTGGTTCGAGGTATTTTGGTGGGTGATTCCTCGCAGTCTATTCATTCCCTCCTACTATATCTTCTTCAGGAATCCTCTGCCATCCCTTTCTCTTCATTTTCCCTGTTTTCCCCTTACTTTTGTGTTTTTCGGTGAGTTTGGGAGTTTTTCGGCGAGGTCTCCATATTTTCAGGCGAACTATTCTTGGTGTTCTTCATAGTAGGCCTTTGAATTTTTGTAGTTTGATCCTTAGGTGAATCATTCCATTAGCCAGTCCTGTTTGTAGTTTTCGGAGAGTTGCAAGTGTAGGGTCGACCTCTGATGCTCAGACCCCTTTACCAACTTTTAGAGGAGTTCCCTTCTCTGAGGGAGAAGACTCTAGAGAAAATTAGGCAAATAGAAAGAGCAAGTGAGGAGGCTCGTAGGTCACAGGAATTCCCCCTCAGACCTATCTTTCCACCTCCTCTGAAGGTAGTATACCCTGAACCATTGGAACCAGTTATCCCAGCAGAGGTCCCTGCTGAACCCATACCGATGTCTGAGTCTGAGTCTTCCACATCAGACCCTATGTATGTGGATTCCTTCCAAGATGCCATGGACTTCATAACTCAGGAAGATCAGGCCCCTGATCAAGCCGAGGTCTATAGTCGGGCCTCGTCTCATAAAAATTCAAGCACATCGTCCTCTTCCTCGAAGGTTGAAATTATTACCCCGAGTGCGACTATTCCACCAATACTTGACGCCATTCCTCTATCGGCCGTCACCGGGGCTGAGTTCGCTCAGAGGTTCCCAAGTAATCCCCCAACGTCTGCCCAGGCCGACGTTGAGTTAGGCAATGACGATGATGATAACGTCGAGAGTGATGTTAACGTCTTTAAGGCGGCCGAGATTGAGAGTTCAGTTACTGAGGTAGACCTTCTTTGCTTTAGATATCTATACTCCATCAGCCCTTCCATAAAGCTCAAGAGACCTCTGAGGGAAGAGAGGGCTTACCACGGCCGAAATGGTGAGATCTGCTTGTATGAGTAGATGTTCAAGTTAGGGTTTAATTTGCTCATCCATCCCATCACTAGGTCTATCCTAGCCTACATTAATCTGTCCCCTTCCCAATTGTCACCTGATGCTTGGAGGGTCATAATTGGGGCCATAATCCTATGGAGGGTTGTTCACCACTTAGACCTTCCAGTCCAGGTCTTTGTAGGATGTTACGTCCCTTCTTCTGCCAAAAACCATCCAAGTTACTATCATTTTATAGCTCGGAAGCCTGAGAAGAAGATGCTCCGGATAACTCAGACCTCCAACTATAACTGGAAGCCTCGATATTTCTTTGCTTCAGGGCCATGGGAATTTGGTCCATGTGCTCCCTCTTCCCTGATAGAGCCAAGGATTCCCCTAAGATGGGGTAAGGTAACGATGTCTGCCAAGGCCGACCCTGGTCTTAGTCTACAAAACCTTAAGAAGGTCAAGGACCTTCAGGGCCAGGGGGTGCATGGTCTGCTCGTTAAGTTTGAACATCTGATGACCCCTCACTACCTCTCTGAGATTGGTTTGGGGGGTAGTCCTCTTACAGAGCTTGGTAAGTGTTTTTATTCAAGTTATACCTTTGAGTTTATGCATGTATGACTCACTAACTCAGACCTTTCAATTTTACAGAGCGTCCAAAGGGCATATCAGACGAACATTAGGAAATGACAGCACCGAGTCTGACTGAGATTGCTAAGAAGGCAGGTCTGAATGCTCCTCCTCCTCATCCTTCAACCTCAAAGGCTCGGGCCATAAAAAAGAGGGGTGCTAGCGACCCTGCCCCTGAAAATCAGAGGCAAAAGAAGAAAAACGAGGATTCTGCCATCCCCATATCCTCTACAGATGCGTTGGCGACTTGTATAGAGCAACTGAAGATCAATGACAACATCATAGGCCATAGTCTGCAGGCTCTGGATGCTATCGGCTTTGCCATGACCGAGGCTGACAAGCATTTTTGTAGGTCCATGGACATACCTCTGCTAATTAAGTTCGGCCTCCACGGGTCAATTCAGGTATGACTTCAGGTTTCTGTATAGCTTCAAAGTGTAACCTCTGATTTGAATTTCATCTCATATACACAACCACATTATTTGCAGGGTCGGGCTGCCATGCATCATCTTGCCAATTAGACTCTGAGGAAGTTACCCCTCATCCAGAAGGGTCAAGAGGCCGAGAAGGTACAAAACTCTCTGAATGCAGAGGTCGACTGCTTGAAGTCTGCATTTAATGGGTCTGACAAGAAGGTGAAGTAGCTAGAGAAAGAGATATTCGAGCTTAAAAAGGACCATTCTGTGGCTATGAAGGCCAAGGATGATGTGCTCCAGCAAAAGGTCAACTCTGCGGTGAAGGCAGCCCTTGAAAATGCCTCTGAGGAGATTTTGGCAGACTACAAAGTCTCGGACGAGTTCATGAGCTTTGACTTCGAATACCTTGAAAGAGGTATCAAGGTTACTGTTAAATGGGCGGTTGCCAAAGAGAAGGAGGCAAGGAGTCTGAAGGCCTCTGACTTTGTAGGTCTGGGTTTTGCTGACCCTCAGTTTGCCAAAGCACTTCAGGAGGTTGAAGAGGAGGTCGCTGCCCCTGCAGATACTGTGCCCCTGGATGGTACAGAGACAGGCAGAGATAAATGCGGAGATGACGAGGCCGAGGTGATAAACATTGGCCAAGAAAATCAGGCCGAGGATGCCAGCACTCTTCCTTCTAATCCTTAGGCTTAATTGCGAAACTTTATTTTGTAACCCCTGACTATTTGTAATCTCTGAGGAACATCATTAACTCATATTTTTTGGAATCTTATAATTGTATGACAACCTCTGAGGAGGATTTTCACTTCACTTGTTTTATTGAATGCTTCTTTGTCATGTGATGTTTTAGCTCTGAAGTCTTGTTACAATGATGTCTATTTAAACTTAATCAATAGTCTTATTTCAGACCTTGTCACCACTTAATGATGTTGTAAGGGTCTGAGGTCATCACCTATGATGTTACCCTCATAATTAATCTCACCAAATTAATGATGTTAAGGGTCTGAAGTCGTCCAATTATGGTGTCTGACTTCAGACCTTGTCACCACTAAATGATGTCGTAAGGGTCTGAGGTCATCACCTAGGATGTTACCCTCATAATTAATCTCACCAAATTAATAATGTTAAGGGTCTGAGGTCATCCAATTATGGTGTCTGACTTCATACCTTATCACCACTAAATTATGTTGTAAGGGTCTGAGGTCATCATCTAGGATGTTACCCTCATAATTAATCTCACCAAATTAATGATGTTAAGGGTCTGAGGTCATCCAATTATGGTGTCTGACTTCGGACATTGTCACCACTTAATGTTGTTATAAGGGTCTGAGGTCATCACCTAGGATGTTACCCTTATAATTAATCTCACCAAATTAATGATGTTAAGGGTCTGAGGTCATCCCATTATGGTGTCTGACTTCAGACCTTGTCACCACTTAATGATGTTGTAAGGGTCTGAGGTCATCACCTAGGATGTTACCCTCATAATTAATCTCACCAAATTAATGATGTTAAGGGTCTGAGGTCGTCCAATTATGGTGTCTGACTTCATACCTTATCACCACTTAATGATGTTGTAAGGGTCTGAGGTCATCACCTAGGATGTTACCCTCATAATTCATCTCACTAAATTAATGATGTTAAGGGTCTGAGGTCATCCAATTATGGTGTCTGACTTCAGACCTTGTCACCACATAATGATGTTGTAAGGGTCTGAGGTCGTCCAATTATGGTATCTGACTTCAGACCTTGTCACCACTTAATGATGTCGTAAGGGTCTGAGGTCATCACCTAGGATGTTACCCTCATAATTAATCTCACCAGATTAATGATGTTAAGGGTCTGACGTCCTCCAATTATGGTGTCTGACTTCAGACCTTGTCACCATTTAATGATGTTGTAAGGGTCTGAGGTTATCACCTAGGATGTTACCCTCATAATTAATCTCGCCAAATTAATGATGTTAAGGGTCTGAGGTCATCCAATTATGGTGTCTGACTTCAGACCTTGTCACCACTTAATGATGTTGTAAGGGTCTGAGGTCATCACCTAGGATGTTACCCCCATAATTAATCTCACCAAATTAATGATGCTAAGGGTCTGAGGTCGTCCAATTATGGTGTCTGACTTCAGACCTTGTCACCACTTAATGATGTTGTAAGGGCTTGAGGTCATCACCTAGGATGTTAACCTCATAATTAATCTCACCAAATTAATGATGTTAAGGGTCCGAGGTCATCCAATTATGGTGTCTGACTTCAGACCTTGTCACCACTTAATGATGTTGTAAGGGTTTGAGGTCATCACCTAGGATGTTACCCTCATAATTCTTACCATTAGAGCACAATGAAGCAAGAACCGTAATGGAAACTGATCTCTTATTAATAAACTCTTTATAAGATGGTACATTTACATAACTTTTTGCAACATCATATGTAATACTTCTTCAGATGATCAGCATTCCAGGGATTGGCAAAAGGTTCTCCTTCTAGATTTTCTAGCCTGTAAGTCCCGGGTAAAATCTCTTATGTTACTTTGTAGGGTCCATGCCAGTTTGGGTGGAGTTTGTTTGTTTTCTGTAAGGTCTTCTTTAGTACCAAGTCTCCCACAGCAATGGGTCTTGACTTCACCCTCTGATTGTAGAATTTTACTGCTCCCTGCTGGTAAGCTGCTTGCCTGATTTCTGCGTCTTCTCTTCTCTCTTCAATCAGATCTAGGTCTAGTCTCCTCTCTTCCTCATTTTTATCAGGGTCATAGATCTGAACCCTGTGAGTAGGGAGTCCCACTTATGTTGGTATGACGGCCTCTGAGCCATGTGCAAGCATGAACGGGGTTTCTCCTGTTGGTGTCCTTGCCGTGGTCCTGTATGCTCATAGCACGGCGTAAACCTCTTTAGTCCATCTTCCCTTAGCTTCTTCTAACCTCTTCTTGATTCTATCGAGGATTATTCTGTTTGTGACCTCGGTCTGACCGTTTACATGAGGTCGGTCAGGAGATGAGAAGAACTGCTTTATCCCAACTCTTACGCAATACTTCTCTAAAGATGAGTTCTTAAACTGGGTCCCATTATCTGAGATGAGAGTGTTTGGGAGGCTGTGTCTGCATATGATGTTCCTCCAAATAAATTGGAAGGTCTTTTGTTCGGTGATCGTTATCATCGGCTCTGCCTCCACCCAATTTGAGAAGTAGTTAATGACAACTATCAGGAACCGATAACTATTGGCGGCTCTCGGTAGGGGTCCTACTAAGTCAATCTCCCATACTGCAAATGGCCATGGAGAGGTGATGGACGTCATAGGTTGACGAGGAATAGTGGCGAATCTCTAACATTTATCGCACCTCTTGACGTAAGATGCAACATCTTTGGCCAAGATTGGCCACTAGTATCCCTGTGTAATGATTCTCTTGGCCAAGGGTCTTCCTCCTATGTGACTGGAGCAAGAACCCTCATGAACTTCCTGTAAGACTTGGGGAACTTTGGTGGGATGCACACATTTAAAGAGAGGCAATAGAAATCCCTTCTTGTACAGGACGTCTCCTACTATCGAGAACTTGACGGCCCTATATCTCAACTTTCTCCTTTTTAGCTTGGCTTCGGGTAGCTCTCCCTCTTTGATGTATCTGATGAGGGGGTTCATCCATGAGTCTCCTAGGTTCAAATTGAGACAAGGGTTATAAACCTCTTCTTCCTCAATGGTCGTTTTCTTAGGACCTCGATCGAAACTGTCCTTTTGACATCTGTCTTCGTCGTCGAGGCCAACCTTGCCAATGCGTCTGCGTGGCTGTTACTTTGTCGAGGTACCTTCTTTAGTTTTGTCTCTTTGAAGTATTCTAACATCGTTCTCACCCTCTTCAGATACTTGACCATCCTTTCATCTTTGGCCTCATAGACTCCCAACACTTGATTGACAACCAACCTTAAGTCGCTATGAAGTAGGAGTCGTCTTACACTCATAGTCTTTGCCAATGAGAGACCTGCTATCATAGCTTCATATTCTGACTCGTTGTTAGATGCTTTGAAGTTGAACCTCAAAGCGTATTCAATGTTGGCACCATCTAGAGCTGAAAGTATCAGCCCTGCGCCTCTTCCACTGTCACAGGAGGAACCATCAATGAAGAGATTCCAAATGTTTGTATCTGATGAGAAATCCCCTTTCGACATGATTCCTTGCCTGAAGAGGTACCAATCCTCCTCGTTCTCCGCCATTCTACCCTTGATCTTTTTGGACACGACCCCTTCCTGGCCCTGGAAGACGTTTGGTGTCGTCTCTTCCTGCTCTCGGAAGACACTGCCGTTTGACCCCTTAGCACCAATCAGGTCATTCTCTGCCTCGGCCTCTTCCTATTTGAACTCAGCAACAAAGTCTGCGAGGGTGTAATACCCCGTAATTTTAAATGACTTTTAAAATGGGTTAATTTAAATTAATGGATTAATTGGATTTTATTATTAATTAATTCATTCGGGTTTTATCCGGACTGTGGATATTAAAATGGATGATTCTGAATATTACTTAAAGATATTTAGGTAATATATGAATGTGATGTCATTGATATGACGGTGTGATATAATTTCGATAATTTGGATTTTTAGTCAGACGCGGTATGGGACGTGTCGGGACTAATTTATTAAATTAAAAAGGAAATTTATTTTCTATCGACCTTATAATCATTTCGACTGCGCCGTTGCGTCCGGAAGGTTTGAAATAGTCAGAAAAGTCTATTTGGATGTTAATTTTGAGTCTCGGGTCATTTGGAAATGAATAGACAACATGAAAGGGCATTTTGGTCATTTTTCTAAGGGGGGTGAATAGTGATTTCGGATTTTGTACTATTATAAGTATTGGTAGATTAAGTGTATGGGGGTTATTCATCTCCTCTACACAAAGTAGTGAAGCCATCTTCCTAGAAAGAGTGAAAGGGTGCTTGGGAAGGGAAAAGCCTACTTGGGAAGGAAAAGAACAAGAACCAAGGTTCACCACCACCAACCACCACCGGAGGTTGACCGGAGAAGGGACAACCAACTAAGATATACTACACCAAAGGATCAGACCTTCAGTAAAGGCAAGTGTTTGATAATGGCAATTTAAGTTTGTATATTGTCCATGTTAGAATAGTATGAAAAGAGAAGATTATTCATGTTTGGAAGAAATAATGGAGTATTAAATGGATTTCTGGAAACTGAAATGATATAGGAATTAAACTCATGTTTTAGGTTGATAATAATCCACGAAATAGTCATGAAACTGTTGAAGAAATTATGAAAACCATTGATGTGTTCTTGAAGTTGATATGTTGATAATTTTCTGGAAAATAAGGAGATAAACATGCTTTTTAATCCAATCCCTTGATGATTCTAGGATGTTTAGAGTATTGAAAATCGTTCATATATGTTGATATATCATGTAGTAAAGATTATAAGTCATTTGGGATGTTTAGATGAAGGTTTAAATGATCATAAGTTGCTAAACCCGTAGTTGCAGAAAATGCAGAAAACCAGGCTGTGACCTGAGGGATCGATCGATCGACCCCTGCCTTCGATCGATCGACCTCCCCAGAATATGTAAAGTTGCTTCTTTTTAAATGTTGATTCTTATCCAAAAACTTTTGTGGATCTTTGGTGATTATTATTTGGATATTATGGGACTTAGAAAATATCAGTAAACCCTTGATAAGATTTGAATTAATTTGATTTGGATTCAAGTGATTAAAATGATGAAAATTATATTGAATGGAATTTCGGTTGCTAGATTCATTTGTTATATTACAAATGGGGATGTATGAGGATTTAAGATAGGACCAGTAGGGGTGATTTAATATAACACCTGGGTATCCTTAAGTTTACAAGAGGGTTTAATCCTAAGTGAAAGAAGATGTGTTTATAAGAGATTTGAAACTATCGACTTTAACCTTAATTGAAAGGAGAACTAAACTCGTAGTAATTCGGGAGAAATGATGTTATGGACCAGTAGGATATTAGTGACTTCTTACTGAATATATGTTGAGGAAAAACCTATTTGAATCATGTGTATTGAGTGAGGGTAGCCTTAGGGTTACAATTTGAGCATCAAGGACTGAGTTTAAGCTCATTATTAATTTTGCAAGGACGGAGTTAATACAAGAGCGTAGTGGTATGTCTTCTGGATAGAGATGGGAGTTTAGAACACATTTGGTTGAAAGAAGGTATGAGGTTATCCCGATCGCATAGTTGAAGTTGTCGGACCTCCTCGATCGACAAAGTTAAGTAGTAGTGTATTGGAGGGGTTCCTCGTTTGGATTTCGCTTTGCGAGACGCTCCGCGCATGAACCTTAACGACGTCGGGAGTGGAGAGATGTTATAGGATGCGTGGATAATAGATGGGAGTTTAGAACACTTTTGGTTGAAAGAAGATATGAGGTTATCCCGATCGCATAGTTGAAGTTGTCGGACCTCCTCGATCGACAAAGTTAAGTAGTAGTGTATTGGAGGGGTTCCTTGTTTGGATTTCGCTTTGCGAGACGCTCCGCGCATGAACCTTAACGACGTCGAGAGTGGAGAGATGTTATAGGATGCGAGGATAATTAAATTATGAAGTAAATATATGATATTTTAATACGTGGAATTTAAAAGAGATATAATGCTACGTATGGGAAATATCTTAGGGTAGTGATATTACCTTATTGATATTATGTTATAGGTATGATAATACCTATTTGATTGATTGATGATTTATGTGTATGACATACCTAGCTTACTTGCTATCGGTGGGAGGTTTGCGCGTGAGGGCAGTCATATCCTGATGAATCCATGGGATCTTTGATTTGTCGCTCGAGAACATAGGTCTATGAAAGACTTATCGGGGAGTTGATAAGTCCGCTGACTGTGGGTACGTAGGTATGTGCGTGACCCATGGATACGAGAACTATGTTCGCCTCCAATTTGTTTGTTGTTGTTTGTGGTTCGTGGAATCTTACTGAACCTTTAGTCCCCTGTTCGGCGACCTGCGATAATGGGACATGATAGCAGAGTAATGCATTGCACCGCATCTGTGACTCGGGGTGCCGTATTATATATGAATATATATATAATGGATTAAATGATTGAATGGATATATATTGTGGTTAAATCTATCTACGGTGATAATTGTAGATAACGGTGAATAGAGAAAGATAATGGAATTAAGTTAATGAATGTTTATTCTTAAAGAATTGGATAGCTTAATTCATATTAATGAGAAATGATTCATGTTAATGAGAAACGATTCATATAAATGAGAAATGTAAATGAATAATAATGTGACGTATGGTATGGGACATACGGGGATTATGATATGGGAATGGAATTATAATATGGAAACTGGAAAAGAGGAACCATTAAATAGGACGTTAATAGGAAACGTTAAGTGTGCACTCTAGTTGAGAAGTGAGAATAAGAAGTGAGAGTTGGATCTAACATGTACATAATAAATGCTTTATTGCACTTGTTAAATACTTGCTGTTTTAAAAATCATCTACACATTCGGGCTCTGACCCGTTTTCTTGCATATTTTCTCTTCTATTGTATCTTCTATATCAGGTGTCCATCAACAGGGACGCCAACCTTAGCGGATTATGACAGACTATGGAGCTATGGAGTTTTTGCTTAGACGCCTTTCATCTTTTGATTCACAGTATTCTTAGTTAGGGCATGTCGCCCAAAGGATTCAGTTATCTTTTTCTATCGGGGTTAATTACTATTGTATTCGGGACTTTTTAATACATTTAACATTGTTGGGATTATTGTAAAGGATTTATATTATTTGGGAATGTTTATTCCAATTGCATTTAAATTCTTTTGAGTTATTTCTTGTGTTATCAGTGTTGCAGTATAAAATGTGTAGTGTTATTCTTAAACTAAAGGTTTTGTTGAAATTTAAATTTGGAAAGTTTTTAACACCAACTTAATTGGGTATTGGGTGAGTTGTAAATGTTTTCGACAGTGATGCTAAGAATGAGCCAACTGTATATTCTGTTTTAATTTGGTATGGGACTGGCCACCCGGTATTTAATTAGGCGGGGTGTTACAGGTGGTATCAGAGCATCAGGTTCTAGTGTCCTTTAGGATCTGTACGGCTTACTGTGTTTTCAGCTTAGCGTTATTTGATGTAGAGCCCTATGTTTAGGATTGTTGATCTCTTTGGTAAGATTCCATATATATCAGTGAATCTTATTTATGTTCGGGAGTGATCGAACAAAGAAGTATGGCAGATGAGGGCCATTGGATGGATAGCGGAGATCGTACTTATGAGGTTATGAAGTATGTTCGAGTATGATGACCGTAGTCGAGGTCACCCCTATTATGGAAAAAAAAATTTAGGAGAGTCATTAGTAGAAGTTCTTGAAATGCAGGAATTATGTGTGTTACCTAGCGAAGGCAATATATTCAAAGGCTTGGACATATAGTGGAGTTTGGTGAACTAGAACTGAAAATTTGGGGTAAAAATTTTGTTGACTCATCGGAGAAAAGTTATAATAGTGGGATTCAATAACCACCACCCGCAAATGAGGGTATGTTTCCTATCTAAGGAATTATGAGGCGTATTGATTTTAGTAGCGATTAATATTGTGGGGGCTAAAAGGGTTGCTAAACTTAGCCTATAGCATCGTTATTTACGTAGACTTACTGAGGGGTGTGGGATACCTATAAATTACATGTTATCACGTGGGTTTGATTTTTATCATGGGATGATTTACCTTGGGCATGTCCGAGCGTGATGTGACTATCGGCATGCATTGACTTGTGGTATACGAGAGCGTATGTACTACTACTATCCTGCATCTTGTCTTCTATAAGAGAGTAGATGCGTAGACTCTATTTGAAATCGATAAAACCTAATTTTTGTTTTAAATCGATAAACCTGATATTTTTTTTTATAAACCAAATTTTTATATATTATTGACTAAGGACCTTAGGAGTTTCGATGATCGACTACTTTAGGAAGTAGTGTATCGGGGTGGTTCCTTGTTTGGATTTCGCTTGCGAGACACCCCACGCATGAAACTAATAACCGTTGGGAATCGAAATAAGTTAGGTCTTTGGGAAACGAGTTTAAAACCTTTGCGAAAATTTTAATATTGAAAGCGGTACGAGAGGGTGTATGGGCGCCCTGGATGATTGGATTGTAGTAGTTTTCATTATTGTAAAAAGATAAGTAGTTGGAACTTCACGATTTATTTGTTCAATGTGTGAGGCTCAATTTTCCCAAAGTTTGTCGCAAGGACGGTATAGGGAAGATTAGGTAACATCTCAATTTGATTCAGTTGAAACTATATGGTGAGGCTTGGCGTATAATATCGATAGGGATTTTGTTAATGTACTGTATGGGCGGTACGTCTTAGATTTCTTGCGATGTGAGATTTATACTCGGAGTTGACCTTACCGGTATGACTTATATTCCTGAATTTCGGGACGAAATTCTGTTATAAGGGGGGAAGTATGTAATACCCCGTAATTTTAAATGACTTTTAAAATGGATTATATTTTAAATTAATGGATTAATTGGATTTTATTATTAATTAATTCATTCGGGTTTTATCCGGACTGTGGATATTAAAATGGATGATTCTGAATATTACTTAAAGATATTTAGGTAATATATGAATGTGATGTCATTGATATGACGGTGTGATATAATTTCGATAATTTCGATTTTTAGTCAGACGCGGTATGGGACGTGTCGGGACTAATTTATTAAATTAAAAAGGAAATTTATTTTCTATCGACCTTATAGTCATTTCGACTGCGCCGTTGCGTCCGGAAGGTTTGAAATAGTCAGAAAAGTCTATTTGGATGTTAATTTTGAGTCTCGGGTCATTTGGAAATGAATAGACAACCCGAAAGGGCATTTTGGTCATTTTTCTAAGGGGGTGAATAGTGATTTCGGATTTTGTACTATTATAAGTATTGGTAGATTAAGTGTATGGGGGTTATTCATCTCCTCTACACAAAGTAGTGAAGCCATCTTCCTAGAAAGAGTGAAAGGGTGCTTGGGAAGGGAAAAGCCTACTTGGGAAGGAAAAGAACAAGAACCAAGGTTCACCACCACCAACCACCACCGGAGGTTGACCGTAGAAGAGACAACCAACTGAGATATACTACACCAAAGGATCAGACCTTCAGTAAAGGCAAATGTTTGATAATGGCAATTTAAGTTTGTATATTGTCCATGTTAGAATAGTATGAAAATAGAAGATTATTCATGTTTGGAAGAAATAATGGAGTATTAAATGGATTTCTGGAAACTGAAATGATATAGGAATTAAACTCATGTTTTAGGTTGATAATAATCCATGAAATAGTCATGAAACTGTTGAAGAAATTATGAAAACCATTGATGTGTTCTTGAAGTTGATATGTTGATAATTTTCTGGAAAATAAGGAGATAAACATGCTTTTTAATCCAATCCCTTGATGATTCTAGGACGTTTAGAGTATTGGAAATCGTTCATATATGTTGATATATCGTGTAGTAAAGATTATAAGTCATTTGGGATGTTTAGATGAAGGTTTAAATGATCATAAGTTGCTAAACCCGTAGTTGCAGAAAATGTAGAAAACCAGGCTGTGACCGGAGGGATCGATCGATCGACCCCTGCCTTCGATCGATCGACCTCCCCAGAATATGTAAAGTTGCTTCTTTTTAAATGTTGATTCTTATCCCAAAACTTTTGTGGATCTTTGGTGATTATTATTTGGATATTATGGGATTTAGAAAATATCAGTAAACCCTTGATAAGATTTGAATTAATTTGATTTGGATTCAAGTGATTAAAATGATGAAAATTATATTGAATGGAATTTCGGTTGCTAGATTCATTTGTTAAATTCCAAATGGGGATGTATGAGGATTTAATATAGGACCAGTAGGGGTGATTTAATATAACACCTGGGTATCCTTAAGTTTACAAGAGGGTTTAATCCTAAGTTTTTTTTTTTGGTTATTAACCGGGGTGTCCACTAGCGACTTAGTGACTAATCCCCTCGCTGATTTGTAGGCACCTCGATGGGTGGGACAGCTGGCCAAGAGATTTAAAGCTTCTCCATGCCCAAGGCGGGAATCGAACCCCCGACCTTGGTTAAGGTTGGAAGAGCCCCTTCCGCTCTACCAAACCCCCTTGGTTTTTAATCCTAAGTGAAAGAAGATGTGTTTATAAGAGATTTGAAACTATCGATTTTAACCTTAATTAAAAGGAGAACTGAACTCGTAGTATTTCGGGAGAAATGATGTTAGTGACTTCTTACTGAATATATGTTAAGGAAAAACCTATTTGAATCATGTGTATTGAGTGAGGGTAGCCTTAGGGTTACAATTTGAACATCAAGGACTGAGTTTAAGCTCATTATTGATTTCGCAAGGACGGAGTGTAATACAAGAGCGTAGTGGTATGTCTCCTGGATAGAGATGGGAGTTTAGAACACATTTGTTTGAAAGAAGGTACGAGGTTATTCCGATCGCATAGTTGAAGTTGTCGAACCTCCTCGATCGACAAAGTTAAGTAGTAGTGTATTGGAGGGGTTCCTTGTTTGGATTTCGCTTTGCGAGACGCTCCGCGCATGAACCTTAACGACGTCGGGAGTGGAGAGATGTTATAGGATGCGAGGATAATAGATGGGAGTTTATAACACTTTTGGTTGAAAGAAGATATGAGGTTATCCCGATCGCATAGTTGAAGTTGTCGGACCTCCTCGATCGACAAAGTTAAGTAGTAGTGTATTGGAGGGGTTCCTTGTTTGGATTTCGCTTTGCGAGACGCTCCGCGCATGAACCTTGACGACGTCGAGAGTGGAGAGATGTTATAGGATGCGAGGATAATTAAATTATGAAGTAAAGATATGATATTTTAATACGTGGAATTTAAAAGAGATATAATGCTACGTATGGGAAATATCTTAGGGTAGTGATGTTACCTTATTGATATTATGTTATAGGTATGATAATACCTATTTGATTGATTGATGATTTATGTGTATGACATACCTAGCTTACTTGCTATCGGTGGGAGGTTTGCGCGTGAGGGCAGTCATATCCTGATGAATCCATGGGATCTTTGATTTGTCGCTCGAGAACATAGGTCTATGAAAGACTTATCGGGGAGTTGATAAGTCCGCTGACTGTGGGTACGTAGGTATGTGCGTGACCCATGGATACGAGAACTATGTTCGCCTCCAATTTGTTTGTTATTGTTTGTAGTTCGTGGAATCTTACTGAACCTTTAGTCCCCTATTCGGCGACCTGCGATGATGGTAATGATAGCAGAGTAATGCATTGCACCACATCTGTGACTCGGGGTGCCGTATTATATATGAATATATATATATATATAATGAATTAAATGATTGAATGGATATATATTGTGGTTAAATCTATCTACGGTGATAATTGTAGATAACGGTGAATAGAGAAAGATAATGGAATTAAGTTAATGAATGTTTATTCTTAAAGAATTGAAAAGCTTAATTCATATTAATGAGAAATGATTCATGTTAATGAGAAACGATTCATATAAATGAGAAATGTAAATGAATAATCACGTGACGTATGGTATGGGACATACGGGGATTATGATATGGGAATGGAATTATAATATGGAAACTGGAAAAGAGGAACCATTAAATAGGACGTTAATAGGAAACGTTAAGTGTGCACTCTAGTTGAGAGGTGAGAATAACAAGTAAGAGTTGGATCTAACATGTACATAATAAATGCTTTATTGCACTTGTTAAATACTTGCTGTTTTAAAAATCATCTACACATTCGGGCTCTGACCCATTTCCTTGCATATTTTCTCTTCTATTGTATCTTCTATATCAGGTGTCCAGCAACAGGGACGCCAACCTTAGCGGATTATGACAGACTATGGAGCTATGGAGTTTTTGCTTAGACGCCTTTCATCTTTTGATTCACAGTATTCTTAGTTAGGGCATGTCGCCCAAAGGATTCAGTTATCTTTTTCTATCGGGGTTAAATACTATTGTATTCGGGACTTTTTAATACATTTAACATTGTTGGGATTATTGTAAAGGATTTATATTATTTGGGAATGTTTATTCCAATTGCATTTAAATTCTTTTGAGTTATTTCTTATGTTATCAGTGTTGTAGTATAAAATGTGTAGTGTTATTCTTAAACTAAAAATGGTTTTGTTGAAATTTAAATTTGGAAAGTTTTTAACACCAGCTTAATTGGGTATTGGGTGAGTTGTAAATGTTTTTGACAGTGATGCTAAGAATGAGCCAACTGTATATTCTGTTTTAATTTGGTATGGGACTGGCCACCCGGTATTTAATTAGGCGGGGTGTTACAGAGGGCTTGCCCTTTGATGGCTGTCTTAGGTTGGTAGGTAAGGTCATACTCCCCCAACTCAATGGCCCAAGTCATCAACCTTCCATATTTCTCAGGTTTATGCAGGACCTATCTTAGTGGGGAGTTGGTGAGGACTACCATTGAATGGGCTTGGAAGTAGGGCTTCATCTTCTTGAAGCATGTATTAGGGCGTAGGCTAACTTTTCCATACGAGGGTAATTTTGTTCAGACCCTTGAAGGGCTTTACTGTTGAAGTATACAGGCTTTTGGATTCTACCGTCTTCTCGTACTATGGCTGCACTGATAGCCGATTCAGAGACTGCTAGATACACATATAATTTCTCTCCTACTATGGGCCGAGATAACAACAAGGGAGACCCAAGGTATGACTTGAGTTGGTTAAATGCTTCTTGGCACTCTTCGTCCCACTGAAAGGACATTCTAAGCACTTTAAAGAACGGAAGACACTTATCTGTTGCTCTGGAAACAAACCTGTTGAGTGCGGCCACTCTCCCCGTGAGTCTTTGGACGTCCTTGATGCTTCTTGGTGTCTTCATGTCAAGCAAAGCCTTGATCTTCTCTAGGTTTGCTTCGATTCCTCTTTGATTAACGATGAATCCAAGAAACTTCCCAACTCCTACCCCAAACACACTTCGCGGGGTTGAGTTTCATTCTATACAAGTCTATAGTATCAAAGGTCTTTTCGAGGTCTGCCACATGAGTGCAGGCCTTTAAGCTCTTTGTCAGCATATCGTCTACATACACTTCCATGGTTTTGCCTATTTGGTCTTCGAACATCTTATTCACAAGACGTTGGTACGTCGCCCCTGCATTTTTTAGACCGAAGGGCATCACCTTGTAGCAGTACGTCCCTTTGTCGATAATGAAGGCTGTCTTCTGTATCCATGAAGATCTGATTGTAGCCTGAATATGTGTCCGTGAAGCTCATGAGCTCATGCCCTGTAGTAGCATCTACCATCTGATCTATTCGAGGTAGGGGATAGCTGTCTTTTGGGCAAGACCTGTTCAGGTCAGTGAAATCAATGCACATTCTCTATTTCCCATTGGCTTTGGGCACGATGACTACATTTGACAACCACTCCGGGTATATGACTTCTCTTATAAACTCAGCCTCTTTTAATTTTTTTACCTCTTCCCGGATGACGCCGTACTTCTCTCTGGAGTAAACTCTTCGTCTTTGTTTGATAGGCTTGGCCTCTTTGGTCACGTTGAACTTGTGACTCATAACTTCAGGGTTGATACCGGGCATGTCTGCGTGACTCCAAGAGAAGACACTCTGTCTCCTCCTAAGGAAGTTTATCAGCTCTTCCTTGATCTCTATTTTTAGGGATTTACCGACCTGGATGGTTTTTTCCGGTTCGTCCTCATTTAGGGCGATGGATTCTACCTCTTTTGCGGCCTCTCCCTTCTTCAACTTTGTTTCATCTCTCGGGTCCAATGTATCAATGTTATAGGTGGTGGTTGCCCTCTTATGGGCCTCCCTCTCTTCGGCCGAGTTGAAGTAACATTCTCGTGCTATGGTCTGGTCACCCTGCACTTCCCCTACCCCACAGGGGGTCATAAATTTTAGCATCTGGTGGACCGTCGACGACACAACTTCAAACTCCTTAAGGGCCACTTTTCGAAAGATGAGGTTATAGGCCGAGAAGACATTTTCATCCATTACGAAAAAATTTATCTTTCGGGTCAACCTCTTAGGCCACTCATCACCCATCCATACGTCCATCTCATACATGCCCAATGGGTGGACCTTTTCGCCGCTGAAGCCCATTAAGGGATGATGATTGGGTACCAGCCTAGCTCTGCTAAGACCTAGGCTCTTGAAGCAAGGCCAAAACATTACGTCTGCTGAACTCCCTCCGTTCACGAGGATCCTCTGCACCTCGCACCCATGCACTCTTATTGTTATTACCAAAGGGTCATCATGCGGGGATAAGATACCTTTGAAGTCGAGTCGGGAGAACCCGACTATAAGGGTGTCCATGTCCACCTTCTTTCTCTTCTATGCTGTATCAAAAGACGTTAGATTTACAACCTCAAGTTTGACCATCGACTTAGCCTCTGCCACATGAGCTTTCCTGTCAGCCACTTCAGAACCACCTCCCGCAAGTCCTCCGCATATGGTGTCAACACCAAAGGAGATCATGCCAACCCTCTTCACCGGGGTGTTGTCATCTTTCGGCGAAAGGTCCGGATCGTCTTCATCATCATCTTCCGAGTCATTTCCTCTTCTAGCTAGGGCATCGTCACGGCATCTATCGTTTCTCCTTTTCTTAGGGTCATCTCTTCCCCCCTTAGGAGCTTTGCCATCAACATACTTCCTCAGCTTTTTGGATTTTAACATCTTCTCAATCTCATCCTTCAAGGCGAAGCATCTGTCTGTAACATGACCATGGTCCTGATGGAACTCACATCACAAGTTTTTATTCCTCTTATACGGAGGTACCTTCAATTTCTCTGGCCATCTTAGAGTCCTATCATTCTTGATCTCGCTGAGGATATGCTCACAACTCACGGTTAGAGGGGTATATTGAGCGAACTTGTCATCGGGTGACCTCTTCTTTCCATCTTTCTTTCTTTGGGACTTCCCATTACTACCGTGGTTCTTATCATCATACTTGGCGGCCATTGCCTCTTCGGCATTCATGACTTTTCCCGCAGTTGCCAGTAACTCTGCCATGGACCTGGGAGGGTCTTCCGCGAGTTTCCACAATAACTCCCCTTTCTGCAGACCTCCTATGAGGGCGGTCATGGCTGTATTCTCTTTGTAATCTTTAACCTCAAGTTTCTCTTTGTTGAACCTGACCATATAGTCCCTTAGGCTCTCGTCCTTGCCTTGCTTGACATACAGTAGATGAGTGGTGTTCTTTTGAGGTCTTACCCCAAAATAGAAGTTATGAATGAATCGTTCGGCCAAGCCCTTGAAGTTCTCAATTAAATTCTTCGGAAGATAGGTGAACCAGCTGTGCGCTGATCCTGTCAAGGTCCCAGAGGGCCTACACTTCATCTCATCCGGTATCGAGTAGATGTCCACCGCCGACTGATACATCTCAATGTGATGTACAGGGTTGGTGCTACCATCATACTTGGGAGACACCACTGGTGGTTTGAATTTAGCAGGGGTCGGGAATCTCACTATCTTAGCTACGAATGGAGAGCCCTCTTAGTAGCCCCTTTACAGTGGATCCCTACTTTTGATGAGGTCTCTTATATTCTCCTCAAGACATTGGATAGAGTCATTCCACGGTCTCCTACCATCGGCCTGGCCGAGGTTCTCCCCAGCCACTTCCAAGGGATGGACTGAGGGTTCCCCTGTCGCAGCACCACGTCGGCTGTTGACCTCTTCCTGGTCTTTGCCCCTTTCTTCACGGGATCGGCCTTGATCAGGCCGACCCTATCTGTCTCCTCTTTGCGAGCCGGCTGCGCTTCTCAACCTTGATAACCTCTATCTTAGGTCATTCACTGGGCCCAACCTCTCAAAGGCTGACCCTCTGCTCAATCGATCAAAAGCTGATCCTCTTTGTTGGGCCTCTTCACCTCTTCGGTCGATACAACCTCATCTCTGCTGAAGAGGACGTACCGTATTATTCGAAACCTCATATGGCTCCCAACAATCCTCCGGGACCTCTTCCGCCTCTAGATCGTCATACCTGTCCTCCGAGCAAGGGTTTCTTTGCCTCCCCAGGCGTAAGCGCCTAGGGTCGGCAACGTCCATCCTCCGCTGGGGTGCAGGCTGGTCCTTCTTTGGTGCCTGGAGTGGTCCCCTGGCGTCAGGATGAGGCTGGACAGCCGCCGGAGTGATTATCTCCGGTGAGACTCCAGGTGACCTCATCATAGTTTGGCTGAGCTGTGCAAACTCCTCCTGCATAGCTTATTGTGTTGCAGCCAAATACCTCAAGGCGACATCTACCTCCGCCATTTCGGACTGAGGTGGTGCCTGGCTGGAACTAGGCCCTCCCCCACCATGCGGCGAAAGAGGCGGTGGTAATTCTGGTGCCATGTGTTAGCAAATAAGAGCTTGAGTAGCAAGTGAGCTTAATACCTTAAAATACCTCTTTCAATGGTGAAACAGCTCAACACAAGGGGTGGTGCCTGGTTCACCACCAGAGTCTCCGGTGAGGCTAAGCTGAAGAAGAGGAAGAGACAGCTTCTCGTTCCCACAGACGGTGCCAAAATGATGATGCTGGAAACAACACCACCCTTCAAGGTGTTTGTGAGCTCAATTCAATGTTAACAATGGCAGCATAGGGTATATACACTCATAGTAGAAGGAGATGAGGAGAAGAGGATTTACACCGGAATATAAGTGGTTTAGCCAATTAGGCCTACGTCCACTGTGCAAGTGTATGATGTGTATCAATATGTGAGGGCACTAATGGCCATAAATACAATCTCTCAAGCTTTCTCTCTCTACTGTGTATTTGAACAGAGTTTCAGCTAGGGTTGCTAATTTCGAGATCCTTTGCAAGGTAGAGGATGACTTCTATATATAGTGCCTGGGGGGTGTAATGTACCCCCTATGCATGCAATGAGCATGTGTGTGTTGATCTAGCCAATCTGATGAAGACATCTGTCACTGTCACAGGTAGAGAATGATGATAAAATATTCCCCCCACGTGAGGGGAATGATTTGTTATAACTGAACTGTGTCCACGTGTCCTTATCCACACATATGCCAATAAGAGCTCGGCCTCGATACCTAGTCCTGACCTCGGCCTGGAAGAGGCCGAGGCTGGTAAGGTCCAGTTATCCATATAATCCGAGATGAATCACTAAGGTCTCGGCTTAAGTGAAGCCGAGGTAAGGAGTTAGGGTCGGCCTAGGCCGAGGTTAAGCTAGCATGTGCGTGGAACGTCGGTTGATTTACTGATGAGGTCGAACTTTTGTGGAAGTATGTGTAACACCCCGCCTAATTAAATACCGGGTGGCCAGTCCCATACCCAATTAAAACAGAATATACAGTTGGCTCATTCTTAGCATCACCGTCGAAAACATTTACAACTCACCTAATACTCAATTAAGCTGGTGTTAAAAACTTTCCAAATTTTAATTTAACAAAATTCATTTTTAGTTTAAGAATAACACAACACATTTTATTCTACAACACTGATAACCAAATAGATAACATAAAATAATTTAAAAGCATTTGGAATAAACATTCCCAAATAATATTAATCCCTTACAGAAATCCCAACAATATTAACTGTATTAAAAAGACCCGAATACAATAGTATCTGACTCCAATAGGAAAAGATAACTGAATCCTTTGGGCGACATGCCCTAACTAAGAATACTGTGAATCAAATGAAGATAAGCGTCTAAGAAAAATTCCATAAATCCATAGCTCGTCAATATCAACTAAGGATGGCGTCCCTGCTGCTGGACACCTGATATAGAAGATACAATAGAAAAGAAAATATGCAAGGAAACGGGTCAGAGCCCGAATGTGTAAATGATTTTTAAAACAGCAAGTATTTAACAAGTGCAATAAAGCATTTATTATGTACATGTTAGATCCAACTCTCACTTGCTATTCTCACCTCTCAACTAGAGTGCACACTTAACGTTTCCTATTAACCTCCTAGTTAATGGCTCCTCTTTTCTAGTCTCCATATAATAATTCCATTCCCATATCAGAATCCCCGTATGTCCCATACCATACGTCACATTATTATTTATTTACATTTCTCATCGTTTCTCATTAACATGAATCATTTCTCATTAATATGAATTAAGCTTTTCAATAAGCATTCATTAACTTAATTCAATTATCTTTCTCTATTCACCGTTATCTACAATTTTTCACACAGTAGATGATTTAACCACAATATATCCATTCATTCATTTAATTCATTATATATATATTCATATATAATACGGCACCCCGAGTCACAGATGCGGTGCAATGCATTACTCTGCTATCATGTCCCATCATCGCAGGTTGCCGAATAGGGGACTAAAGGTTCAGTAAAGATTCCTCGAACCATGGACAACATCACAAACATTGGAGGCGAACATAGTTCTCGTATCCATGGGTCACGCACATACCTACGTACCCACAGTCAGCGGACTTATCAACTCCCCGATAAGTCTTTCATAAACCTATGTTCTCGAGCGACAAATCAAAGATCCCATGGATTCATCAGGATATGACTGCCCTCACGCGCAAACCTCCCACCGATAGCAAGTAAGCTAGGTATGTCATATACATAAATCACCAATCAATCAAATAGGCATTATCATACCTATAATATAATATCAATAAGGTAATATCACTACCCTAAGATAATTCCCATATGTAGCATTATATCTCTTTTAAATTCCACGTATTAAAATATCATATCTTTACTTCATAATTTCATTATCCTCGCATCCTATAACATCTCTCCACTCCCGACGTCGTTAAAGTTCATGCGCGGAGCGTCTCGCAAAGAGAAATCCAAACAAGGAACCCCTCCAATATACTACTACATAACTTTGTCGATCGAGGAGGTCCGTCAACTTTAAATACGTGTTTGGGATAACCTCATACCCTATTTCAACCAAATGTGTTCTAAACTCCCATCTCTATCCAGGAGTCATACTGTTAAGCGCTCGTATTACACTTAGTCCTTGCACAATCAATAATGAGCTTAAACTCAGTCCTTGATGTTCATATTGTAATCCTAAGGCTACCCAGGTGTTACATTCAATCACCACTACTGGACATATCCTTAATCCTTAAGCAAACCAATTATAATCCAACAAATGAATCTAGCAACCGAAATTTCTTTAATTTAATTATCATCATTCTAATCAATTTAAATCCCAATCAAATTAATTCAAATCTTATCAAGGGTCTACTGATATTTTCTAAGTCCCATAATATCCAATTAATAATCACCAAAGATCTACAAAAGTTTTGGGATAAGAACCAACATTAAAAAGAAACAACATCATGAATTCTCATATTTTCAATACTCAGAAAAATCAGATCCAAAAATTATTTGAATCATCAATCCGACTTCAGATTTGGATTCTACACGAAAAATTGAGTCAGGTATGTGTTTTGAGTTTTTCTTAAATCTCATCCAAATGCACTCGAAAAGAAGATCTAAACATTCCAAATTGGCTCTTCTCATTCCACTCGTTTTTGCCTCTTTTTCCAAAAAAATTATCAACATATTATCTTCAAGAACACTAAATTATTTTTAAGAATTTCTTCCACAGATTGATGAATATTTATTGGATTATTATCATCCTACAACATGAGTTTACTTCCTATATCATTTCAGTTTCTTAAAATCCATAGAACAACTCCATTATGTCTTCCAAACATGAAAAATCATCTCTTTTCATAATTATTCTAACATGGACAATATACGAACTTAAATTGCAAATATCAAACGCTTGCCTTTACTGAAGATTTGATCCTTTGGAGTTGAATAACATAGGTGGTGATGGTGGTGGTGACCTTTGACCTTTGGTTCTTCTCCTTTCCAAGCAAGCTTTTCCCTTCCCAAGCAACCTTTCACTCTCTCTAGGAAGATGACTTCTCTAATTTGTGAAGAGGAGATGTATAACCCATGTACACTTAATCTACCAATACTTATAATAAGACAAAACCTGGAATCACTATTCATCCCCCTTGTAAAAATAACCAAAATTCCCTTTTGGGTTGTCTTTTCATTTCCAAATGACCCGAGACCCAAATCCAACATTCAAATAGACTTTTTTGACGATTTCAATCCTTCCGGACGCAACGACGCAGTCGAAATGACTATAAGGTCAATAGAAAATAAATTTCCTTTTTAATTTAATAAATTAGTCCCGACACGTCCCATACCGCGTCTGACTAAAAAATCCAAATTATCGAAATTATATCACACCGTCATAATAATGACATCATATTCATATATTACCTAAATATCTTTAAGTAATATTCAGAATCATCCATTTTAATATCCACAATTCGGATAAAACCCAAATGAATTAATTTATAATAAAATCCAATTAATCCATTAATTTAAAATATAACCCATTTTAAAAGTCATTAAAATAATGGGGTATTACAGTATGGCTCCTCGCTACCTCGGCCTACCCCTGACCGAGGTCGCCATTCTCAGGTGAACTGAAGAGCTGCTGACCCTTACGATACATGTTGTGTCCCCTTGATGAGTTTGGTGGTAGTGTCGGCTAGGGCCGACCTTGCCATTCCGGAGGTCTGTTCTCATGAAACCAAGGCATTCCCAACCTCGGCAATGTCTTGTCCAAGGTTGTAGTTTCTGAGCCGAGGTGACACTTGGGGCATATCACCTGGTCTTAGGGTTTATATACACCATATGCCTAGCACCGTAGAAGAGTTGTAAGAGAAAATGAGTTATTGGGATGAGTCAATAAAAGAGACACACCTTTTTCTTTATATTTTTTGGGCCCAAGCTCTTTCTTTATATGCAAATGAGAAACTTCTCATTTCCCAAAATATAGAGAAAACAAAGGCTTGTGGAAGTGAAAACGACTAAGAGATAAAGAGAGTCGCACCAATTTAGCTGTAATAAATGAAGGAGAAGAGTTGTACCAAAGAAGAACCTAAATCGACTAAAAAATTACAATCTCCAATAATGACACGTTGGGTAGATGTTTATCACATTTAGTTATACGAAGAGACATGTTATAATAGTCTGGAGTCCTTTTACATACTATTAATTATAATGCCACGTGGCACATTTACCAAAGGAGACACCAAAATTATATTTAGATATTAGATGTTGACTACAGGTCATCACGTGATACAAATATTTTATACATAATTATTTCAACACATTTTTTTATACATTTCTCTCTTTATCTACTACACTTCAATCTCACTCTATCCCCTCACTCCACCCCCTTGAAATTCAACAATATTTGTCCCCATTACTCTAGCATTCAATAGGTTTTGGTTCCCACTACACCAATTTGATTGCATTTTATTTCCCACTAAATCAACCATCTTCACTGATAATCATAAAGTATGTCCCCACTTAATAACTAGGGTTTGTTATTAAACATTCAAATGACGATACAAGGTGATACTAGTGTGGTTGGGACTACTAAAGACAATGAAATTACCCCAAAATAATATTTTTTAGGTAATTTTTTGGGTCTCATTCATATTATTATTTGTTTGTTCTAAAAGATTAAAAAAATAAAAATTGGCAGAAAATTGAACAGCGGTGCGGGATTTGGGCCCCGAGCTGGAGGTCAAATCTCAGGATAAACCTCCTGAACCATTGTTTTATTTTTTTTAAATGAAATTCATTTGGCACATTCCTAGCGAAATAGCTTAATTTTATCGGTACCTTCCTACCGAATTAGCTTACTACCCTTATTCATTACCTTTCGGCACATTCATAGCGAAAGTGATTCATTTGATAATTTTTATGACTCCTTATATATGATTCATTTGATGATTTTTATGACTCCTTATGTATGATTCATTTGATCATATGTGTAACATAATGCTTTCTTATGTAGGATGCCTTCATGGATTTTAACTTTATATTATTTGACGAGGCGTTAGTCAATATCAATTGTCAGGTCAAAGGAATTGATGGCTCCTTAGGAGTCGATGCCAATGTCATTTTCTTTACGGACCAAGTATTTGTATCACTCACAATATTTGCAGCTGTTTAAAATGAGTTAAAATGTACTGATTACTTTATATCTATATTCTCATGTATTTTCCACCCTTCAAGTGTTAGTCGTTTGGGCTCAAGCGCAAGCCCGATTAGTTAGAACAGTAATAATAGTCACCAAGTCTGACGCACCTTCGGTAACATATAAGGGACGTTTACATTTGAGATGTGAGAGGGTAGGAGAGTACCTTGACCATCATGGGAAGAATTATGAGAAAGAAATAAGTACTCGAGGTGACAAAAATAAGAAGAAGAATGCAACGACTAGAAAGTGCAATTGTTCATTTATTTTGGAAGGAATTCCACTTGATAATGGGAGTTGCATGTTACATGTTATAAGTGGAGTTCATAACCAGCAATTGTCGGAATCATTAATTGGTCATCCATACGCTGGTCGTCTTACTTTAGAGGAGAAAAACATCGTTGAAGAGATGTCGTTGAGTGGGATGAAGCCAGCCACCATTCTAATGACGATAAAATGTCGTCATGTTAATAATGTGTCAACAATGAAAACAATTTACAATGCCAAGGGAAAATTAAGGATTAGTGAACGGAAGGGTAGAATGACGATGCAAAAGGTAATGAAGTTGATCGGTGACAAACACTATGTATATTGGTATATAATGAATGATTCTACAATAGTGGTGGAAGATATATTTTGGGCTCATCCAAACTCCATCTAATTGGAAAAGTGTTTTTCCTCAGTTGTCATTGTCGATTGCACTTACAAGAACCGTTACAAGATGCATCTGTTCGAGATGGTTGGTGTAACCTCTTGTGGATGGACGTTCAATATTGGTTTTGAATTTTTTTTTTACAGAGAAGGAAGAGAACTACTGTTAGGCATTGGGACAGTTAAAAGAGCTATTCGATCCATTTGCATGACTCATTATCTTCATCACCGATCGAGAGTATGCGTGCATCAATGCATTGCATGGTGTGTTTCCCGTAACAAGATATATGGTATGCACTTTCCGCGTTCATCGCAATGTGAAAATACATGCCCATAAAGAGATCCACGATGAGGATTCCCTAAAGAAATACACGAGAGATTGGGTTCATTAGGTTGAATCCCCCTAGAGAGCGATTTCAACGAATATTCGTGTTTATTTCACGTGGATTGGGTTGCATACCATAACACTTTAAACTACATTAACTGTACATGATATAATTTGAAGGAGACATTCGTTCATGCATGGACCAATATGATAAAATATCGGGGCAACCGAACTATAAATTGGTGTGAAGGAACGCACGGTAAGCTGAAGAAACACTCAGAGAGTTCTCAACTACCTTTTAACAAGGTGCTTGTCGACGTTATATTGAGGTGTGGGTTATAAAAATTATGAATGAGTTTGAGGATTCCTTCCAAAAAATAAAGCAGTCGCACAATATTCCTTTATTGTGTGAGCTAATTAGTCGGGTTTCACACTATGCGATTGACCTAGTTCTAAAGGAACTAAAAATGTGTGACAATGTTGGCATGGATTTTTAATCGTGCCTCTAAGTCACGCGCAATGTCTACGATATACCTTGCGCTCATCAGTTGGTCATCTACCAAATTGAGGGTCAGGTTATACTTTAGGGGGATGTGGATGGTCATTGACGCAAATTATCTATGGTGCTCGAGTTAATGAAGTACCACATGGTTGATTATGAGTCATAAATGATATTATTGAAATAGAGGTGGAAACGATCAACTATAAATGAGTAAAGGCCGTGTTACTTAAATTAGAGGACATAGGATGTACCATCGATGAAATGCTATTTGAGTCGTCTTTGCTTAAGCAAGGGAAGGATCAACCCTGGGGTCGAATACTAACTACTCGTGAGCAAAGACACGAGAAGTAAACCAAAAAGAATCCCTCTGACTTTAAACTCGTTAGGGAATTAGTGAAGAAGGAATATCGTGTTGTTGAGAGGACTAAGAAGAACATTGATTTTACAAAGTTCACATGCCCGGCCCCATGGTACCCTAACCACACACCCACTTATAGGAGTACCTAAAAGAGATACCTGGGTTTTATAAAGGTCTTGTAGAAGATATCGTGGAGGTGGATGCGAACGACAATTGTGGCTTTAGATGCGTGTTTACTTGTCTAAGGTTGGGTACCAAAAGCACTGGATGGAGAAATGTGAAGGCAGATTTGATGGACGAAATTCTTAAAAATAATGATTTTTATGTACACTATTTTGGTAGTTAGTTTTTGGAAATTGTTCTAAATTTCTTAGACGATTATACAAGCCCGCGTGGTCCGAATTCTTAGATGACCATGCTAGAGTGTGGTTACCTTGTGGTCGAGACTTATAACTGTGTTTGTCCTCATATCAAATAGACAGTGCCTCATTTTTTACCGATGAGACATGAACGACCAAAGAGTCCAATGTTCGCACAGATTACTCATGTATGCGGGAATTATTTTTCATTTTAAAGTTGAAACACAGTTGTCAGTTGCCACCGATTGCAAGTCACTGGCATAATTTTTCCTTGCCCGAAGCTAAGTCTTGGATTGACAAATATGTGGATCAAGTATCAGAGTTACGAAATATTTGCTCGAAGGATGTAGCGAACAATGACCATTCCATAAACATCAACTAATTGGGGATAATTTTTTTATATATAGTTTGGTAATGAGGGATATGTTGTATTTTTTGTACACGTGTTAGATAATGTGTAGGTAGGTTATGAGGGATATTTTATAATTTTTGTATACAGATAAGCCAAGTTGTTGAAAATATATACCAATATAACATATGTAATGGATTTCGCTATCATGTGCAATGCATTTCATTATGAATTGTTAATGTAGTTATCTTGAAGTTGGATATTTATTTAATGTATATGTTATTATTGTAGGATTAACATTGTAATTAATGTTGGAGTATTATTGCGTGTTTGTTAATGTTGGAGTAATATTCTGGTTTCATTCGGCATGAATGTGGAAAATCATGTACAATTATTTGGGATGCATATAATGAATCAAGTAAATGCCATGGAAACCAAAATCCCACTGTTAGGGATGATTATTCCGAACCAGCATATCATGTATTTGGTCCAGCATCATTACAATGAGAAAGCACCCTTATTTCGATGTGAATACCCCGAACCAGACTTAATGAAGTATTGGTTCGTTGTAAACACCATGAACTAATAGCTACATATCGATATTAAAATCCCGAACTAAGTATTAGCCTTGGAAACCAAAATCCCACCGTTAGGGATGATTAATCTCGAACCAACATTTGTATTTGGTTCGTTATCTTTACACCGAGAAAACGCCCTTATTTCGGTATGCATACTCCGAACCAGACTTGATGATCCAACATTGAAACTAACATTTGTACCCCATCGTTAATTAAAACACCAAAACTAACATATGTATTCAAAGATTAATAACATTGATCACATTGATAGCATATTGATAACATTGATCACGTATTTCAACATTTATAACATTGATAACATATTCCAACATTGATAACAAAATTGATAACATATTCCAACATTGATAATTTATTTCAAAATTGATAACATATTCCAATATTGATAACGAAATGTGACACCCCGTCTAATTAAATACCGGGTAGCTACTCATTTATTCAAATTAATACAAAATGTCAAGTTGGTTCAGTTCATAGCATCACTGTCGAAAGAATTTTTAAACCAATACTAGCCACCTAATATTTAAAAAGTGAGTTTTCAATTTTAATTAAATAAGATTAACATGCAACTAATTAAATTATGAAATAATGATACCACGGTCACATCACAATCACAATAGAATAATAATGGAATAATAATGAATCTGGAGGAACACTCCTATGAATACTCCGAATACTGAATAAAACAAATACAAAGTCTGAAACACTAATTAATTTAATCCAAAACTGAAATAAAACTGAGTAATTAAGCTGTCTCTAAGAGAAAAGGGGCGACATGCCCTACAGATGAATAAATCTGAGATGGACTCAAAGAAGGAAGTGGAAGCGTCTATTATCGAGATCTTGTAACTTCCACAGCAGATACAACACATCACTGGAATGGAACTTCTATGCTTGGTGTCCTTGTGGCTGGGAACCTAAAAGGTTTTTACAAGAAAATAAATTTGAAAGCAAACGGGTCAGAGCCCGATTGTGAAAACAGTTTAAAATATAGCAAGTGTTTAATATCATTAAATAGTGAACATAAAATACATGATAGTGCGTGCACTCACATGAGTTCCTCACCTCTCAACTAATGGTGCGCGCCTAACGTACCCGTACCCATTCTAGTTATTCCACTACCTAACTAATCCAATCCATAATCTGACCGTACTTTACAATTCAAAGTTCAATTCCCCAATTCTTAAGGTAAATTGAGAATCTTACTTTTCATTACGCAAAATTAGTTATAATAATTACTAAGAATTTATCATTTTTAACTCTACTAAAAATATCAAAATTATTCACACTTACACTATAATAAACAGTTCATCTCAATTATCAGTATATTAATCTCATCATAAATATACAATAATGGCACCCCTAGGCTAAGATGCGGTGCACACATACTCTGCTATCGAATCCCGGTACATCACGTACATGAGGACCACGTATTTCGAATCTCTCAGGAACCGTTTCAATAAGCAATAAACACACATAATAGAGGCGAACATAGTTCACATACCCATGGTCACGCACATACCTACGCTCCCATGGTCAGCTGACTTACTAACTCACCAATAAGTCATTCTCTGACCTATGTCCTTGAGGTACCAATCTAAATCCCCCCGTAGGCACACGAAGATTAGATGGCCCTGATCGAAAGCCGACCTCCCGTGATAGCAAGTATGATAGGTATGTTATACACATATAAGTCCATATACTAAGCATTCACACATCTTAGATATCTTATAATATTAATAGAGGTATATTCCACCCCCTTATACCGTCATTCAAGTTTGCACATTTATAAGTATTTGGACAATATACAATATAGATCGCCGACACGTCTCACGTCGTAAATCTCAATTACTTAAGTCTTATATGCATTTCTTCAAAATTAAATCCTAAGTTATACTCCGATCTCTCAAATATACCTACTAGTCTTCATCGAGTCTAGGTGTTCACAAAGTTCCCAACATCACTTCTCTAGGGTCTAAATTATGGAAGTTCTCCCCAAAATAATACCTATAAATTAAGCCTATGTGAAGTCCGAAACAAAAATCGGCCGAACAAGGTCATTCTGTCAACTCGTTAGAATTTTCGTACAAACGAGGTAGTTTGAACGAGTGTTGTTCGAACGAAGGCTTCGAACGAACTCGTTAGAAGGGGTACTGGAATCTCGTTAGAAGCTCGTTCGAACGAAGTCGTTTGAATGACCTATATTGGTCTTCTAACGAGATGGCAGAGAATGCCCAGAATTTCCCCAACTTCGTTTTTCACCAAATTCCTTTCTCCAAATCCATCCTAAGTTCATACCAATTAAGTTTTTATGTTTTTAAACTACTCTAAGTCACCCTAGGTCAGTTGTTAACATGTTTTTGGGGTCAAATCTTACTAATTAACATGTAATAACCATATATTCCCAAATCTTGTCCCAAACCCTATGAAAATGAACCCATAATTTAATTGCATACAAAGACTCCTTATTAATCCGTTTTAAAATCATCAAAAGTTATATTTTGGGTACTTAATTCGTCTATAACCATTCTACATGCAATCCCTATCCAAAATTATGAGTTCCACAACAATCCTATTTGGGTTTTCATAAAAATTTTCAAGGTATAAAAAGTTTCTACACTAAACATGGAGGAAATATTCATTAAAATTAATAACATCAAATCACTTGCCTTAGATTTGTTCTTTTGATTTGTTGTTGGTGATTAAAGGCCGAACCTCTCCTCTTTTCGGTCACAAATCCTTCCCAATTGGTGGTGGTGGGTGGTGGTTTTGGTTTGGAACCTCTTGTAACTTCTCTCAAACTCCCGTTAGCCCACTTCTATTGTTTTTGGCTGATAATGGCCTTAGTGGCCTCTCTAATAATATATAATTAAACTCTAAAATTCGTGGGTTTTAATTCCTCAATTTTTAAAATAACCAAAATACCCTTCTAGGGTTTATCCTAAAAATGTCCCGGGACACAAACTAAACCATCGGCTAGTGTTTTCTGACTATTTCGGCCCTTCCGGACACATTAGCGCACTCAAAATGACCATTTGGTTGATAAAAATATAAATTACTTTTTAATATAATTAAATTTATTCCTGATGCGACTGACACGTGCGTCCCAACTAAATTTCTCAAATTGTCGTATTTATGCCTCGCGACAATTTTGATATTTTCAATACTGATATATTACCATATATGCTCAGTAATATTTTATTTCAACATCATAATCAAATACCAATTCACATATCGCTAGTATTAACCTTCGGATTAATTTCCAATTAATTCTCTTTTAATTCAATTAATCTCTTAAATAAAAATCAATAAAATTACGGGGAATTACATACTTTCCCCCTAATAACAGATCTTCGTCTAGAAATTCAGAACTAAATAATACCTGGTAAAAATAACTCTGGATAACGCTCGTGCATCTCATCCTCGCGCTCCCATGTGGACTCCTCGGCATTATGATGCCACCGCTGAACACGTACTAATGGTACTATCTTCGACCTCAGTTTCCTCTCGTTGTGGTCCAGAATGGCAATCGTCCCCTCCTCGTAGGAACTATCGGGATGTAGGTCGATGTCCTCTAAAGAAATGTAAGTATGAGCCAAATCGTCCCTAAGATATCTCCTTAGTGAGGAAATATGGAACACGTCATGAATCCTATGCAAGTGCTCCGGTAACCCAAGTCTATACGCTACTGGCCTAATCCGCTCGATGATAGGAAATGGACCCACATATCTTGGTGCCAGTTTCCACTTCTTCCCAAAACGGATAATCCCCTTCATCGGAGATACTCTGAGTAGCACCTGGTCCCCCACCTTGAACTCTCTGAAGAACCTCTTGGCATCAGCATAGCTCTTCTGTCGGTCCTGAGCTACCCGAATACGTCTCCGTATCATCTCTATCCTTACCGAAGTATCCTGAATCATTTTTGGCCCAAGGAGTTTGTTATCCCCCACCTCTAACCAATATACTGGGGAATGACAAGGTCTACCATACAACGCCTCGAATGGATCCATGCCAATGGTGAACTGGTAGGAGCTATTATAAGCAAACTCCACCAGTGGAAGGTACTGCTCCCAACCACCTCCAAAGTTTAGGATGCACATACGCAACATGTCCTCTAACACCTGATTAGTCCGCTCGATTTGCCCATCTGTCTGTGGGTGATATGCCGTACTCAGTCCCAACTCTGTACCCATGGCTTCCTGGAAACTCTCCCAAAATCGTGAAACAAATATCTTGTCTCGGTCGGACACGATATTGAGAGGCACTTCATGAAGTCTCACTATCTCCGCTATGAAAATCTGGGCATACTGTCCCGTAGTGAAGTCTGTCTGGGCTGGTAGAAAATGAGCAACTTTGGTCAACCGATCCACGATTACCCATATGGAGTCGTGACCCCTCTGCAAAGTAGGCAACCCCGTGATAAAGTCCATGGAAATGCTCTCCTATTTCCACATAGGAACCTCTAATGGTTGTAGAAGTCCTGCCGGTTTCTGATGGTCCACTTTTACTAGCTAATAAGTAACGTATTTAAAAATGAACTCGGCAATATCTCTCTTCATCCCGCTCCACCAGTACTGTCGCCTCATGTCTTGGTACATCTTATCCCCGCCAGGATGTACTGCGAATCACGAACCATGCGACTCCGACATTATCTCGTGCCACAAGTCTTCCCTTCTGTAACAACCAGTCTCCCATTGAAGCGTAAGCCCCCATATGAACTAACGGTATAGGACTCGGCTCCCTCTGCTAGTAATCGAACTATCTGCTCTTGACAGAACGAGTCTTTTGCCTGGGCCTATATCACTCTTACAACAATCTGAGGCGTAGCGGTCATTACAAACATGCATGATCGGGCCACTGCATCCTGGTGTCCCAACTCCTTCCACTTTGCTTTCCACACTTCAGCCACCTCACCTACTGACCTACGGCTCAACGCGTCTGCTACCACGTTAGCCTTCCCTGGGTGATATTAGATATCGAACTGATAATCCTTCACGAACTCAAGCCACCGACGCTGACGCATATTAAGTTCTTTCTGCGTGAAGAGGTACTGTAGAGACTTGTGGTCCGTGAACAAACGAAATTTCTCCCCCACGAGATAATGTCTCCAAATTCGAAGAGCAAATACAACTGCTGCTAACTCTAAGTCGTCGGTGGGGTAATTCTTCTCATGAGGCTTAATCTTACGGGAAACATAAGCGATGGCCTGGCTCTCCTGTTGTAGTACACCTCCAAGTCCTTGCAAGGACGCATCGGTGTCTACTAGATACTCAACTCCCGGTCTGGCAATGCTAACACTAGCGCTGAGGTCAACTTGTCCTTCAACTCATCGAATGCTAACTGACAGGCATCGCTCCAGATGAATGGCACACCTTTACGAGTCATGTGTGTCAAATGACCCGCAATTTTAGAGAAACCCCGAATAAACCTCTTGTAGTATCCTGCTAGGCCTAAGAAACTACGTATCTCAGTCGGTGTCATGGGTTGTCTCCACTCTCTCACCGCCGATACCTTCCCCGGATCAACCAATATTCCCCTGTTTGAAATGATATGTCCCAAAAACGGTACTTTCTTCAGCCAAAACCCACACTTCTCATATTTTGCATATAATTCGTTCTGACGTAACGTCTGCAAAACCTGTCTCAAGTGCTCGGCGTGTTCCTCCTCTGTTTGGGAGTAAACCAGAATGTCATCAATAAAGACGATGATGAACTGGTCTAGGAACTCTCTGAACACCCTATTCATCAAGTCCATAAACACGGCTGGAGCGTTGGTTAGGACAAAAGGCATAACCCGAAACTCGCAGGAACCATATCTCGTCAAGAAGGCAGTCTTTGCGACGTCATGCTCCCTGATACGCCACTGATGGTATCCCGATCGCAAGTTAATCTTTGAGAAGAAGGTTGCTCCTCTCAGTTGGTCGAATAAGTCATCGATTCGTGGCAACGAATATTTATTTCGTATCGTGACTTTATTCAACTCCCGGTAATCTACACATAACCTCAATGATCCATCTCTCTTCTTCACGAACAGTACGGGGTCACCCCATGGCGAGGTACTCCTACGGATAAACCCCTGACCCAACAGCTGCTCTATCTGATCTCGTAGCTCTCTCGTCTCCGCTAGAGCCATATGGTAAGGTGTGCGGGCTATAGGCCGAGTGTCCGGCGTCAAATCGATAACAAAGTCTATCTCTATACTAGGCGGTAATCCCGGAATATCCTGAAATACATCAGCAAACTCACTAACAACTGGAATCGAATCGAGTGGTATTACCACTTCCTTAGAGGTCTCCTCCTCTATATAATACAAGTGAGTGGACGATCCTCCCTCAGGACGAGGCATCGCCACTAAGAACATCTCCTGCCCGGGTATGGCAAAAATAATACTCCTGTTGAAATAATCAATCATGTCTCGATACGCAACTAGACAATTCATACCAACGATCGCATCGTAATGAGTCATATCTAATACTAACATATCAGCAGGTAAAGTAAACCTCCCAATCTCTACACCCACACCTCTACAAATAAGAGAAATCACAGAACCCCTACTCAACGGTGAATCTACGCAAGTAATCGTGCTCTCTGCAGTGTCTAACAACCCTATAGTACGCGCAAATCTTGTGGCAATGAAACAGTGTGTGGCTCCCGTATCAAATAAAATATGCCCCATAGTCCCCTGAATAGAGAACATACCCTCAATAGTAGGTGGATCCTGTGGGACTGCGGCCTGCTGGAGCTGATAAACTTGCCCGTACTGAAGATGTCCCTGCTGGACTGGGACTGCTGGGATAGGTGACAAAGCTGGCATCTGCGGTGGTGCTGGGAGGTCGACGGGAAACATAGGCCTCTGGGGCTCATGTCGAGCACCCTGCTGCTGCTGCTGTGGGGCCCTGCCCTTATCAGGACACTCCTGGCGCTTGTGGCCAATCTTGCCACAAACGAAACATTTCCCCGTAAAGTTTTCCCCTCTCTGACCCTGCTGCCCACTGCCCTGATGACTGTTGCCATTCCTCCACTGGCCATGTTGGCCCTGTTGAAACTACTATTATTGGCCATGCTGACCCTGATGGTCGTGTTGACCCTGGTGGCCATGACGAAAACCTCCCTGACTATTTCTGAAACCTCCTGATCGAAATCTCTTAGAATCCCCTGGTGGGAACTCTGATCACCCTGCCGGTGCTGACCCTAAACTGATTGTGCCCCGTTGGCACCATTTCCCCCCGTCTTTCCCTGATGGCTAGACTCTCCTGATCGCTTACCCTATGACAAGTGAAAGCGGTGGTCCTGGCAGTGAAGCAGTGCTGGGCGAACGAGAGATTTCTCAGTAAATGCTGACGGATCCTCCAAGTCAACCCATCCATGAACTTCTGTATCTTCTTATCCTCTGTCGGAATCTCATCGGGGATGATGTTCAAGAGATTTGTGAACTCGGCCTCATATTCAGTAACCGTCCTCCCCTCCTGCTTGAGGTTCATTAATTTTCTCCTCATCTCGGTGTGAACAGCTAAGGGAAAATACTTGCGGTCGAATCGCACCTAGAACTCCTGAATAGTAAGAACATCCCTCTCCTCCGTGGTGGTAACGGACTCCCACCACTGCAACGCTGACCCTACCAGCTTAAAAGTAGCCAGTATCTGCCTCTGTACATCCGTACACTCGTACATCCTCAAGTGTCTTTGGATGTCCTTCTTCCACTGACTGGACACAACGACGTCGGAGCTACTGGTAAACTCCGGAGGGTGTGCCTTCTGAAAAGCATCACGAACACGTTCCTAAGCAGACGGGAATGAATGAGACTGTATTGGTGGTACTACCGGCGCCCGAGGCGGTGCCAGCTGTACAACTGCTAGAGCTACCGCTTGGGCCACAATAGCAACAACCTCTGCGGTATTCATGGTGCCCTGAACTGGTGCAGGTTGTGGCTCGGGCTGAGCATCCCTGGGAACTCGCTGTGCACGTCGTGGAGGCATCTGAAATAAGAGTAAAGTCTTATAAGTTCGCATTTATTATCTCAAAATAGCTGAAGAGCGAAACATACACAATAGAGTACAACAATACTAAAATATAGGGCTCTGTATCAAAGAACGCTACGCAGAAAGATGATAAGCCGTACAGATCCTAAGGACACTAGAACCTGATGCTCTGATACCACCTGTGACACCCCGTCTAATTAAATACCGGGTAGGTACTCCTTTATTTAAATTAATACAAAATGTCAAGTTGGTTCAGTTCATAGCATCACTGTCGAAAGAATTTTTAAACAAATACTAGCCACCTAATATTTAAAAAGTGAGTTGTCAATTTTAATTAAATAAGATTAACATGCAACTAATTAAATTATGAAATAATGATACCACGGTCACATCACAATCACAATAGAATAATAATGGAATAAAAATGAATCTGGAGGAACACTCCTCTGAATAATCCGAATACTGAATAAAACAAATACAAAGTCTGAAACACTAATTAATTTAATCCAAAACTGAAATAGAACTAAGTAATTAAGCTGTCTCTAAGAGAAAAAGGGTGACATGCCCTACATATGAATAAATCTGAGATGGAGTCAAAGCAGGAAGTGGAAGCGTTTATTATCGAGATCCTGTAACTTCCACAGCAGCTACAACACGTCACTGGAATGGAACTTCTAAGCTTGGTGTCCTTGTGGCTGGGAGCCTAAAAGGTTTTTACAAGAAAATAGATTTGAAAGCAAACAGGTCAGAGCCCGATTGTGAAAACAGTTTAAAATATAGCAAGTGTTTAATATCATTAAATAGTGAATATAAAATACATGATAGTGCGTGCACTCACATGAGTTTCTCACCTCTCAACTAATGGTGCGCGCCTAACGTACCCGTACCCATTCTAGTTATTCCACTACCTAACTAATCCAATCCATAATCTGATTGTACTTTACAATTCAAAGTTCAATTCCCGACTTCTTAATGTAAACCGAGAGTCTTACTTTTTATTACGCAGAATTAGTTATAGTAATTACTAAGAATTTTCCATTTTTAACTCTACTAAAAATATCACAATTATTCACACTTACACTTTAATAAACAGTTCATCTCAATTATCAGTATATTGATCTCATCATAAATATACAATAATGGCACCCCTAGGCTAAGCTGCGGTGCACACATACTATTCTATCGAATCCCGGTACATCACGTACATGAGGACCACGTATTTCGAATCTCTCAGGAACCGTTTCAATAAGCAATAAACACACATAATGGAGGCGAACATAGTTCACATACCCATGGGTCACGCACATACCTACGCTCCCATGGTCAGCTGACTTATTAACTCACCAATAAGTCATTCTCTGACCTATGCCCTCGAGGTACCAATCTAAATCCCCCCGTAGGCACACAAAGATTAGATGGCCCTGATCGAAAGCTGACCTCCCGTGATAGCAAGTATGGTAGGTATGTTATACACATATAAGTCCATATACTAAGCATTCACACATTTTAGATATCTTATAATATTAATAGAGGTATATTCCACCCCCTTATACCGTCATTCAAGTTTGCATATTTATAAGTATTTGGACAATATACAATATAGACCCCCGACACATCTCACGTCGTAAATCTCAATTACTTAAGTCTTATATGCATTTCTCCAAAATTAAATACAAAGTTATACTCCGGTCTCTCAAATATACCTACTAGTCTTCCTCGAGTCTAGGTGTTCACAAAGTTCCCAACATCAATTCTCTAGGGTCAAAATTATGGAAGTTCTCCAAAAAATAATACCTATAAATTAAGACTATGTGAAGTCCGAAATAAAAATCGGCCGAACAAGGTCATTCTGTCAACTCGTTAGAAATCTCATTCGAACGAGGTAGTTCGAACGAGTGTCGTTCGAATGAAGGCTTCGAACGAACTCGTTAGAAGGGGTACTGGAATCTTGTTAGAAGCTCGTTCGAACGACCTGGGTTGGTCTTCTAACGAGATGGCAGAGAATGCCCAGAATTTCCCCAACTTCGTTTTTCACCAAATTCCTTTCTCCAAATCCATCCTAAGTTCATACCAATTAAGTTTTTATGTTTTTAAACTACTTTAAGTCACCCTAGGTCAGTTGTTAACATATTTTTGGGGTCAAATCTTACTAATCAACATGTAATAACCGCACATTCTCAAATCTTGCCCCAAACCCTATGAACATGAACCCATAATTTAATTGCATACAAAGACTCCTTATTAATCCGTTTTCAAATCATCAAAAGTTATATTTTGGGTACTTAATTCGTCTATAACCATTCTACATGCAATCCCTATCCAAAATTATGAGTTCCACAACAATCCTATTTGGGTTATCATAAAAACTTTCAAGGTATAAAAAATTTCTACACTAAACATGGAGGAAATATTCATTGAAATTAATAACATCAAATCACTTGCCTTAGATTTGTTCTTCTGATTTATTGTTGGTGATTAAAGGCTGAATCTCTCCTCTTTCCGGTCACAAATCCTTCCCAATTGGTGGTGGTGGGTGGTGGTTTTGGTTTGGAACCTCTTGTAACTTCTCTCAAACTCCCGTAGCCCACTTCTATTATTTTTTTGCTGATAATGGCCTTAGTGTCCTCTCTAATAATATATAATTAAACTCTAAAATTCGTGGGTTTTAATTCCTCAATTTTTAAAATTACCAAAATACCCTTCTAGGGTTTGTCCTAAAAATACCCCGGGACCCAAACTAAACCCCCGGCTAGTGTTTTCTGACTATTTCGAGCCTTCCGGACACATTGGCGCACTCAAAATGACCATTTGGTTGATAAAAATATAAATTACTTTTTAATCGAATTAAATTTATTCCTGACGCGATTGACACGCGTGCCCCAACTAAATTTCCCAAATTGTCGTATTTCTGCCTCGCGCCAATTTTAATATTTTCAATACTGATATATTACTATATATGCTCAGTAATATTTTATTTTAACATCATAATCAAATACCAATTTACATATCGCTAGCATTTATCTCCAGATTAATTTCTAATTAATTCTCATTTAATTCAATTAATTCCTTAAATAAAAATCAATAAAATTACGGGGTATTACACGAAATTATTGACATATTTCAAAATTGATAGCTTGTTCGATCATTAATAAAATTGATAACATTGATAAAAAGGTTCCATCATTGATAACATTGAAACCATTAATAACCCAACATTGATAACATATTCCAACTTCATTTTGAACCCCATCCAAATTATAAAATCGATAACATAATCCAAATGTACCCCATCCTTAAGCAACGTCCGGGAATGGGTATGTGTCCTTGGCATCCTTGAAAGTATCCCAAAACACTTGCACACAAAGCAGTAATTAGGGTGCGAATATTCCAAAAGTTTATTGAAAAGAAAATGTAAACCACTTACATTCCTTCCCGACATATCATCGAGCTGTTCTCGGCAGTTTATGAGATTTTAAAAAGCATTCTTCTACGAGGTTGATTGCAACGCCCAATGATTGTATTATTGAATTCCATGAGGTAGCAGGCCCCTAACCTAGTAAAGTGCTCGTAAATCCAGGACTATAAAACGCCATATGGTTAGAAAATAAAATTAGTGATTACTAACATGAAATAAAACAATTCGTTAAAAATGAATAATTAACACATATCACAAAAAATTACTAGTTACGTGTAGTAAGGATAGACAACCGCTCATTTGCTTAACACCTGACCTTGATGCAATGTCAAGCTGCCTGATAGGTGAGCACGAATTCTTATGCCTCAAGCTAGCCGACCCACCTTTTTCAAATCCTTTAAAACTTAAAGGTAATAAACATAAATCTTATTTTTGGTCTTCTCGGGAAAATAAGGCATTCGATAATGTACGGTATAAACCCTCGCACAACAGTCTTTCACATCAAAGGCGACATTCTCATTTTTGGCTCGTGCATTAAAATTTATAGTGATCCAATTCAACCGGACCACACATAACTCACTACACCATAATTTCGCATCGGCATTGCTCACGCCTAAGCACTCAACTACTAAGTCAATAGTGTTGGGCATGTCAATCGCCTTGTCATCCTGAATAGTAATGTTTGGGCTAAATAAAGGATCACCGACTAAAGGCAATTGCAGTATTTGTTCTACGTCATCATGAGTGATGGTCATCTCCCCAAATGGCATGTAAAAGCTATTTGTCTTTGGATGCCATCACTCAACGAAAACTGAAACTAGCACGTAGTCACTATTCTTATGGTTTTACTTTATCAATCTATCGATTTTTACTCTTGCCACCCTCCTACGCACCCTTCTACTAAGATCGTCAAAACCCCGTTCATTTATTTCGGTCCAATGGTTGATACAGAGCAATGGAACTCATTCAACCTACAATACAATAGAAAGTATATAAATATTTTTCATAAGTTTAAAAATAAATAATAATTTTGAGTACTTAAATTTGGAAATGTGATTACCGCTGATCCAATCCACATACCATAGGCAATATGGTCCTTGAAATGCTTCAAAAGAGTGGGACCTTTAGGACCCCCCATATGCCTTGGTCGATGATCTGGCTTCAGTTACCTTCTTTTTTATTATATGCGATAACCGACTTGTATTTTCTGTGTGATGGGTTACTGGATAATCCAGGAGCCTCAACATAGCCCTTTACGGGAGCCTCCGCATGGCCCTCTGAAGGAGACTCAACATGGCCCTATGATGGATCCTTAGAATGGCCCTCTGAAGGAGCCGCAACATCCCCCTCTAACTCATGCCACTCTACAGGAGTCTCAATATGCCCCTTTGAAGGATCCTCAATGTCCCCCTCTAAAGGAGACTCCGCATGGCCCCGTGTACCAACCAAAACTGTCCCTCAATAGCATTAAATAAAGCATGAATTTATTTCCAGCGCTTCCTATCAGAAGCACAATCGACTTCCTCTTAAAGCGCGAGTAGCATATAACTTTATCTATAGATGACCTATAGTAAAACAAAGAGCACATGTTAATAAAGTCTTCTTACATAGATAACATGTGAATAGCTAAAATACATCAATAACTAATATACACCATAAACTAATATACATGAATAAATTACAAACATAGATGGCATGTCAATAACTAAATTTACAAACATTGATGACATGTTTTTTGTAATTTAGTTTACTCATGTCATCAATGTTTGTAAACTAAATTACGAACATTTATGACATGACTAAACTAAATTACGAACATAGATGACATATGAATAACCAAATTATGAACATAGATGACGTGAACAACTAATATACATTAATAACTAACATATAAAGATAAATGATCAAACCCAACAAGGTTCAATCTTCATTCGAGTCTATAGCAGCGAACTAATATACTTAGCTCGACAGAAACCTAACAAATAAGGGATCACATCTCATAATTTTCCCCCCGAATGAATTTATTCAAAGAGCCTAACTTTGGTTCATCATAAAATGTGACGAGAAAGGGATTATAAATTGGGTTAAAGGACCCTAATGATGCTAAGTTAAAACGAGAAACTCAATTCGTAAAAAATATAATGGGATTAAGAATCCTGTTCGTTTGTTTTACCTCGAACGAAACCCTAGAAAATTTGAAATACGAATTCGTTTAAAAAAAAACCCAATTAAATCGATTCGTTTGATTCAAAAAACTACTTCAAAAATTATTTGTTGGTTTCAAAATGAATAAAAAAGGAAAACTATACGAATAGCTAGGTTCGATTCAATTTGATACACAATGGTTCGATTCACAATCGTTCACTTTTGTTAAGTAAAGTAAAATTATTTGATTTAGCTTAGTGTTCGATTCACAATCGTCTAATTCATCAAATGCATTTGAATCACCTGGGTGTTCGATTCACAACGGTTTGGGGGGAGGTTTTCAAACTTTATTCACATTAATTTGGGTACCAACCTAAATGGGATTAATTTGTAGTTGAAAATTTATTCTTGGCCTTTGAAGTTGAGAGGTTTGAATGTGTAGAGAGAACGAGTAAAAGTCTGTAAAATGATTTTTTACACTTTAAATAGCGGGTGGCCCTCTATGTGGCATAATGAAGTAAAAATTATTTTTGGATAGTATTTTGAAGTAAAACTAGGCTTATGGTATTTTGAAGTTACATTTGGGGTACCCATAGCACCCCTTAAAAAAACAGATTTTTTTATAGGATTAAATTTTCACTCTCTCAAAATGAAAAATAAAAAATGTTTTTAATTGTATGTTATGAAATTTAAAAAATTGTACCTTAACTTTTTAACTATTTTCTTGATAAAAAAAGAATGCATAATTTTTAGGACTTTTTTTACTTAACCCCCAATTTATAATACCGTATTTGACATAACTCCCCCTTCCAAAATATCTTAGACATAATCCTAAAATTTTTAACACCGTTAGAAATCTGTTAAAAAATTTGTGTTTCATAATTATACTTAACCCCCAACTCATTTTCTTCAAAATACCCTCATTGCATCTTATTCCCTAAATCAAACTCCTAACTTCTCATCCAACACTAAACCCACCACCACCTCCTTCACCACCACTTCCACCTCCATAACAGTCATAGCCAGCTCCTCCCTCAAGACCCAATAGACCTATTGTTATTAAGAAACAACGTTTATGAAAGTTTTGGTCAAAACCCACATCTACACCTGACAAACTCCATAATTCTTCTTCGTCTTTTCTGATCTACTATCCCAATAATGAGATTGGTTAATGGTAGTGTGATATATTTAATTCACCACATATCAAAATTTATAATCACAAAATGAGATAGTGTGAATTTCTACAACCCAATTCCCAACTTGGAAATACCATGAACAGTCCACCATTTGTGTGTATAATCATATGATAAATGTCATTTTTTGAGTTGGGTTAAATTTGTTCAAGTTAAATTTTTTTAGATTTAAACCCACTCTTACCAACAGTGAGAACTTTCATTAGAAGACAATCCCATATCCACACATTCAATGCCCTTATTTGATACAGGTGTTTGCTGAAAATATTTCTTTAATCGGAATAATCTATCCCGACCAAGGAAAGTTCGTGTATGTGCAAAAAAGGGTAATCTCAAGACTTTTTTTTCCATCTAAGCTTACGTATTAGTTACCTCTAGATTTAATAGGGGGGTCGTGGACTGTGTGTTACAAAATGAGGTTGATGAAGAAAAAGAATGGTGGAGGTTGTCATGTGGAGATGTTGGTTTAACTTTTTTTGAATTTAGAGTTTGTAAAAAGTTTGGGTTTTAATTTGGGGAATGGAAAAAAGAAGTGAAGGGGTATTTTAGTCAAACAAATAATGTAGGGGTTAAGTTTAGTAATTAAATAAGAATTTTTTGACAGATGTAATAATGTTAATAAATTAGGAGTTATGTCAAATACATTAACAAAGTCGGGGTTAAGTCAAATATAACATTATAAAGTGAGGGTAAGGAAAAAAATCCTAATTTTTACATGTTTTCAATTATAAAAAACAAGGTTCTAAAAAACCCGGGGCGTGATCGAGGCGTGGAGGCCAAGCCTTAAGCCTTAGAAGCCTAGGCGGGTCTTGGCGTAAAAAGGCGTGAAAAGGCGTGAAAAGGCGTTTAGGTATTTTTAATATATTTTAATATTTTTTAACCATAACAAGGCTATTAAAATACTAAAATTGTACATATCATAAAAATATATCTGAATATTTGCAAATAAAAATACTATTTGATTATTTTGGATGAGATAGTGGTCCGGTTTGCAAAAAAATCTTTAAAAGGCGATATCGTTTCATTAAAACATTGTTGTTTTTAGAGAAAAAGTACGCCTTAAGGGTTTTACCAAGCATAAGACGTCAAAATCTTAGGGCGGGGCGTTTCTTCCAAGCCTCAAGCCTAGGCGGAGCCTAGGCGGGTTTTTTAGAACAGTGATAAAAAATAAATAAATGTTTATAATTGTATCTTTTATAAAATGAAATATTGTGCAATTTTCTTTAAGTAAAAAAACTATATTTTTAACTGTTTTAAAACTAGTTTTTATAAAATAAAATAAAATATGATTTTTTAATTATTTTAAAAGTGTCTTTAACAAAAAAAAATAGTTTTTAACCAAAAAAAGATTATAAGAAAAAAATAGTTTTTTTTTAAAATAACTGTTAATGAAAAAGACGGTTTTAACAAAATAAAAACATTTTCAACAAACAAATAGTTTTTAAGATAAAAAATAATTTTAACAAAAAAATATTTTTTTAAGAAAAGCAAAAAGAAAATAGTTTTTAACCCCCCCAAAAAACATGGTGATAACCCTTGGAATCTTTAGAAATTAACGATAATGACAAGCTAAAATCAATTTTTTCAATAAGTTCACGTGTATTACAATTATTAATGAAGATACATGAAAACAAATACAATTATACTTGTTAATGTAAATATAGTTTCATTTAGTAATGTAGATAGAGTTACAATTGCAATTGTATTTATATTAATAAGTGTAATTATATCTACATTAATAAGTGTAACCGTATCGTTTGGACTTATTGTTAATCAATTAAAAAGTTTATGGGCCGAGATAACAACAAGATTATCATTTGGCATGCATATATAAATAGACTTTTAATGTATTTATTAACTAATGCCCCCCACCCCCAAAAAATATATTTAACGGGAAAAAATAATTTTTAACAAAATAAAAAACAGTTTTAAAAACGATGGCAAATTTTGTGAGAATACTTTTCTTTACTATTGGGTAAAGCAAATTTTGCGAACAAAAGTGGAAAATGATGGCAAATTTGCATGTGGGCACAGATAACCATGAAAAAATTTCATGACAAATAAGGGCAATCAAACACATAAAATAGTGGATAAATCCTTAATTTGTCATGGAAAAAAAAAACTATGAAACACACTCTTAGGTGTGTCATAAGAAGATTTCTATTTTAGTTTTTTACTAGTAAAATTTTGAGTTTTCTTTACATAAAACCTGCATTTTAATGTGCTACTTGATTTTATCCTCACTTTCATAGTTCTTTGGACATAATCCTCATTTTTTTTACAAAAGTCTAACACCCTTAAAAAACTCATAATTTATATGTAAACATTACCCCCAATAATATTTTTAGACAGAAACACCCCTAATTAAAACTAAAACTTTATAGTCAAACACTCTTCTTCATCACTCAATAAACACTAAATATAGCACCTTACCTAAACACACCTCCTCTCTCTTTCTATCCTACGGATATTCCATTTTCTCCCACTACATCCCCTTTATATGTCTTAAAAGGTCAATGTTATTTTGAATTCGGTCATGTTAGTGATGGGATCGATGAGAGTTTTTTGGGTTCGGGTGGGGTTCGATTGGTGGAGGGTTTTAGGGGATTAGATTGGCTTAGGATGACATGAGGTGAAACGTTATGTTTTTATTCATCTTTTATTTTGGACCATTCTTGTTCTTTTGATCTAGAATGTAGCTCATCCAAGGATGATCCACCAAGGCCAACAACCCATCTAATGGTATGGCTTATGATTTTTTTAGTTAGTTAACCTAATGTAACTACATTTCAGAAGCGAGAGGCTAGAGGAGGGGGGGCTTGAAGGCTATTAGGAAATAACTTGAAGAGGAAGTTGGACTTGGGAGAGAAGATGGGAGGAGATCAAATTTTGCATCAAAATGATACTTATTCTCTAACAAGGCACGCTTGATTATATTTAGTCCCTATTATTAGATGTTTGTATATCAAATTACATGTATCTCATTTGTATGATTTAAAAAGATAATATCTAGATGAAAATCTTGAAATTTGTAGAGTTGTTATATAATTATGGTACACTACATCAAAACAGGCTTTTAGTAAAAGTATTTTACCGTTATAAAAATAATGTAACAATAATTTTTCGTTAGAAAAAAGGCATGGGGAGAAAAATTAGCAACAAATATTTACCATTACTAATATTGGGTTTAGTCACGGTATTTTACCGTTACTAAATCTGATTTAATAATGAACTTTTTTGTTACTATTTTACCTTATTATACAAGTTTTGTAACGCTTTTGTAATAGTTTTTCGTTAATAATATTAATACACATTTAAAAAAATTAAGGTTCTAAAAAACGCGGGGCGTGATTGAGACGTGGATGCCAAGCCTTAAGCCTTAGAAGCCTAGGCGGGCCTAGGCATAAAAATGCGTGAAAAGGCGTTTAGGCCTTCTTAATATAATTTAATATTTTTTAACCATAACAAGGCTATTAAAATATAAAAATTGCACATATTATAAAAATATGTCTGAATATATGCAAATTAAAATACTATTTGATTATTTTGGATGAGATAATGGTCCGGTTTGTAAACAAATTCTTTAAAAGGCGACATCGTTTCACTAAAGCATTATTATTTTTAGAAAAAAGTGCGCCTTAAGGGTTTTACCAAGAATAAGGCGTGAAAAGCGTAAGGCGAGGCGTTTCTCCCAAGCCTTAAGCCTAAGAGTGCCTAGGCGGAGCCTAGGAGGGTTTTTTAGAACAGTGAAAAAAATTAAGATCTCATATCCTTCTTTAACATGTCTTAAATTTAAATAAATTTAATTATGCTTACCACACTATTGAAATCCCAAGAACATATACAAAAATAATCCACATAAACAAGGGCACTGTATTTAAATTAATATACGGATATAAATCACCAAATGGTTTTAAATCCATAAATCAAAATTCACGCGAAAAGATAAAATCTTTAAGATTTTCAAGACTAGTCTACGTAGTCATTATGTTTGGGCAACTAACTCATAGAAAAATAATAGCAAAACTGCCACAGCAAAAGACCTTTCTTTCTACTTTGTTAACATATGTCATATAAAATTTATCTTCTAAAAAATGGCCCATTCCCAACCATTCTCGACGCATGAGTTGCAAAAGCAAAGGGAAAAAACTCTCAGCGGCATATTCATCACGAGGACAATTTCATCCAATCCACTAAATCTTGTTTAACTTTATGCATGTAAATCCTTTTCTAAATTTCATGTAGGATATTTATGAACATTTCCATCATTTAAGATGCTTGTTCCATTTTCCTCGATCACTAGATTTTCTCCGTAGATTTTCCACCACCATTGTGACAACAATCTCCTCAAGTCCTCTATATACCTTACATATAAAAGATTGTATTTGAAAAAAACTACAATTTATGTATAAAACACATACCAATATTTAAAATCAAAATTAAGTTGTGACACCCCGCCTAATTAAATACCGGGGGATCACTCCTTTATTACATTAAATCAAGGTGAACAGTTGGTTCATTCTCAGCATCACTGTCGATAAAAAAAAAAATTCCAATTTAACACCCTAAATAATTAAGCTAAGTGTCAAAAACATTTTTCATACAAACTTCCAAATTTTAATTAAAGAAAAAGATTTATTTATATAAAACAACATTTCTACAATTAAGAATCACACCACGATAAACCAAATAATATAATACATTCGTCAATCGAATGCCAACATATGAAAACTAAAATCACAAGTCCATACTGAATAAATCCCAAAAAAACAATACTGGAAATGACTGAAATATAAATATCCCAACAACAAACGAAATGATGAAAAGGGGAGACACGTGCCCAATAAATGAGAGTAATAGGAGTGGAGTCAATAACAGAAGCCGTCTACTCAAGTGACCTGCAACTCCCACCTAAGCTGCAGCTCGTTCTTCTCAAGGAATCCTAAGCAAGACGCCCCTGTGGCTGGGCACCTGAAAATATACATATATATATACAAGAGAGAGAGAGAGAAAAAGAAACGGGTCAGAGCCCGAAAGTGTGTTTGATTTTAAAATACGTTTAGCAAGTATTTAAAATGATACAGGCCAATGCAATAACATATTAGCACGTCACTCTCTTGAGAAAATACTCACCTCTCTTCTAATGTGCACACCTATCGCACTAACCTTTCCCCACGGTTACTTATCATTTAACACACTAGTCTTTCTAAAAGATTTAACTTAACTTAGATTACTCGCAAGATTTATAATTCACGATTTCATTTTAAAAGAAAGTTCCCAAACAGTAATCAAAGTCCTCCATTTTAACTTTATAAAATCCATAAAGTTTTACAGTGACATATTATACTTTTTTAAAACAAGTATTTAATAATTTGAGTTAACAACCATGTCCTACTTAACAAATCTCAGTAGACAGTTTCAAACATCATAATCTCATATATATATATATATATATTAACTACTCGTATAATATATATATATATAACAGCACCCCGAACAAAACTATGGTGCGTGCATACTCTACTATCCAAAGCCCCATATCACTCATATTAACGGGAATACATTCGGAATCACTCTCGAATTGTATTAACATGAATACACAAACAATATTGAGGCGAAGCATAGATTCCAAGTCTCTAAGAGGGTGGCACATACCGGCGTCTCTTAGGACCGTCTGAACTATCACATCGATAGCCTGTACCAAGGACATCTATCTTCTAGGGTACAAGTCAATATCCCCCATAAAGGTCCCATCGAGATAAGACTTGTCCCAATGCGGAAACCTCAGGGATAGTAAGTAGCGTGAGTATGATTTTCACATGTATATAATATATGTACACACAATCATATAAGTATACCAATATCATATTAATATAGGTTCTTCTCCTCACCCGTAATTATACCGTTTATTCTTAATTTCACATTTAAAGAATTACGCATAAGGTTTCATTCCTAACCTTATCTCGAAGGGTTTTCTCACTTATTACCTAACACTCATGGATTATATCTTCGCAGTTTCTGAAATTCAGTAAGTGACTTTATTAGATTCCAACGTAACTCTCTTACGCGCCTCCCCCTTTAAATTTATAAATTTACCAAGCTAAAGTAAATATCCCAAAAATACCATTTTCGATGAATCTTAAAGGTTCTAACATTTATTCATATACCCTACTGGTACTCAATGTCTCCCAAATCGATTTATCACGAATGCCCAAGAATTATTTCACGATAATTTAATTTAACTAATTAAACAAGGAAAAAGAGTCTGCCAGGAGGGGTCGATCGATCGAAGCTTGGAGCTCGATCGATCGAACCTTCGATCGATCGATGCTCTATGTTCGATCGATCGATCAAGCAGGTCTGGGTAAAATTCTGCAGAATTGCAGTTACGGGTTCTACCACTATTCTTCATCAAATTCCATATTTTTCAACACTAATCGACCCACAAATTCTACTACTAACATAGTAACATAATTCCATATGTTTTTAACGTTCAGCATGCGTTTATTCATCATTAAACATGGTTAACAACCCAAAATCACATCTAATCATCAAGAGCCCTAAAGTTTTCATAACTATGATCCAATTCAGTTTTTCTCCAGAATTTCTTCCTAATATAACATCAAAAGTTCGTGGGTAATACATCTATATCATCAAAATTTTCCAGCATAAGGTTTTAATCTTCTCTACATGCAATTTCCTATCAAAATTTGGGTTTTCTTATATGGATCACATTCCTAATTAATCCTAAACTAATATGAACATTGCACTAACGAAATACGCAAGTTAAACACTTGCCTGGGATTTTCAGAAGTCTGATTTCCTGTTGATTATGGTGTGGTTGCGTTCTCCTCTTCGCGATCTACGCGTTGGTGGTGACGGCGGTGCAAACGGTGGTGTTTTGGCCTTGAATCTCCTTGAAAGGTCTCTCCTCTCCTCTCCAATGGCCGTTCTAGGGTTCTGAATGTTCTAACCCTAAATGGCTAACCTAACCAGCTGATAAAGGCTGCTAAAATTCGTGGGTTTAATTACCCTATTTTGTAAAATGACCAAAATGCCCTCCCGGGTCACTAATTAGGCCTAAAAACGCCCCGAGGCCCAAACTAACCTTCGGGTATACTTTTCTGACTATCTCGACCCTTCCGGACGCGTTGGCGCACTCAAAACGACCATACGGACAACTTATAAAATATTTACTTTTTATTTAACAAAATTAGTCCCGACGTGACACGGGCACGTCCCGACTTAAATTTCCGAAATAGTCATTTAATTCACTTATGACTTTCAATATAACCAATATAATATATTACTATGCTCATCAGTAATATTCAACAAGTTTCCCATAATTACTAATTCTCGTCACGTTAATAATTATAACATAATTAATTTTTGAATTTTTATTAAATAAACCATTACATTAAATTTAATAAATCCCCAAATTAAAGATAGCATAAAAATACGGGGTATTACATACTTCCCCCCTAATAACGGAATTTCGTCCCAAAATTCGAAAAATAAGGCATACCTGGTAAAAACATCTCTGGATATCTCTCGCGCATATCTGCCTCACGCTCCCAAGTGGATTCCTCCACATTATGATGCTCCCACTGAACTCGCACAAGTGGAACTATTTTCGACCTCAATCTCCTCTCACTATAGTCTAGAATAGCCACTGGTCTCTCCTCGTAAGAGCTATCAGACTGTAAGTCAATCTCATCTATCGCAATGTGTGTATGTGCCATATCATCCCGAAGATATCGTCTCAACGATGAGATGTGGAATACATCGTGGATGCGATGTAAATGTTCTGGCAATCCCAACCTGTATGCTACCGGCCCAATCCTCTCGATGATGGGAAATGGTCCTACGTACCTCGGAGCCAACTTCCCCATCTTCCCGAACCTCATCACTCCCTTCATAGGAGATACACGCAATAACACTTGATCCCCCACATTAAACTCCCGGAAGAACCGTTTCGCATCGGCGTAGCTCTTCTGCCTGTCTTGGGCTACCCGAATACGACTCCTGATTATCTCAATCCTCGCGGAGGTCTCCTGAATCACTTCTGGTCCTAGCAACTTGTTGTCCCCCACCTCGAGCCAACAAGTTGGATAACGACAAGGCCTGCCATACAAAGTCTCAAATGGAGCGATGCCAATCGTAAACTGATAGGAGTTATTATAAGAAAACTCTACCAGTGGAAGGTGTGGCTCCCAACCTCCTCTGAAATCGAGAACACACATGCGTAGCATATCTTCCAACATCTGATTAGTACGCTCTGTCTGTCCATCTGTCTGTGGGTGGTAAGCTGAACTCAGTCTTAACTCTGTACCCATAGCCTCCTGAAAGCTTTCCCAGAAACGTGACACAAAAATCTTGTCTCTATCTGAAACAATACTCAGGGGCACCCCATGTAATCTGACAATCTCAGCGATGAACAACTGGGCATACTGTCCCGTGGTATAATCTATCCTCACTGGTAGAAAATGAGCCACCTTGGTCAAACGGTCTACAATCACCCAGATAGAATCGTGGCCCCGCTGTGATGTAGGCAACCCTGTAATGAAATCCATGGAAATACTTTCCCACTTCCACGCGGGTACTTCCAACGGCTGAAGTAATCCTGACGGTTTCTGGTGGTCCACCTTCACCAGCTGGCAAGTAGAACACTTGGACACAAACTCAGCGATGTCCTTCTTCATCCCACTCCGCCAGTACTGTCGTCTCATGTCCTGGTACATCTTATCGCCTCCCGGATGTACTGCAAATCGGGACCCATGAGAATGAGTCATCACTTCATGACGTAGCTCCGCTCCTTCTGGAACCACTAATCTCCCATTAAACCGTAACCCTCTATCAGAACTAACAGAATAGGACTCAGCACCCTCGGCTCGAAGTCATACAATCTGCTCCTGACAAAATGGGTCTGTGGTCTGTGCCTGTATCACCCTCGTAACAATCTCGGGTGTGACTGTCATCACGGATATGAAAGAACGTGCTACTGCGTCCTGGTGACCCAACTCCTTCCACTTTGCTTTCCAGATGTCCGCTACATCGTCTACCGGTCTACGGATCAACGCATCAGCAACTACGCTGGCCTTCCCCGGATGATACTGTATATCGAACTGGTAATCTTTCACAAACTCTAACCACCTGCGCTGATGCATATTCAGTTCTTGCTGAGTGAACAGGTACTGCAGTGACTTATGATCTGTGAACAAACGAAATTTCTCGCCCAATAAGTAGTGCCTCCAAATTCTCAATGCAAAGACGACCGCTGCTAACTCCAGGTCGTGGGTGGGGTAATTCTTCTCATGCGGCTTAAGCTTGCGGGAAGCAAAAGCTATAGCCTTCTCTTCCTGCTGAAGTACTCCCCCAAGTCCCCGTAAGGACGCATCGGTGTAAACCAGGTACTCTACAACCGGCTTCGGTAAAGCAAGGACTGGTGCTGAAGTAAGCTTATCCTTCAGCTCATCGAAAGCCAACTGACAAGCGTCATCCCAAACATATGGTACCCCCTTGCGAGTCAGATTCGTCAATGGACCCGCTATTTTGGAGAATCCCCGAATGAATCTCCTGTAGTATCCGGCTAACCCCAAGAAACTACGCACTTCCGTCGGTGTCGTGGGCTGTCCCCACTCCCTCACCGCTGACACTTTTCTCGGGTCAACTGCTATCCCCTGCTCAGAAACAACATGGCCCAAGAATTGTACCTCTCGCAACCAGAATCCACACTTCTCGTACTTATCATACAACTGATGCTCTTGTAGAGTCTGAAGAACCTGCCTCAAGTGCTCGGCATGCTCCTCCTCGAAGTGTGAATATATCAAGATATCATCTATGAAGACGATGACGAACTGATCCAAGAATTCTCTGAATACTCGATTCATCAAGTCCATGAAAATGGCTGGGGCATTTGTCAGTCCGAACGGCATCACCCTGAACTCATAGGACCCATATCTCGACAAGAAGGCAGTATTTGAAACATCCTTCTCTCTAATCCGTAACTGATGGTACCCCGACCTCAGATCTATCTTCGAAAAGAAAGTTGCTCCCCTCAACTGGTCGAATAGATGATCGATTCGAGGCAACGGATACTTATTCCGTATCGTGACCTTGTTCAACTCCCGGTAGTCCACACACAATCTCAGTGAACCATCTCTCTTCTTTACAAATAAGACTGGAGCGCCCCAAGGTGAGGTACTCCTACGAATTAAGCTCTGACCTAATAGCTGCTCTATCTGATCTCGTAGCTCTCGCATCTCTGCCGGAGCCATACGGTACGGTGCGCGTGCTATAGGTATCGTATCCGGCAATAAATCTATAACGAAGTCTATCTCATGACTGGGCGGTAGGCCTGGTATCTCCTGAAACACATCGGAATACTCCTTAACCACTGGGATCGAATCCAAAGGAATCACAACCTCCTTAGAGGTATCCTCCTTAATGTAATATAAATGAGCGGTCGAACCTCCCTCTGGGCGAGGCATCGCCACTACAAACATCTCTTGCCCCGGAATGGTAAAAACAATGCTCCCACCGAAGTAATCAATCATGGCTCTATAAGCTGCGAGCCAATACTTACCAATAATTACATCATGCTCGTGCATGTCTAAGACTAACATGTCTGCAGGTAATACCAAGCTACCAATCTCTACCCCTACTCCTCGGCATATAAAGAATATAAGTGACCCACTCCCTAGTGGTGAGTCGACACACGTCACTGTGCTCTCTGCTGTGGCTAACAACCCTAAGGACTTTGCAAAATGTGTAGCTATAAAACAATGCGTTGCCCCCGTATCAAACAAAACTCGACCCATAGTACCATGGATAGAAAACATACCCTCAATCGCGGGTGGTGCCTGTGGAGCTGCTGCCTGGTGGACGTTATAGACACGTCCATACTGCAATTGCCCCTGCTGCACTGGAGCTGCTGGAATGGCTGGTAGGGCTGGCACCTGGGCTGGAGCTGGGAGGGCAGGTGGGAAAAGTGGTCTCTGCAGCTCATTACGGGCTCCCTGCTGTTGTGGGGCCCTATCGCCCTCTGGGCAATCCTGGCGCCTATGGCCATGTTTGACGCACCCAAAGCATCTTCCTTTGAAGTTACCGCCCCTCTGACCCTGCTGTCCACGACCCTGCTGGCCGTTACCTCCACGCCACTGGCCCTGTTGGCCCTGATGTGCACGCTGTTGGCCTTGCTGGCCCTGCTGCTGTCCCTGTGGTCAGTGTTGGCCCTGCTGGCCCTGCTGATTAGGCTGGCCCTGATGGCCCTGCTTGAAACCCCCGAATCCCTGCCTAGAATCACTTGAACGGAATCGCTTAGCAGGGTCCCTTTGATGGGAACTCTGCTCGTGCTGACGAGTCTGTCCATGAGTTGGTGCCCCACCGGCACTATTACCCCCGGTCCTGCCCTGCTGGCTAGACTCTCCTGCTCTCTTGCTTCCCTGAAGATGGAAGCGGTGATCCTAGCAATGTAGTAACGCTGCATTGAGTACGTCAGTGAAAGTACTCAGGGATAGATTCCCAATAAGGTGCTGACGGATCCTCCAAGCTAACCCGTCGACAAACAGCAAAATCTTCTTGCCCTCAGTGGGTGCCTCATCCGGCACAATAGTGAGAAGTCTCGTGAACTCCTCCTCATACTCAGCTACAGTAAGGTTCTCCTGCTTCAGATTTAGTAATTTCCGCCTCATCTCAGTCTGCACTGCGGGTGGAAAATACTTGCGGTCAAACCGCTCCCAGAACAACTGAATAGGAATCGTGTCCCTCTCCTCCAAAGTAGTAGTGGACTCCCACCACTGTAATGCGGCTCCCACCAGCTTAAAAGAAGCCAATAACTGCTTCTGCACGTCAGTGCACTCATACATACGGAGGTGCCGCTGGATGTCTTTCTTCCATTGGCTGACTGTAATAATATCGGAGCTACCAGAAAACTCAGGGGGATGCGCTTTCTGAAAAGCATCCCGAACCCTCTCCCATGCGGATGGAAGCTGTGCTGGTACTGGTGCCACCGCCTGAATCTGGGGTGGAGCCTGCTGAATCACCGCTATTGCGGCATTCACCGCCTGAGCAACAATGGCGGCTACTTCATTCGCATTCATTGTGCCTGGTGCCTGAGCTGGTGGCTGCTCGGCTTGGGCACGCCTATCTTTCGGAGCACGTCTCGGAGGCATCTGAAACGTGAACAAGTTTATTAGTCTACAGTTATCAACAAATCTCGAATAGCTGAAGACTTAAACGTAAAAGCAAGAATACAACAATCCTAAAAATAGGGCTCTATAACGTTAAGCTGAAAGCGAAATAACCCGTACAGATCCTATGGACACTAGAAACTGATGCTCTGATACCACCTGTGACACCCCGCCTAATTAAATACCGGGGGATCACTCCTTTATTACATTAAATCAAGGTTAACAGTTGGTTCATTCTCAGCATCACTGTCGATAAAAAAAAAATTTCCAATTTAACACCCTAAATAATTAAGCTAAGTGTCAAAAACATTTTTCATACAAACTTCCAAATTTTAATTAAAGAAAAAGATTTATTTATATAAAACAACATTTCTACAATTAAGAATCACACCACGATAAACCAAATAATATAATACATTCGTCAATCGAATGCCAACATATGAAAACTAAAATCACAAGTCCATACTGAATAAATCCCAAAAAAACAATACTGGAAATGACTGAAATATAAATATCCCAACAACAAACGAAATGATGAAAAGGGGAGACACGTGCCCAATAAATGAGAGTAATAGGAGTGGAGTCAATAACAGAAGCCGTCTACTCAAGTGACCTGCAACTCCCACCTAAGCTGCAGCTCGTTCTTCTCAAGGAATCCTAAGCAAGACGCCCCTGTGGCTGGGCACCTGAAAATATACATATATATATACAAGAGAGAGAGAGAGAAAAAGAAACGGGTCAGAGCCCGAAAGTGTGTTTGATTTTAAAATACGTTTAGCAAGTATTTAAAATGATACAGGCCAATGCAATAACATATCAGCACGTCACTCTCTTGAGAAAATACTCACCTCTCTTCTAATGTGCACACCTATCGCACTAACCTTTCCCCACGGTTACTTATCATTTAACACACTAGTCTTTCTAAAAGATTTAACTTAACTTAGATTACTCGCAAGATTTATAATTCACGATTTCATTTTAAAAGAAAGTTCCCAAACAGTAATCAAAGTCCTCCATTTTAACTTTATAAAATCCATAAAGTTTTACAGTGACATATTATACTTTTTCAAAACAAGTATTTAATAATTTGAGTTAACAACCATGTCCTACTTAACAAATCTCAGTAGACAGTTTCAAACATCATAATCTCATATATATATATTAACTACTCATATAATATACATATATATAACAGCACCCCGAATAAAACTATGGTGCGTGCATACTCTACTATCCAAAGCCCCATATCACTCATATTAACGGGAATACATTCGGAATCACTCTCGAATTGTATTAACATGAATACACAAACAATATTGAGGCGAAGCATAGATTCCAAGTCTCTAAGAGGGTGGCACATACCGGCGTCTCTTAGGACCGTCTGAACTATCACGTCGATAGCCTGTACCAAGGACATCTATCTTCTAGGGTACAAGTCAATATCCCCCATAAAGGTCCCATCGAGATACGACTTGTCCCAGCGCGGAAATCTCTGGGATAGTAAGTAGCGTGAGTATGATTTTCACATGTATATAATATATGTACACACAATCATATAAGTATACCAATATCATATTAATATAGGTTCTTCTCCTCACCCGTAATTATACCGTTTATTCTTAATTTCACATTTAAAGAATTACGCATAAGGTTTCATTCCTAACCTTATCTCGAAGGGTTTTCTCACTTATTACCTAACACTCATGGATTATATCTTCCCAGTTTCTGAAATTCAGTAAGTGACTTTATTAGATTCCAACGTAACTCTCTTACGCGTCTCCCCCTTTAAATTCATAAATTTACCAACCTAAAGTAAATATCCCAAAAATACCATTTTCGATGAATCTTAAAGGTTCTAACATTTATTCATATACCCTACTGGTACTCAATGTCTCCCAAATCGATTTATCACGAATGCCCAAAAATTATTTTAGGATAATTTAATTTAACTAATTAAACAAGGAAAAAGATTCTGCCAGGAGGGGTCGATCGATCGAAGCTTGGAGCTCGATCGATCGAACCTTCGATCGATCGATGCTCTATGTTCGATCGATCGATCAAGCAGGTCTGGGTAAAATTCTGCAGAATTGCAGTTACGGGTTCTACCACTATTCTTCATCAAATTCCATATTTTTCAACACTAATTGACCCACAAATTCTACTACTAACATAGTAACATAATTCCAGATGTTTTTAACGTTCAGCATGCGTTTATTCATCATTAAACATGGTTAAACAACCCAAAATCACATCTAATCATCAAGAACCCTAAAGTTTTCATAACTATGATCCAATTCAGTTTTTCTCCAGAAGTTCTTCCTAATATAACATCAAAAGTTTGTGGGTAATACATCTATATCATCAAAAGTTTCCAGCATAAGGTTTTAATCTTCTCTACATGCAATTTCCTATCAAAATTTGGGTTTTCTTATATGGATCACATTCCTAATTAATCCTAAACTAATATGAACATTGCACTAACGAAATACGCAAGTTAAACACTTGCCTGGGATTTTCAGAAGTCTGATTTCCTGTTGATTATGGTGTGGTTGCGTTCTCCTCCTCTCGATCTACGCGTTGGTGGTGACGGCGGTGCAAACGGTGGTGTTTTGGCCTTGAATCTCCTTGAAAGTTCTCTCCTCTCCTCTCCAATGGCCGTTCTAGGGTTCTGAATGTTCTAACCCTAAATGGCTAACCTAACCAGCTGATAAAGGCTGCTAAAATTCGTGGGTTTAATTACCCTATTTTGTAAAATGACCAAAATGCCCTCCTGGGTCACTAATTAGGCCTAAAAACGCCCCGAGACCCAAACTAACCCCTCGGGTATACTTTTCTGACTATCTCGACCCTTCCGGACGCTTTGGCGCACTCAAAACGACCATACGGACAACTTATAAAATATTTACTTTTTATTTAACAAAATTAGTCCCGACGTGACACGGGCACGTCCCGACTTAAATTTCCGAAATAATCATTTAATTCACTTATGACTTTCAATATAACCAATATAATATATTACTATGCTCATCAGTAATATTCAACAAGTTTTCCATAATTACTAACTCTCGTCACGTTAATAATTATAACATAATTAATTTTTGGATTTTTATTAAATAAACCATTACATTAAATTTAATAAATCCCCAAATTATAGATATCATAAAAATACGGGGTATTACATAAGTGACAAAGTAGACAGGTCAAAATCACATAATGTTGTGCTAGGGAAAATTATTAACAGTATTGTTTTTTTTTTTTGGGGGGGGGGGGGGGATTTCAGCTAGGCATTTATATGGATGTAAACACGATGATATCATATTAGATATACAAACTTCAGAATATAACTAAATGCATAGGCTTTTAGTAGCAAAAGGAAAAACTTAGTTTTTACTTACCGAGACCAAGAGGATGAAAACCAAAGTCTCCTCATAGGGTATATGGTAGAATTCAAATTAAACTTTAATCTGGTGCTCTAAGATGTGTATACCCCAAGACATAATAAAAAATTATAAATATTACGTATAGTAATATGTATTTATAAAAACCACAGCGTTGCACTAAGCAACCCCCTCTTATACACACACACATACACACACACACACACACACACACACACACACATACATAGGCCAAAGTTCAACAATTAAAAACATAGTGGGCTATAGCTAATTCAAACCTAAACATTGGGTGCAAGAATAAATATCCCTAAATAATTAGAAACATTTGTTTCCAATTAATCAACATGCTCATACTATATTAAATGAACAAGATTGTTATTAAACCAATATAATGAAAACCAAATAAATAAGTCCCTGCCAAAACACTATAAGAGGTTCAACAACTACGCCAGTTTGCAATAAAAATGGCCATGTTATAAGCTTCACATTAAAACATGTGGCCAAGTTATAGTGAACCAATCAATCCATTTAAAATCTTAGGCTAGTTTTTATTTTTATTTCTTGCCAAATGTAAAGGTGAAATAATCGCAGAGGGTGATTCTAAACAGAAATTACAATACCAATTTTAAATTCGGAAGCCAATTTTAAAAAGATTTTATCTTTTTATCCTAATCATGCATCTATGGTTATAAAAATAGATAAATTAAATAAGCAAATACGAAAAGGCCAAGTTTGAGGGAAAAAACTCAAAGGGAAAAACCTTTATTCACTTAGAAATTTTCAAGGCAATCATCTTACACATGACTTTATCACCGCCACAAGTATAACGCGCTAATCTTCGCAAATTTCTAATGAACAACTATGATCCTCACAAAAATCACATGACTGCAGTCCTCCGTTAGCCTTAGCCTTCATCTTCAGTAGTAAATCCTTAAAGATATCACAAGTCAGCAATGGCGATCCTCTCCACAAAAGGTGTATGCAAAGATACAAACTTTTTAGGGTTTAAACAATTCACAAGAACAATATTGCAAGATGTTTTGTTGTGAATTAATCAAGTGTTTATCAACACAAAACTTGAGGAACTTTTGGAAAAGTTAAGTAGAAACGGAGTTGAAAAAAGTCTTAAACCTTGTGAACATAAAACGGGTGTTTATAAAAAACTTAAGGCGGTGCGTTGTTCGAATGATATTAACAGGTCGTTCAGATGACACAAGCATGTCGTTCGAACGAGCTTTCATCTAATTTATAACGAATCAAAATAGAAGCATGTCGTTTGATCCAAATTAGAATCAAGTCTACAAATGAGGGATCTAACGACCTTAAGATGTCGTTTGAATGGCATAAATGAAAAATTAAATTTTAAAACTCTGCCTACAATAAACTCAAAAAATATATTTTTTGAAAACAAAAAGTTCCTATTTGTTTTTGAAAAAATAAACATCCCAAAATACAACTCCATAAATTAATTTAAACTCTAAATCGTTTAAAAGCTCATCGGGATGTTGGGAAGTCTTAAAACTTGGAGATACTTGAGTTCGGTTCGTCTTGATGGTGCGTAACGATTTGTAGCAGGATACGCCAAACTAGCCTAAAGATATGCTATAAACAATCCTAAAAAAATTATCCTTACAAATCTCCCCTTTTGGCTATTCGGTACAAAACAAACAAACATGATCGAACACCAAATTAAAATTAAAATCTCCTATGACAAAAATACTAACACCCTTCCCAACCCTAGAATGGAACGACATAAGTATCTTTATCTTCAAACTTCTTTATCTTCCCTTTCATCAAACTTTATCTTCATCCACGTGTCTTGAATTACTCTTTGAGTACCTACACACGTGAGACAAAAGACATATACCTTCATGACGCATCGAGTTTGAAACAAAATAAAACTCATAAATAAATTCTCCCCAAAATTTAAATTCTCAAACTCATTTTAATTTGTTCTCCCCCTTTGTTTTTATCATAAATAAACAAAGAAGTATAAACATAAACATGAAATACCAAACATCACATAGAAGATAAGATATCATCACATAAAGATATAATTTAAGCACATATAATGATAATCTCAAAGGCAAACAACCGACTATTTTTGAAAAATTTTAATTTTTAAAAAAATGTTAAACTTACAAAAATATCATACAATACCCTATATAATATATGAAAAATATATCAAAGCAAATCAGCTCACACTCACGGAACCTTTGAAGCCCAAACACTTCTATGTATGGCTGAAACGGAGTCAACTTCACATCTGAGTTCTCAAACCTCATCCCAATAATATCACCAACCAAGTTCTTAGCTAAGTTTTGGTCCAACGAGTCCAATTCGTATTGCAAGTACTCAGCTGGTTTCCCCAAATAAAAAGGGTCGAACCCATAGTCACCCATCAAGGCCCCGTCTAGATATTCAGGGGCTTTTGCACCTGGGTACCAAAGTGGACGATCCGGAATCTTCTTGGGAGAGGCCTTCTTCGGTGATTTCTTAGCTCCAAATCCTAATCGGGCTTGTACCCGACCCGAGTTCGAATGTAGGTCTAGGAGGCGGGTTCCCATGAATGACGACATAGCGGCTGCGGTGGCGACAATGGCTTGAGTAAGGGTGTGGTCTAATGTTCACCGGTGGGGTGAAGGATATCGAGACTGGAGTCAGTGAGTGTTTGATAGGGTGGGTTTAGGTTTGGTTATAGTTTGGGGGAAGGGGTGTGGAGATATCTGAGGGTGTTATCCAGGTGGGGGATTTGTGGGCGTTGTGCAAATCCGTTGATCTTCAACTAAACTTCCTCAAAAGATAAACATTATCATATTTCATTCTTTTTTATTCTTTTCTTTTGAATGGTCAATCAAACCCAACTATCTGGCCCTTTTTGAAATATATTTCTTTTTATTGCCTTAATTTTTTCTTGGGCTCTTTTCAAACGGTGGCTTTCATGACGAGTTCACTCTTTAAGAACGATTTTTTAAGGATTGTTCATAGCATAACTTTTGGCAAGTTTGGCGTATCCCGCTACAAATCGTTACTCACCGTCAAGACGAATCAAACTCAAGCATCTCTAAGTTTGAAGACTTCCAAACATCCCGACGAGGTTTTAAACGATTTAAAGTTTGAATTAATTTACAGAATTATATTTTAGGATGTTTATTTTTTCAAAAACGAACAAAGACTATTTATTTTCAAAAAATATATGTTTTTTGAGTTTACTGTAGAGGGAGTTTTAAAATTTAATTACTTGTTTATGTTGTCCAAACGACATCTTAATGTAGTTCAAACGACATCCGAAGGTTGTTTGATCCCTAGTTTATAGACTTGTAACTAATTTGGATCAAATGACATGCTTCTATTTTGAGTCGTTAGAAATGAGATGAAAGCTCGTTCGAACGACATGCTTATGTCATTTGAACGACCTGTTAATATCGTTTGAACGATGTGTCGCCTTAAGTTTTTTTATAAATACTTGTTTCGTATTCCAAACATTTAAGACTTTTGCTAACTCTGTTTCAACATAACTTTTGCGAAAGTTCTTCAAGTTTTGTGTCATAAGACATTTGATTATTTCACAACAAAACATCCTGCAATATTTTTCTTATGAATTGTTTGAACCTTACAAAGTTTGTATCTTTGCATACACCTTTTGTAGAAAGGATCTCCATTACTGACTTGTGATGCATGTGGGGATTCATTACTGAAGACGAAGGCTGAGGTTGACGGAGGACTGCAGTCATGTGATTCTTGTGAGGATCATAGTTTTTCATTCGAAATTTAAAGATTAGCGCGTTATACTTGTGGCGGTGATTAAGTAGTCTGTAAGTCGATTGTCTTGTAAATTTCTAAGTGAATAAAGGTTTTTCCTTTTGGTTTTTTTCCTGAAACTTGCCATTGTCATATTTGCTTATTTGATTTATCTATTTTATCACCATAGGTGCATGATTAGGATAAAAAGATAAAATATGTTTCAAATTGGCTTCTGCATTTAAAATTGGTATTGCAATTTTTGTTTAGAATCACCCTCCGCGATTATTTCGCCTTTACAAATTGGTATCATAAATAGAAACACTATTTTATTATGTGAATGATCCCATGTGTCTTTAGGTATGAATTTCGGTATTTATGATGGTTTTAGAATTCCTATTTTTGATGTGTCGAATTATGCTTATTGGAAGATGCATATGAAGTGTGCACTTAAGGATATAAATGAGCTTGTTTTGTTAGCGGTAGAAAAAGGGTGGACACCACTAGTCACGACAAAGGGTGAGATCATACACTTAAAACCTGCTGATTCATGGACCGAAGCCGAACATAGACTTGCACATATAATTCTAAAGGTTTAAATGTTATCTCCTCGACTGTCACATCAGAAGAGTATAATCGTATTATGACGTGTGAGATGTCGAAAGAGGCTTGGGATGTCATTGCTCTTACTCACGAGGGAACTAGCACTGTTAGGGAGTCTAAACTCCAAAACATAATCACCCAATTTGAGATGATTAAAATGTTAAAGAGTGAGACGTTTTGATGAGTTTTACGCTAGGTTTTTCCATATTATCAACTCGTTGTTTAACTTGGGCAAAAAAAAACCCCAACAATCGAGTCATAAAGAAAATCTTAAGGTCGTTGCCTAGTAGATTTGATCCAAAGGTGATCGTTTTGAACTCTTTGGGTTTACTTGAATCAACGAACGTAAAAAAGCTTGTAAATGACCTACAAACTTATGAGCTTGACATGTTTACCTCCAAGAGAGTGCCAAAGAAAGAAAAGAGCATCGTTTTGAAAGCCCGAAAGGAGGAAACAAAAGTTTCAGAGGATGATGAATCTGACATCGATTTCGAAGATGTAGCCTTGTTGGAAAAGAAGTTCAAAATTTTTCTTAAGTTCCAAAAGCAATCGAAAGATGCCAAAAGACTTGAGAAGTTCAAGAATGATAAGGCCGATCACGTCCCTAACAATCAAAATGAGATCGATAAGAGGGATGAGTCGGATAGGTGTTTTGGTTATGAGGGTTATGGCCATAGGGTAGCGGAGTGCCCCACTAGACTTGAGAAGGAGGGAAAGAAAACAATTACTACAATGCGTTCATGGTTTATCATGTGAGCGATGATGATAAATCTTTTCAAGAAGATTATCATGTGAATGACACTTTTGAGGCCATTGTTTGTGAGTCCCAAATGAGTGATAGTGAAGAGATTAAGGATGAAGATGTAGAGGAAAGCGAGTTGCAAGTTGCCTTCCATGAATTATATGAGGAAACAGTAAGGGTAACGAAGGCAAACTTAAAGTTGTGTGCTAAGTTAAAAGAACGTGTTGTAGAAAATAATGATGCCTTGATTGAGGATCTTAGGGCACGGGAGAGGACTATTCGGAAGAAATTAGAGTACGTTGAGGGTGAGAGAGATAGCCTTCATGGTTTGATAGAGGCTATGAATAAGGAGATTTTAGAGTTTGAGTAGTCTAGGCATTTTCTCGAGTTTAGGATTCGTGAGCTTGAGGAGAGATTGAGAGATTCGACTAAGTTTAAGTTTGATTTGTAGGCTAGGTCGAAAAAGTTGGATAGGATTTTTGGCTCCATCCAAATCATGTATGATAGGTGTGGTATAGGCTTTGATGATTGTATTTCTCCCATTCCCAAATACAATACCAATCGTGTGAGAGAGACAACTAGAGACATTAGGAGAGGTTCACATTTTGGTAACATTTCTCGTCATGTTTACACTGGCGCTCATTGTAGTAGGAAAGGTCGCCTTAAACGGTTTTGTTATGACCTTAAAAATGATCCTAGGAAGTTTAAGAATAAAGTCGTTTCGATTCTCAAAACCTCCATGTGCCGCTACACACATACTTGAGTTAGAAAATCAGACTTAGAGGCTTAGGAATTAGACTTCATGTCTCTCGTTTACTTCCACATGATACTTCTCATGATATTTCTTACGGATGATTGTGTCAACATGTTTGTCACACGCTAGTTTTGCTTTATGACATATTCTTGTTAGTGTTATGATATGTTTATCTCTTTGTATTATATCTTTTCCTTTTAATTAAGTCTTATTGGAAAAATACAAAAGATTTTTGGTTTTATATATTTTTGAAAAACATAAAAAGATTTTCATTTTTTTCTTGTCGTGAGTTTACACTTGATATGGCATATTGGTGTCCTTAGACCCCCTGTATTTCATATTTCCATGTGGTTAGTACATTTGGTCATGATTTTGAATACATAGATTGATCTTAACCATTTGTTTAATGGGGTTGTCTCGAAGCCGACTTAAATTTATATTCGACTATGCATATGCCATTGCACAAATGCACGAACTTATTTGAATATTTAACTTCTCATGCATATTTTCATTTGGTGAGACGTTCTCCTCCCAATTTTGTCATCTACGCGCACATTAAACTTATGAGGAGTTTGTGCATATAAGAACCGTTGCCCGCGAGGATTTATATTGAATATTGAAAAATGATGAGTGTGCATAGGAAAGGGCTGCGAGAGGCATGTGAACTCATCGTGAAAGCCACCGTTTAAAAGTGACCAAGAAAAAATTAAGGCAATAAGAAGAAATATATGCCAAAAATGGTGCCAATAGGAAATCTCTTAAAAAGAGAAAATAAACCTTCAAAAGAAAAATGATTAAAAAGAATTATCAATCATGAGGGAGTTTTAGTTGAAGATCAACGGGTTTGCACAAACAATCCCTATGTTGAAATAGTGGTGTCATGATATTATTGTTTGAAGAGTCGTTAACATTTTAGACTTGTGCGTGTGATGTTTGTTTTGTTCATTAAGTTCAAGTTTAATTGTCATATATGGCTAAACGTAGTTTGATGATATTTAGCGGTCAATTAGAGCTTCTTGAACGTATCTTTATGTTTAGATTATGATTCATTTATATTAATTAAACCCATTCATTTCATTCAATGTTTGAGCACATTGATACTATGTTAAAGTGTAACTCACATGTTTTTCTTTTTGAGTATATTTTACTATTGTTTTCGTACTGACAAACGGTCTTATCAGAAATTCTTTTCACTGGGCAGTTTATACATTGAATTTGTGCTGGAATTGAGAGTGTTTAAATTCATTAGAATGACTTCTTAAGTCCCTGTCGTTAGATGTATGGATCAAATGACGTATCAAACAAGCTAAAGTCGACGTACAAGTATGGTTGTTAGGTGGGTCATTAAATGGGTTGATGTATAAGTGTTTCGAATGAGGTGCTACTGTTTTAGGCCGTTAAAAGTGAGAATTTGCGTGGTTCAAACAACATTAGCATATCATTCGAACGACCTCTGATATCGTTCGAACGACCTGCTTGGTTTTTGAGATTTTCAATCTGTTTCAGTACCTGTTGGTTAGACATTACACTGATATTTCGATATAGTACGTCTGGGTTGTTCTGGACAATTTACATGCAGTTTTTATTAGATTATTCGTGCTTGATCATTACACTGCATTGTTGTTTGAGATTTTATTTAGCCACATCATTTGATATTGATGATTATTTCATGTGACTGTTTATTAGGTATGGTTTGGCATATTCTGATTATTATTAGCTAGTTCACCATGTTTATGCTTCATGTTATATTCCTGCTCGATATACGTTTATATGTTTATTTTTCTTACTAGTTGTCTATTTAAGACAAAAAGGGGGAGAGATAGATATATGATGTAGGGGAGATTTTTGCTACTATTTTTAAATTGGTATTATATTGTTTATATCTCATTTGTTCCTCCATACTTTACATGGTATTTATTTATTTCGCGTGTGTAGAGATATTCAGCAATTTGAGATTTTGTGACTACGTCACATTCAGATAGTTCATGCTTGTTAATTCGACATTTGATAGTACTATTTTCTTTTTGTGTTTATGAGATGCGATTTAGGTCATTTAGCTTGACGGCCCGACTTAGGCATTCCATTTTTTTGATTTTGTCCCGAAATAGCTAAAGGGGGAGATTCACAAGGATAAATTTTCAAATAGTGTCAATTTGTATGTATTGGCATTATTCCGGACAAAAACAACTTTGAGTCATAGGATAGATTTTACTTGTCACGATTCCTATTAAGTCTATAACGTTGAGTTTGAAGACGTAACGGTTAAGCTTCAAAATAGATCATGCCGCAGTTTTGGTGCACATTTCACGTCTTCACAAGGTTTCTCGACATTCTCTCAGGTATGGATGTATATTGGTTTATGGATACTCGACAATTTTTTTTAAGGATGTTCTTTTATTTAAATTTGATTTTAAAATGTTTTTAAAATGATTTTTCTGAGATAATTCATGTTTAGAGTCGTATGGAGGTCAGTCATTCAAACGACATTGTGGAGTTGTTCAATTGACATGCATATATTGTTCCAACGATATATGTGTTTCGTTCAAACGACATTAGGATTTCGTTAAAATGACGCGTCGACTTAAAGTTTTTATTTAAGGTGTATTTTTCTCAGAAAGACGTAAGTGCAGAAGATACATAACTAAACAGAACCCATACGTTTTTTGCATTTGTTTACCTAAGGTTTCCAAAGCTAAAAACATCCTTTGTGTTTACAAGATCTGAGTTTACATACCATATGTTATAGAGATCTCCTGTTTACACTATTGTATCATTCTTCATTGTTCAAAGAACCTGTTTCGTGCGATGGACTCCGTATTGATTGAGGGTTGTTGAGGCTGTATCGGTGGATACCGAGTTACGCGCAGACTCATGTGCTATGGACCTTGCGTAGGTGGACTCTTGCATGACACTGTGAAGAAGCATTGAAAAGAAAAAGAGGCATAAAGACTTGTGGAGATTGAGTCGTTGAGTAAGGCTATAATATTCCTTTGTAAAACTGTATCATAGTGATTGTTTGGCCTGGGTTGTCTGAGGTTTTTTCACGTTATGATTTCCTCGTACATCGGCGTGTTTTATGAGCATTCTTTAATTTATCTTGCTTATCTCACTAGATGCATGTTTTGGGTTGACTTAATTGAAATTGATTCACAAAATTGGTGCTAAATATTAAAAAAAGTTTTTGAGAAAAATTGTTTTCACCTAAAGGACACACACATATAGGGACCTCGTTGTGTTTACACCAAACATTAAGTGTCACATATTGTTTAAAAGGAAATAATATAAAATTTGGTTACTTGTGAGAAAATAAAATTTAAAGTAAAAAGCTACAAGAGAAGTATCATGATTTTTCATCACTAGTGTGAATAGAAAAATAAAAAAAACACAATATGATTATATTAGCATGATCGTCAAATATTCCATGTAAATCACAAATATATTACTATCACGAGGTTAGAAAAATTATGCACCTCATTTTGAATTGCGAACATTTAGAACATTTCTGATTTTAATCCTGTGGAATTTGTCGACTTGGAATAGATACTGTGAGAAACGCAGTGGGTGGTGGATAGCTTATGATCCTAATCTATAAGCATCTTTTTTATCAGGTGAACTTTGGAACCTTGGGATAATGCATTCCCATGAGTGCAGTGAGTCAATTGAGTTTTCAAAATGGATTTGTACTCTACATGAAAACGCTGGTTCATAACCTATAACATAAAGTTCATAATTGACCTTCATACACACCTGGCTTATAAAATGGGATGGAACATAGTGCTAGTAAAGATGTTACTACAAGTTGGCCAACATCTCCGGATCACATCCTACCGACATTGGATGTCATAGAATTTCTATCTTTCGGATAAATTGTTAACATACATTTTTTTGTCAAAGCAGGAAGTTTATTAAACTATGAGAATTTTACAAGTGATATTACAAACGGTATATCGTGCTGTTTGTTAACATCCATTTGATGTTCGATGTTTAAGATAGCCAACTCTCTCCTTTGGACCCACCCCCTCTATACACATTGAGAGAGTCAAGCTATGTATCATACACGATCACTTCACTAATTGAAACGGGCAAGTCTATCCCAACAAACTTGATACCATCTATCTTGTTATGGAAAACTAGGGGTGCATGAACACATATATCTGTTGGATGATTTTAATATTAATGGGTATTAATGGTTAGAGAAAATGAAAGGTTAAAACCATTAATTAGTTGGAATAAGAAAAGACAAAGGGAAGTGGTAAAACCAAAGTCCCACATTGGAAAAGTGTGAAAAAGTTAGTGGGTTAATAAATGCTCTTGTGTCATAAGAGATTACTTGTGTGCATTGAAGTGTATGCTGCTAGTGTACACCTTAGGTCCAAGGATGGTGCTTTGCATCATCCGCACACGCACACGCGCCCGCGCGTGTGTGAAAGTGCGATTGGGCGTTTGGGGCGCTTTAGAGGCGCACTTTGCACTTCGCATGTACGCATCGTCGCGAGGAGCAGTAGGAGCCTTTGATCAAACGGTCCAGATTAAATCCATAATAAATGACACATAATTATGGCGCGAGTGGATCTGAACCGTCGGATTTTGGCGCCACTTCATTAAGTGTTAATCCGTACAGTCGCACCTTTTTAGTTCAAATTTGGAACGTTCAAAATATAGTTATATATCCAAGGGCCGTGATTAAATGACCTTTGAATATGGTGTCTGTTCATGAACAAACACCACAAGAGGCTATATATAGAAGGTAAAATCCTGTCATAATTAATTCCGAAAAAAACTCTCTTTCTCTATTTTTCTTCTTGCCAATTTCATAGAGTGTTCTGGGGTATTCTTCAAGTTTGCTACTTGAATAAACCCGTGGATTTGTTTTATCTTGGAGGTAATTTGCTTAGACCCGTTAGCAAGCTCTGTACGAGTGGGGGCAAATAACACCTTAAGGACAATAGTTTATTACGCCTCAAATCCAATCATCTGTTCATATTTTCTACATTACTAAAAAGAAAATTCGTCAACAATCTTAAGGTGTTATTTATGGAGGCAGAAAAGAATATGAATATGTTTCTGAATCCCAATGTGCATTTGGATTGTTTTGATGGAACAAATTTCACTCCCTGGAAAGGAAAATTATTCTTCCTTCTCACCGTTTTGAAAATTGCATATGTTTTGGATCCTAAACTAGAAGCAATTCCGGAACCAAAAGAAGACGATAATGAAACTGTCAAAGAACAACGGAAGAAACGTGAAGAAGAGGAATTAGTGTGTCGTGGGGATATTCTGAATACAATGTCTGATCGATTATATGATCTTTACAACTTTATGCACTCTCCACGGAAAATCTGGAATGCGCTTGAATATAAATACAAAACAGAGAAAGAAGGTACGGATAAATTCTTAATTCTGAAATATTTTGAATTCAAAATAAGTGATAACCAAACTGTTTTAGACCAAGTACATGAGTTGCAAATCCTTGTCACAAAACTTCGTGAATTAAAGGTGGAAATTTCTGAATCATTTCAAGTTGGTGCAATTATTGCAAAATTACCACCAAGTTGGAATGATTGTCGTAAGAAACTCCTACATATGAAAGACGATATAAGTTTGGAGGAATTACAGAAACATTTAAGAATTGAAGAACAAACCAGATCCCGTGATCAAACAAATGTTTCTCATAATTCCACCAAAGTTAACTTTGTTGAAGGAAAAGAAAATTCGTCAACAATCTTAAGGTGTTATTTTTGAAAGAAAGAAATATCATAAGAACTTTAAACCTAATGGTAAGAAGTTCAAGAAAAATAATTCCAATAAGAAACAGTCCAATGGGGCTTATTTCAATTGTGGCAAAAATGGACACTATGACCGTGATTGCAGAAACAAGAAACGAAATATAGATGCTACTGAATCCAATAATACAAACAATGCAAATATGGTGGAAAATAAGATCGAGGATCTTGTAGCAATGGTATCGGACATGAAAATTGGTATGATTACCGAACTAAACATGGCTGCAATAACGAAGTCTTCTGACTGGTGGCTCGATTCTGGGGCTACCATACATGTCAACAATGATAAATCATTGTACTCCGCATATGAAAAAGCAGAGGACGGTCAAGAGGTTCTAATGGGGAATCATAATTTTGCCAAAGTTACAGGAAAAGGAAACGTTGAACTACAATTCACATCTGGAAAGAAGTTGACGTTGACAAATGTTCTGCATGTACCAGAAATTCGAAAAAATCTAGTGTCTGCAAGTTTGATTTGTAAAAGAGGCATTAAAGCCGTCTTTGAGTCTGATAAGTTAATTTTGTCTAAGAATGGGGCATTTGTTGGGAAAGGGTATGCTTGTGATGGAATGTTCAAACCTAGTATTTTTATTAATAATATGAATAATTCTGCTTATATTGTTGAGTCTTTTGATGTTTGGCATGCTAGATTAACGTATTTAAATTTTAGATCATTGAAATACATGTCTAAACATAAATTAATAACTTATGATAGTACTTCTCATGAAAAGTGTGAAATCTGTATTCAGGCAAAATTAACAAAAAGACCATTTCCTAAAGTCGAACGAAGTACTGAATTATTAGAATTAGTTCATTCTGATATATGTGAATATAATGGTATTTTAACTAGAAGCGAAAAAAGATAATTTATTACATTCATTGATGATTGTTCAAAATTCACATATGTATATTTGATAAGACATAAGGATGAAGCTGTTTCAATGTTTAAACGTTTTAAAGCAGAAGTTGAAAATCAAAAGGAAAAGAAAATTAAAATTCTTCCTAGTGATAGAGGGGGAGAGTATTTTCCAAATGAATTTGACTCATTTTGTGAAGAACATGGAATAATACATCAAATAACTGCCCCTTATACTCCCCAACAAAATGGTTTGGTTGAAAGGAAGAATAGGACTCTTACTAATATGATCAAATCTATGTTGATTAATTCAAACTTACCAAACAATTTGTGGCGAGAAGCTTTACTCACCGCTTGTCATTTACACAACAGAATTCCATCAATGAAATCACATGTTTCTCCATACGAGGTATGAAAGAATCGAAAACCAAATCTGGACTACCGAAGGGTTTGGGGTTGTTTTGCTTTCTATAGAATTCATGACCCGAAAAGTTCAAAGTTGGGTGCAAGAGGAACTAAAAGTGTTTTCATAGGATACGCGGAAAATTCTAAGGCATATAGGTTATTGGACTTAAATTCTAATGTTGTAATTGAATCAAGGTATGCTGAATTTATTGAAAATAAATTTTATAAGGATTCATGTGTAGAATTAGATGCCAATCTTGATACATCCACTAGGTTGATTCCTAGACCATCAATTAATAATAAAAGGAATGAACCCAAAACGGAAACAAAACCTAGAAGAATTCGGCGTGCTAGAAAAGAAAAATCTTTTGGCCCTGATTTTATTTAATCTCAAGCCTTAGCCTTTTTGGTTGAAGGAGATAGAGATAATATTCTTAATAAGATGCCTATTTTACTTAACGTAGAAGAAGATCCTAAAACCTTTAACGAAGCAATGACTTCAAGAGATGCTTCTTTTTGGAAATAAGCTATTAATGATGAGATGGATTCAATTCTATCAAATCAGACAAGTGTTTTAGTGGACTTGCCACAAGGATCACAACCTATTAGTCGTAAATGGGTATTTAGAAGAAAATACAATACCGATGGTTCTATTCAAACCTTTAAGGCTATATTGGTAGCAAAAGATTTTAAACAAAGAAAAGGGATTAACTATTTCGATACTTATGCACCTGTTGCTAGAATTACATCCATACATGTTTTAATGGTAATTACATCTATTTATAATCTGTTTGTGCATCAAATGGATGTTAAAACAACATTTTTGAACGGTGTCCTAGATGAAGAGGTATATATGGAACAACCCGAAGGGTTTGTTTTTCCCGAAAATGAATATAAAGTTTGTAAATTAATTAAGTCACTTTACGGGTTGAAACAAGCACCAAAGCAGTGGCATGAAAAGTTTGATACAATCATTCTTTCTGATGGTTTCAGACATAACAACGCTGATAAGTGCTTTTATTCTAAATTCACCAATGACTGGTGTAATTATTTGTCTATATGTTAATGACTTATTAATTTTTGGTACAAACATGAGAGGTGTATATGAAACTAAGAAGTATCTTAGTTCACAATTTAAGATAAAAGATCTTAATGAAGTGGATACCATCTTGGGTATTAAAGATAAGAAACATAGTGGGGGTTATGCATAATGTCAATCTCATTACATTGTCAAAGTTATTCACAAATTTAATCACTTGAAAATAAAAGAAGCAAATACCCCATATGATTCTAGTATAAAATTATTAGAAAATTCTGGCAGAGCAGCTGCACAACTTGAATATGCTAGTGCAATTGGAAGTTTAATGTATGCAATGCATTGTACTAGGCCAGATATTGCATTTGCAGTAAGTAAAATGTCAAGATACACTAATAATCCAAGTGTGGATCATTGGAAAGCAATTGGGAGGATTTTTGGTTACCTTAAGAAGACCAAAGAATTAAGTTTGTTTTATTATGACTTTCCAGCAATTCTTGAAGGGTACTCTGATGCTAGTTGGATAACTAGTGCAAGTGATAATAAATCCACATCTGGATGGATATTCACCTTGGCGGGTGGGGCGGTATCTTGGGCATCCAAGAAACAAACTTGCATTACACATTCAACAATGGAATCTGAGTTTATAGCACTGGCAGCAGCCGAAAAAGAAGCAAAGTGGCTAAGAAATTTATTACTGGACATAAAGTTATGGCCAAAACCAATGCCATCTCTTTCTTTATATTGTGATAGTGAAGCTACATTGTCTAGAGTGTATAACAAAGTATATAATGGAAAATCTAGACACATAAGTTTAAGACATGAATATGTCAAACAATTAATAACTTATGGAGTTATTAATATTATATATGTTCGAACAAATAAGAATCTAGCTGGCCCTCTTACCAAAGGACTTTCTAGAGATTTGGTAAATGACACATCTAGTGGAATGGGACGAAAATTATTTTTTCAATAATCAGCGGTAATGGTAACCCAACTTTTTAATAGCATTACCACTATTCCAAAATTTAATGGGTAATAACAAGTTACTGATAAGTGATTAGTTTTGCACTGAAATTTATTCAATTTCATGTCCCTTCTAGGATGTTCAGTGCATATTGCTACGTCGAGAGGATGAGTTTAACTCTTAATGAAGTTCGTTGTCTAAAGTAGCAAGGACATGCAAGAGAACTTCACCTATATGAATATAGGAAGTGGTGCCGCTTCTAGCAAGATTTTGGGTTTATTCTTGTAAATATTCATGAAACCAAGATAGTGCACATGGCCATAATAGTCCTAAAAAAAAAACACATATTGAACATCTCGTAGAGATTGGGATATCTCATGTGTGATATATATCCGGTTCTAAATAATAAGACAAGGTTTAATGCATATCACACCATTGTCTTATTATAACTTTGATATATATTTACTAACTGAAGGTTTAAATAGAAAGATACCTCCTTATATGCATGAGCATATCACAAGAAGAAATTACATTAATATTAAAATCTAGTGGGGGATTGTTGGATGATTTTAATATTAATAGTTAGAGAAAATGAAAGGTTAAAACCATTAATTAGTTGGAATAAGAAAAGACAAAGGAAAGTGGAAAAACCAAAATTCCACATTGGAAAAGTGTGAAAAAGTTAGTGGGTTAATAAATGCTATTGTGTCATAAGAGATTACTTGTGTGCATTGAAGTGTATGCTACTAGTGTACACCTTAGGTCCAAGGATGGTGCTTTGCACCATCCGCACGCGCGCGCGTGTGCAAAAGTGCTATTGGGTGCTTTGGGCGCTTTAGATGCGCACTTTGCACTAATAAATGACACATAATTATGGCGCGAGTGGATCTGAACCGTCGGATTTTTGCGCCACTTCGTTAAGTGTTAATCCGTACAGTCGCACCTTTTTAGTTCAAATCTGGAACGTTCAAAATATAGTTATATATCTAAGGGCCGTGATTAAATGACCTTTGGATATGGTGTCTGTTCATGAACAAAAACCACAAGAGGCTATATATAGAAGGTAAAATCTTGTCATAGTTAATTCCAAAAAAAACTCTCTTTCTCTATTTTTCTTCTTGCCAATTTCATAGAGTGTTCTGGGGTATTCTTCAAGTTTGCTACTTGAATAATCCCGTGGATTTGTTGTATCTTGGAGGTAATTTGCTTAGACCCGTTAGCAAACTCTGTACGAGTGGGGGCAAATAACACTTTAAGGACAATAGTTTATTACGCCTCAAATCCAATCATCTGTTCATATTTTCTGCATTACTAAAAAGAAAATTCGTCAACAATATCCCCATAAAGGGATAGATATCATGGTAAAATTAGCAAAATATTGAACCTCCAACTTCCAGTGGAATTGGGTCTCCACTTGTGGAGATGCTAGGGGTGGAAGCGGTACGGGTTTTTACCGTACCGTATCGTACCGTTTTGGTCCGAAAAAAAATGGTTTTGGTTTCATATATTAAAATACCAGAAACCAGTCTTACCGAAACTGAAATTACCGCAAAAAAGTTGGTTGGTTTTGGTTTTAATATTTAAAAAACCGATTTACCGAAATTACCGTACCGAATTTTATGAAACCAGAAAAAACCGTACCGAAATTACCATACCGTACCGAATTTACCGAAACCAGAAAAAACCGTACCAAAATTACCATGCCATACCGAATTTACCAAAATTACCGTACCGAATTTACCAAGATCAGAAAAAGTTGATTTTGGTTTTGGTTTTAATATTTAAAAAGTTGGTTGGTTTTGTTTTTTGTTTTTTGGGACTTTTAGTGTTGTTTACCGAAACATAAAAAACCGAAACCAGAAACCAGAAAAAACGAGAATTAACCGAAACCAGAAAAAAACAGAAGAAACCAGAAAAAACCAGAATTTACCGAAACCAGAAAAAAAAACCGAAATTACCGAAAAAATTGAAATACCAGCCGGTTTGGTTTATGTATTGATTTTGGTGTACCGGGTGGTAAATTGGTACGGTTTGGTTTTACCATATAGAATTTAGTTTTGGTATTGGTATCTACTATTACCGACCAAACCGTACCGCTTACACCCCTAGGAGATGCCAAAGCTTGTTACTTATCAGACCTAAATTCAAGCCTGTTCTCGCCAACATCATAATGCAAAAGGGCATTTTCGGGCAACTTCCAGTAATTTTGACATGTAATGAGGTACCTATGTCAATATCACACAAAATAATAAGATGCTACCCATAGAGTATTAATATACCATGACTGTCAAAATAGCAAAAAGTGAAGCTCTTTACTTATATTACTTAGCTTTGTATGAAAACATTGAAATGCAATCACATTACTTGCATTGTCAAAAGCTAGTGCAAAATTTCAACATCTTAAGCAGTAAAATATAGGTTAATTCTAGCATTTTGAGGGCAAGTATCACAAACTCATTCAATAATATGATAAAATAAAATCTTCAGTAACACAAAATATTTTAAACCATACCGAAGTCCATAAGAATTTCCCGACCAATAGCGTGAGAACACGTGGATCAGCAAGGCCGACATCATAAAAGGTCTTCTGAAAACAAAAGGGTTTCGACTATACCCGATCAGATCACGTCGCTCAAGGTCAAGTCCAACATAGATAAAGTATACAAGGATAAGGATAAGAATTGATCAAAAGCTTATTTCTCCTTTGATGAACATAAACTCAATTGGGATTGTGAAACTGTCTCATTAGTTAGATTACAACTGTGCTTACTTATTATATTAATATCGACATTCATCGGTTGAGGGAGGCCAATTGCATTCTTATGCTCAGTTTTTTAGCTCTCAACTAGCAATTATAATACCCAATAGTCTTACTCTTTCCTTCTTTCTTTTATCAGAAACACAAACTAAATTTTATTAAAAAGGACTAGTACATCAAACAGTGGACAAGTAGTCCATAAGCAACAAAAAAAGGCCATACTGTACATAAGAAAATAATAAAAAATAAAAAGATATAACCAAGGGCAGCCCTGACCATTGACCCACAGGGTCCATTTTAGAGTATGCACCTATATATGTATATTATAGGGGTCCAAAAATATTTTATGTATATTAACAATGCTAATTTTTAAAATAAGTTTAATTTTTTAGGCGCTCATTTTTTTAACTATCCAAAAATAATCTGTACAAAGAATGATTCAACTACCCAATAATCTCACCCAACTACCCAAAAACAATATGTACAAAGAATGATTCAACTATCCAACAATCTCACCCAACTAAAATGGGTCCCTAAAAAAAGTTTAAATTTTTAGGGATCCATTTTAGATAAACAATAATATCTTTGTACAATATTTTTTAGAAGGGCTCTAAATGGATTTTTCGCACGGGGCACTCCCAATCTTAGGATCGATCCTGGATATAACAAAACAGATGCAACCTAGTTGTTCATTATAACCTCCCGTGCCAAACCCTCTAAAAGCTTATAAGATGCGACCCACATAGGCGCAGGCGGCTTAATATTCTTTCACAAATCTTTTATAGCACTTTCCAAACCATCAAAGATTATATTGTTTCTTTCCAACCAAATATTCCATAGCACGGGAAGAACGTAACTCCACAATGATTGAAAATTTTTGTTATCCCCCACAAATGTAATTTTCATCTTTAAAAGTTCTTTCCATGTTGCTAGGACAACACCCACAACATTTTTTTACTAACAAAACACAGTTTGTTGACTACATCTTTAACACTCGCCCCCAAGATTTTGACCGTACTAGTGTGATTTGGTAACTTGGTATGATGCATTTGGGCTTTAGACTTGGTAAGATGGATTAGGGGTTAAATTTGGGTAATGTAGTGGCCCTGGTTCGATTAAATTGGATTGGTATGGCTCAAAGTTGTTATTCGAAATTATGATTGACGATCGAACGAGTGGCCACGTCGTTCGAACGAGTAAAGGCCAATCATTCGAACGAGGTTTAAACGACAATCTAACGACAAGGACCTAAATGATTTCCACCATTCTTTAAAATCTCGTTAAAATGAGGTGCGTTATCGTTCAAACTAGGGGTAGCTTCCGGTTCAAACGAGTTGTTGTTTAACCCATTTATAGCCTATGTTTGACTCCCATTCAAACGAGAGGGGATCTTGTTCGAATGAGGTCCAAATTCGTTCGAGTGACCAAACAAAAATTAGAAATTTATGCATATTTTAATGTGACAGCTGCTCAGATGAAATCATGGGTTAAAGCTTGGTTAGACCATTGGATAAAGGGTTGAGTTTAGGGGCATTTTGAGATTTAACCCTTAGGGTCCGGGGAGTTTTTAAAGTGATTTTTGGCTCATTTGAGCAACCCAATCATATTTTGTCTCTCTTTCTCTAGCTCTTGGAGCTACCCTTCCACCAACCACCATACACCACCCTAGCACCACCATCGTTCCACCCAAAACCACCATAGTTTAACGTTTTCCACCATATTCAAGCTTATAAAACCCATAAACACCACCCATTTGATCAAGATGGGATTTCATGGAGATGTTGTTGGGAATTTTTAAAGAAGAAGATGAATAATAAATTATTGAGTTTGTAAGGGTTTTTCATGGAGCTTCCAAGGAGTGAGCATAGTGGAACTAGGCAACCTCTTTAGGGACATCTTAGGAGGTGGCAGGTTGTCATATTCTTGTACATTCATCCGACCATTTTTGAAGCTTCTTTGAGGTGGAAAACTCTACTCTTTAGCTTAAAAAATTTATTTTCCATAGTATTAGTCTTGTATTTAGAGTTTGTAAGAGTGGAATGTATATATAATTTAAAAGGGTAATTTCTTATGGAATTGTGTAAAATGGTTTACAAATGATTTCAAAAGTTTTTATTAAAATGATATATTTCAAGAAAACTTTGGTATTTAAACATTTTATGGAATAAAATGTTTGATAGAATGTTTATCTTGTTGAACATATTTTATGAACAACTGTCTCAAAGTTTTCTTGTAAAAATTAGGATTTTTCTAAATATAGAAATTTATTCAAGTTTTGAAGAAACAAAAATGTCTTTTATCTTGAAAAATATATTTTTGCAAATATTATGAATGGACCACGTGTTAAACCCACTCAATGGGATTTTTGGACTTAAAATCCCTTTTCTTATATATATGAACTTGTTATAATTAGATAATGAGCATATAGACAAGTTTAATAAATGTTTTAAAGGATTTTAGAATGAATAAAAGAAAATCAAAATTTCAGCCATTAAAGCCTCTGAAAAAATGTAAAAAAATATGATAAGTGAGTATTCAAGACTACATGTGAAAATAAAGGGAAAATGGTGTTTTCTTGCAAAGTAGTCTTCAAACTATCAAATGGTTTCCTTAATAAAGAATGTAATGAAATAAAGATATTTTCAACTTAAAAAGGCGTGTTAACTCCAAGGAAATCAATGAGTGTTAATGAGCAAAAAGACTCAAGAAGTTGGTGTATATAACTTACTAGTGTTTGAGAAAGCAACACTCATGAAAATGGAGGAAAAAACGAGTTTGGACATTAAGTGATAAAATGGTAATTTTACGTAAAGTGAATTTTTTTTATCAAATAATAATATTTGTAAAGATGTTACACAAATGGTCCTAAATGAAAGTGATTTTTGGGGTAAAACTAATGCAAGTATGTAAAGAACATGACATGGTGATTTACAAAGTGTAACGCAAGGTTGGGTGAAATCTCGAAGTTTTGGCTTCAGCCGGTAAAAGTGGAATAATGTGGACATTTGAAAAATGTTAAAACACATTAACATGGACTCGTATTAGACCGAAAAAGAATTAAGAAGGGCTCGGAGTCCTAGGGTGAAAGATCCAAAACACTAGCCAAAGCATATAGTAGCATAGCCAGCAGTGTGGAGCTCGTTAAAGTACACGATTATTGGGAGGATTCTGAGGAAATATAACGGAACATGATAAACAAAACGGGCTATGGTGTGAATATAATGAAAGACAACCTAACATGAAGTGAAATTGATAAATGTTCCGGTTGAAAAGATAATGTGGACAAGTAATGTGAGAAATGGGCAAATGTCCATATAAGGTGAAAGGAATGGTAAAGTGAAGTGATTAAATGGATAATTAAGCAACCTATGGAGGTTTTAACCCATAATTAATACAAGTATATGTTTGTAAAAGCCTTTCAATAGAAAATAAGTATTTTATAATACGGTATATGCTTGTGTTGAAGGGCTATTTTCAAGGAAAATACTAGGTAAATTCGGTGTGAGTAAATGGACAATTTCAGTAAAAGAAGTACTCTCTAAAAAATAGTATTTTGTTTAAGTATTTATCGGGGGTGTTAAATAGAGAAATTTGTTAAGTTAAGCAAAAAGGGTCTCTTCATAGGATTAATGTCATTTAATCGGAATAAGTAACGTTTTTGGAATAAAAATAGCTTTATGCATTAATGTATGTATGTGTATATATATGAGTTAGTTGCATGTGCACGTATGTATAACGTGTTAGAGTCTTTTTTTTGCCATTCGATTCTATATTGCATTGTTATATTTTTCACTAAGCATTCGACTTATTCCCTCTTCTTTATTACGGCAGGCTGTGTGTGGTTCCATAATTTGAGACCGTTGTACATGTATGTATCGTTTTTATTTTATGTTAGTAGCTCTAAATGATCGGAGTCCCGAGACGGATCCCACACGTAGCATGATATAAATCAGAATTACACGTTAAACAAGTGGAATGTTAATTAAATAAAACTGGACTAGTAACATTATTTAGGGTTTCTCATTGCATTTCACACCTAACGTTCTGGTCGGACCGGGTTGATCAACGAGTAACCCATAAATCCATGTCGGGGCATTGTAAATGGTATCAGAGCTGTAGGTTCAAGGTTCCTTTTGGGAGTGATGTGGTGAGGTTGATAGTGGATCTTTCAACATAGGTGTTGGTTTTGGGTCGATCATGCTTGATAGGTGATGATTTCGTTTCGTGTTCTCGACGATAGAGTCATGGAGATTAGAATGAAGGGCAAGTTATTGCCATGTAGAAAGTGGCCAAGTTAGTTTTCATTAATAGTTCTCAACGCTTTTAATGTAGACGTGCTAGTAACTTGCGTGTGTCTGTGCAAGCCATTAGTGTCGACACCGCGGTCTTTAGTGTAAGTTGCACTCATGTCAACTTTTGATGGTGTGAGATGCCTTTTGTGGTGTCAATATAGATGAATGTCACCCATTTATTAGATATGGAGATTGTTTTAAGTCAAATGTGGAGATTAGGTGACTAGAGTGACATGTCTAAGAAGTATTTACTCCATAAGTACGCATTGATTTCCTTAGTTAGGAAATCAATGTTTATGCAATTAGGCGAACTTAATTCTTGGGGTAGTGTCATGCCATAAGTAGTTAATAAGTTAATAGGCATATAAACCCGTGTTGGTCATTACTTGAGGAAGTGTACTCAGGACTTAGTCGATATGATACTACCATTATAAATGAATGCCTTAGTAATTGTCGATATATATATAAGCCTTGATGTGAGTTATGATCCATTGATGGTAAGTGCGTTATATGTGTGATAATAATGAATTGAATTAATGTAGGAGTGAACCCTAGGTAGTCTTTCATGATGTGGTTTTAGAGAATATGATGTGACATTGAGGAATAGAATCTCTTGTGACGTCATTAGTTTAGACTTAAAGGGATTATATGTTAAGCACAATGTCTTATATCATGTCAGAATCCTTAGTAGTGTCAGGTTTTGATTTTTCACTTAGTGTGTGGCATCGAGTTGATTGGAGGGGATTTTTTGGTCCTTTTCACTAGTCCCAATGATAGGGACATATGTTGAATATATACCAAGGTTTAAAAAAAAGGAGTAGGATTTTCATCTGAATACAGTAGCTCGTTTATTGGAGACTTACATGCTACTGTCTATGCGAGCATATAACAGTCATTTGAGATGGATGCTAGGAGGTCGCCAGGGAATACCTACTATGAACGAATCACGGGTGATGAAATATTATCGGGGTTGTGTGATATTTACAGTAAGGTGTGCTTGGTGTCCTTTAGAGAGCCAATCGTGTTCATTGTTATACAGTATAAAGGTTATGTTGATGATTGTTATAAGGGTCACATGATGACCTAAGTTTGTTGATAAGTTCAGAGGAATTGAATCGAGTAGTCCATGGTATCACCGTCCGATGTGGTACAGATAAGTGATGTGACTATCTAAGGGCAATTAGGGATTTGTGTTGTGAAGGGACATAAAGCTCATGGTCGTAGGATAACTAAGTAAGGAAAGCGTTGTACTCAATTTAGTGAAATACTAAGAGATGCACTGGAGACTTAGACTTTTGATGTTGGGTCGAGAATTTGAGAATAGGACCCAAGATGGAGTGTTGGAGTATGATTAAGGTATCGACATGTGTCGTTGGTACAAGCTAAAGAACCCTAGAAAGGAAAGGATTAACTCTTAGCACATCTTACCAGACTTGTACGAATTAGGTGGTGGAGACCTGTGTAGTATTCGTTGTCCTTATAGTACTAATGACGACCGATGTGGTAGTCACGTAGATTCAATTTGGGTAGAATTTAAGATAGGTGTGGTGACGACCTTACTTTATTGATAGTTGTAATAAAATGAGTGTTTTGCCTAGTTAGGCAATGCTCAAGTAAAGAATGGGATACAATCACTGTGCGATGAAGTAAATGGTAACTTAGGTGTGTTAGGTTAGTCATGAAGTCGCGTTAACAAGAAAGACAGACACGGTCGGCATTGTCAAGCCTGTTTAACACTCACTGACTGAAGTGGCGCTCGCGTTTGTCAAGGATGAAATGATGAGGCATCACTCATATAAACGGAAATTTAGCATTAACTTCCCAAAGGATAATAGGTTCTTATGTTACTTTCATCTCGATGAGGTTAATGGTTCATGATCCGATCCGATTGTCACGATTGGTGACCTAAGCCAGGTTGTATGGCTAGGCTAGAATATGATCAGAACATCTTGGAGGTAAAAATCCTCATTTCTTAAATCATAGTCCATTGTATACAAATGGGATTTTCTCAGAACAGTCATTCATCCATTTCGACTCATTGTGTTCTTTTGGTTTTAGTGCCCGAGGATTGTGTTCCCTTGGCTGTGGTAACCCAAAATTATTTCACATCATTGTTTTGATTACGACGCGACTTAACTTAGTATAAGTGTGTATAGACCTGGTCTGACCTTGCAACTCGGCAACTGAGTGCGCTCTTGTGGGAAATATCCCCTTATTTTACACTAGTTTTGTGTACGCATGTCTGCGCGTTCTGTCACAGGATTTGCTCATAGTGTCAGTTTCCTTAGATTAATGGTTTTGTAAGTTAATTGGTATGGCCGGGAGTAGATCTACTTACAAGGACTAGGTGATGAGTTGGTCGGTGTGGCATATAGTGGCTCTAGCTGTAAGAGCAGGATTATGATTTGAGAATGACATAGGCGCTAGAACTCGAGGAAACTTGGCACGTGGTGTTATTTACCCCTGTGAGTGTAAGTGGGTTGGTGTAATACTTGGGTAAGATTTCCATAGTTGGGATGCCTGGAGTGGTTCTTAGTTTATAGAAGGACCTTGTGGGAGTGTCGATTGGGCATACGATTCATGACTTCGTTGGTATGTGGCTCCTCAGGATGGACGACCAGCGATGCAAGGTGAGCGTCAATTTTAAGTGAATTTGTGTGATCAGGATGACCCAAAAATTCGAGGAGACTTAGATTATGTAGTCATAAGAATGGAAATAACTTATGATGATGGATGGGGTGTTAGTTGTATGTCATTTTTGTCTTAGGTAAGTGTCGATCACTAGAGAGTGTTACTCTGATAGATGTGTGGGGTATGCCTTGTGTGTTGGCAAGGAGGCCTTACGACTTGATTGAGTAAGATCATCAAACAAATGGATACTCAAGGACTGTTATGTGATTTGATGACGAGCCTAACGTTGAGCATTAGACCTACCCCTTATTGAGTTCTTTAGTGAATGCTCTTGTGAAAGAAAGTATGATACTTTCCTAGTGGCTTAGGATTTCGATAACCCAGCCTTGAAGGATCCCTATGACTCAGAGTAAGGATTGATACACCCTTTAAGGAATTGATGGATTAAAAATTTTGAGGATGAAATTTCTTGAATAGAGAAGAATATAACAATTTACCCCGAGATTTTAACCGAACACGTGTGATTTGGTAACTTGGTATAACCTATTTGGGCTTTAGACTTGATAAGATGGATCTAGGGTTAAATTTGGGTAATGTAGTGGCCCTAGTACAGTTAAACTGCATTAGTATGACTCAAAGTTGTTATTCGAAATTATGGTTGTCATTCGAACGAGTGGCCACGTCATTCGAATGAGGAAAGGCCTATCATTCGAACAAGGTTTGAAAGACCATCTAACGATAATGACCTAGTCGATTTCCATAATTCTTTAGAATCTCGTTGGAACGACCTTATTCGAACGAGGAGAAAAGTCGTTTGAATGAGGGGTAGCTTCCTATTCGAACGAGCTAGTGTTTGACCCGTTTACAGCCTATGTTTGACTCTTGTTAAAACTCTTGTTCAAACGAGAGGGGATATCGTTTGAATGAGGTCTAAAGTTATTTGAACGACTGGATAAAAATAAGAAATTTTATCCCTTAAAGTGTGTGAATAAGTGTAGAAAATATGATAAGTGGGTATTCAAGACTAAATGTGAAATTAAGGAAAAACGGTGTTTTCTTACAAATTAGTCTTCAAAATGTCAAATTGTTTCCTTAGTAAAGAAAGTAATGAAATAAAGAGATTTCAAACTTGAAAAGCGTATTAACTTCAAGGAATTCAATGAGTGTTAATTAGTAAAAACATTCAATAAGTTTGTCTGTATAACTTAATAATATTTTGGGAAATGAACATTTGTGAAATTGGAGGAAAAGATGAGTTTTGACATAAAGGGGTAAAATTGTAAGTTTACATAAAGTGAAACATTTTTACAAAATAAAAATATTTGAAAATATATTACCCAAATGGTACTAAATGAAAGTGATTTTTGGGGTAAAATCAATGCAAGTGTGTAAAGTATAAGAAATGGTGATTTTCAAAATGTAACACAAGGTGAGGTGAAATCCCTGATTTTTTGCTTCGACTAGTAAAAGTGGAATAATGTGGACGTTTGAAATATGTTAAAACATATTAAAATGGACTCAAATGAGATAAGAAAAGAACTAAGAAGGGTCCGAATCCCTAGGGTGAAAGACTCAAAACACTAGCGAAAGCATATGGTTGCATAACCGATGGTGTGGAGCCTGCTAAAGTACGCGATTATTTTGAGGATTCCGAGAAAAAGATAATGGAACATGGTAACCCTGAACCCTAAACCCTAAACCTTAAACCCAAAAACTTGACACGACTCAGAATGTGTCTCTAAAGTGTGTACTCTCTAGGCTCAAGTGCAAGCCTGTCGTTCAAGTAATAATCCGACAAGTCGGGTATCGATCCTCAGGGAAAAAGGACAACGAAGTTGTGACGACGGAATAAGACGGAGGAATCCTAACGTTGACTCTAAGAAGAAAGATAAAGATTTGATTTTTGGGAATGATTAAGCTAAATGCAATTATGTAATTATGAAAATGTGCAATTACACTAAATTACCTAAAATGTGAATGAAAATTTTGATTTGAACTTTTAAATGAGATGATGGAAAAAATAGGACGGGAATACAATCCCCCAACCCTAGTGTACTGCAGTTATAATACTAATCGTAAATTTATCTAATTAATTTGACCCAGTCTTTAGTACTCCCAAGCATTACGTATACGAGGTTCAAGCCCGCGTCATACTTAATCAAAGGATGAGTAAATCGGTATCACGATAGTGACACTCGAATTGTATTCTCCATCATCCCGGTTACCCAGAGGCAAACGAGATATTTAGACCTACAATTGTTGTGTTCCTACGCAATACGGTCACAATTAATCACTAAATTCAGAGGATTAATTTATACGTGCAATTACCACATCAGGTTGGGTTCATGTAACCCGACCTTGGAAATCTAGCCGGATATACCGAAAGTGATGAAAACAGATTTCAATGTGCAGAAAACCATAATTAATCTAAGGCAACTCATACAATGATGTAAAAGAGAATTGAAAAGATGAAATACTCACTAATTTTGTTACCACAGCAGTCAATCAATTAACTAGAAATACTCACAATCGGAATCAAAGCTTCAGTCTTGAATTAAGATGAATAAAGTTGCTAAACTAGGGTTTATGGAAGAAAAAGAGAGATTAAACTAATTCCCTCCGTTCTTGCCTTACTTTACAATGAAAATAATTCGGGTTTTTATACCCTACATGAAATTACAAGAAGTTGAGTACAAATCGGAGTCTTTAGAGGAGAATCAGAAAACAAAATCTCGATGGGCGGACCGGTCCGGCCCTTAGGCGGATCGGTCTGCCTCTAAAGCGGATCGGTTCTTTTATTTTTCAGGCGGACCGGTCCGGGGGCGGATCGGTTCTTTTAATTTTTGCCTTCTTCGGTTCGCAGTTCTCTGGATTTGTGTACATCGGTCCGGTCCGGGTTTTAGGCGGACCGGTCCGCCTATTTGACTTTTCCTTCAAACTTTGACTGCCCATATCTTTTGCTCCGGGTATCCGATTGAGGTGACGTTTCTTCCTAGGTGCTTGTGAGGATGATACCCTCAACTTCTCTTTAGGTACCTCATCCGGATTCTGGGTAGAAATGACTCTTTTGCCCTTTTGACTTTTCTTGTTGACTTTCTCTATTCTTCCGGTTTCCTTCTTCCATTTCTTGACATTAGACACCTGCAAAATCATAATGAAATACCAGAAACTCGGTTTACTTGTTAGGATAAGTCAGTAGCAAGATTATGAGATAAAGTCAATCCAATTACGTTGTTTGAGGTGATTAAAGTACCGAAATTAAGGGATAAATTAGGAAGAATTTATGCCTAATCACCTGCTAAAGTACGCGATTATTTTGAGGATTCCGAGAAAAAGATAATGGAACATGGTATGGAAATTGTGACACCTCGCCTAATTAAATATCGGGTGATTAGTCCTTTATTAAATTAAATCATAATGTCCAGTTGGTTCATTCTTAACATCACTGTCGAAAAATAATTTCTTATTAATTCCCCTAATAATTACTTAAGCTAAGTGTAAAAACTTTTCCAATTTTACTTTAATTAAATCCATTCCACCATATGAAAATAAATAATTAACATCACATCACAACTGAATTAAAAGTCAACAACAATAAATGCAGCTGGAATAAACTCTCGAGTTTAAATATCTCAATATCACCATCTAAACCAAATGATAACAAGAGTACTGACATAAAACAAATACAATATCTGGAACTGAAATGAGATAACTAAATCCTGGACAACATGCCCTAAATGAGCCAAATACTAAAAAGATAGGAATCAGTGGAATGAAAGCATCTAATCCAAGGCTGCATCTCCAGAAACCTATCAAACTATCCATCCTCTAAGCCGGGCGTCCCTGATGCTGGGAACCTGGTGTAATAGATATAGTAAAGAAGATAATATGCAAGTAAACGGGTCAGAGCCTGATTGTAAAAGATCTTTAAAAATAGCAAGTGCTTAACAAGTGCAATTAAGCAGGTATTATATACATGTTAGTTCTCAGCTCTCACTTGAGAATCTCACCTCTTATCTAGTGTGCACGCTTATCGTACCTTATTATCTCCCTAAATAAGGTTCTCAATTATTATTATATCCCTTATCATTTTTCCATATTTCCCATGCAATACTTATATTAATTATCTATATTCATTTCTCTTAAAGATGAACTAGGCCTTCAAGTATTAAGTATTCACTTACTTAATTTAAATACGGTTTTGTAATTCACTTTTATCTACTAATTCACATAGTAGATCACATCATATTATATATATATTCATTACACTGTTATATATACTAATACGGAACATCCCAGACACAGCTGCAGTGCATGCATACTCTATTATCATCTCGATTACATCTCTCACAGTAAAAAGGACTATTGGCTCGGCGTCTCTCCCGAACCATAAATAACATAACACACATATTTGGAGGCGAGCATACTCCCCAACCGAATGGGTCACGCACATACCTACGCTCCCATTCATCTGTCGAAACTATCATTCACACCAATAGAACGTGTCCAAGGTCATATGTGTAATACCCCGTAATTTTATTAATTTTATTTAAGAGATTAATTGAATTAAATGAGAGTTAATCCGGGTATAAATACAAGCGAGATGTGAGTTGGTATTTGATTACGATGTTAAAATTTAATATTTCTGAGTATGTATGGTAATACATGAGTACTGAAATTATTAAAGTTGTCGCGAGACTGAAATACGACAATTTGAAAATTTAGTTGGGACGCGCGTGTCAGTCGCGTCAGGAACGAAATTATTTAAATTAAAAGTAAATTATATTTTTATCAACCGAATGGTCATTTTGAGTGCGCCAACGTGTTCGGAAGGGTCGAAATAGTCAGAAAACACTAGCCGGGGATTTAGTTTGGGTCCCGGGACACTTTTAGGCCAAAACCGACAACCTAGAAGGGCATTTTGGTAATTTTAAAAATATGAGAATTAAAACTCACGAATTTTAGGGTTAAATAATATATTACTAATGAACCCACTAAGTCCATTATCAGCATTAGGTGAGTTAGAGGGCTACGGGAGTTAAAGGGAGAGTTTGAAGAAGTTCCAAAAGAAACCTCCAACCACCATCACCATCCTTGAGAGAATTTTGTAGAGATAGGGGATAAATCAACCTTCATTCACCAGCATCAACTCAGAAGAAACAAATCTAAGGCAAGTGTTTTGATGTCGTTATTTGCATTGAATATTTCCTCCATGTATAGTGTAGAAAATTGTTTATATCTTGGAAATTTTGATGAAGAACACCCAATGGGATTCTTGTGAAAATTTGTGATTTTGGGTAGGAATTTGCATGCAGAATGATTATGGACGAATTTAATATACAAAACATAACTTTTGATTACTTGAAATCGGATTAATGAGGAGTCTTTTGATGAAATTAAAATTCTAGGTTCAAGTTCATAGGGTTTGGAATAAGAATTGGGGATTTATGATTTTGGCATGTTAAATTGTAAGATTTGGCCCAAAAGCATGTTAAGGAATGATCTAGGGTGACTAAAAATAGTTTACATCCATTAAAAACGTATTTGGATAGTCTTAGGGTGGATTTAGAGAATAGGAGAAAGAAGAAAAATCGAATTTGGAAAATTCTGGTCACAGTCTGCCATCTCGTTAGAAGACCTGCCCAAGTCGTTCGAACGACCTCGTTCGAACGAGCTTCTAATGAGATGACAGTACCCCTTCTAATGAGTTGGTAGTTCGTTCGAAGCCTTTCGTTCGAACGACACTCGTTTGAACGACCTCGTTCGAACGAGACTTCTAACGAGTTAACAGAATGGCCTTTTGGGCCTGATTTTATTTCAAATGCCCTGTAGACTTATTTAATGGAGTAATAACCTTCCCTTATGGACTAGTGAGTATATTTGGTAGATTGGGGTACGTTGAGGAGTAAAACTTAGAACCTTGTAGTAAATCGAATGACCCTTATGAATTAGGAAACGAGTGCCTAATTACGACGTGAGAAGAGTTGACAACTTTAATGTATATAAACCGGGGACTTATAAGTGTATGATATTAAAAGATGATATAAGAACGAGAAGTATGCCTCTATTAATATATTGAGATATCTAAGATGTGCGAATGCTTAGTATATGTAGTTATCTGTGTATAACATACCTACCGTACGTACTTGCTATCATGGGAGGTCGGCGTTCGTTCAGGGCCATCAAATCTTTGTGTGCCTACGGGGGGATTTAGATTGGTACCTCGAGGACATAGGTCAGAGAAGGACTTATTGAGAAGTTAATAAGTCTGCTGATCATGGGAGCGTAGGTATGTGCGTGACCCATGTGATGTGAACTATGTTCGCCTTCATTATGTGTGATTGTTGTCAGTTGACAACGATTCCTGAGAGATTCGAAATGCGTGGTCCTAATGTACGTGATGTACCGGGATTTGATAGCAGAGTATATGGGCACCGCAGCTTAGCCTCGGGGTTCTAGTATTGTATATTTATGATGAGAATAATATACCGTAAATTGAAATGCACTGTCATGTATAAATGTGAGTATAAATAATAGCAATGTTTTCGTAAAGATAAGAATGGAAACCCTCTAGTAAGTAGTATTAATAATATGGGAAACCGAGAAGAAATTTAAGACACTTTGTTTAAATAAAGATGCCGGAATTAAATCGTGAAACGTATAGAAATGTTAGATTTTATATTAGACTAGTTAAGTTTGGAAATAACTAGAATGGGTACGTGTACGATAGGAGTGCACAATTAGTTGAGAGGTGAGGAACTCATGTGAGTGCACACACTATTATGTATTTTATATTCACTGTTTAATGATATTAAACACTTGCTATTTTTAAACTGTTTTCACAATCGGTCTCTGACCCGTTTGATTTCAAATCTATTTTTGTAAAACTTTTTAGGTGCCCAGCCACAAGGACACCAAGCATAGGAGTTCCATTCAGGTGACGTACTGTAGCTGCTGTGGAAGTTAGAGGACCTTGACAGTAGATGCCTCCATTTTCGATCTTGACTCTATATTATCAGATTTTCTCATCTGTTGGGCATGTCGCCCTATTTCCTTTTAGAGATACTTTATCTATTCAGTTATTTCAGATTTTTGGGTTGTAATTAATTTAGTGATGCGGATTTGGATTTTTTTTTTAATTCAGTACTCAGATTGTTGTGAGAAGTATTCCTCCAGTTTCATTATTATTTTATGGTTATTCTATTGTGACTATGTTGTGGTGGTTATGTTAGCATTTCATCATCTACTTAGTGCATGTTAATCGGATTTAATTAAAATTGACAACTCACTTTTTAAATATTAGGTGGCTAGTAATGTTTAAACATATTTTCGACAGTGATGCTATGAACTGAACCAACTTAGCATTTTGTATTAATTTGAATAAAGGAGTAGCTACCCAGTATTTAATTAGACGGGGTGTCACAATATGCTCAAGGAACGAATCTAAAATCTCCCTAAATGGGCTCTTGAGGATAAGATCGACCATAACGCGAAACCTCCACCCCGATAGCAACAACGTAGGTATGTCATACACAATACAAATTATAACATAGGTATTTACCCTACCTATACTATATCAATAAGGTATTCCCACGACCATATGATAATTCCATACGTAGTATATTTTTATCTCTAATATCCTAAGTATTTATAGATTATGACTTTACTTTTTACATATTCCCGAGCTTTCCCCACACTCAAAGTGTCACACCCCAAACCCAATATCCATACTAATCATTTGTTATTAGAATAATTGGATCATAATCTCGAGCCCATTGAAAATTTAATTCCTTTATCATATTTTTTTTTGCATAATGAACATAATATTGTTCTTGTGCCATAACGAAGTCAACATCATAGTCATAATTAGAGATTACACAATACTACGATTAACTATGATAAACTCAATCCATACTAAATCAAGATATACAATGTGTGAGTATATCAAAATCTTCAGTGTGACAACGATAAAATCTCCATACTTAAACCCCAGCTCTTCTAACGGTGCAACTCTCAGAGTTACCGGTCATATATTATCCTAGCTGGCAGCGTACAAACCTGAAATTGTTAAAATATAAACCATAAGCATTAAGCTTAGTGAGGTACTCCTTCCCTGCAATAGAATAACAATTCTATATCGAATATGTGAATATAAAATATGAACAATCCTGCCCATTGGCAATAACAAATCATGGATCATAAGATCCAAATAATTCTGCCAATTGGCAATAACAAATCCTGGATCATAAGATCCAAATAATCCTGCCCATTGGTAATAACAAATCCTGGATCATAAGATCCAAATAATTTTTCCCATTGGCAATAACAAATCCTGGATATTTGAATATCCAAACAAATCCTGAATACCGAAGTATTCAAACCAATACTGGATCATGAGACCCAAACAAATCCTGGATATTTTAATATCCAAACAAATCCTGAATACCGAAGTATTCAAACAAATCCTGGATCATGAGACCCAAATAAATCCTGGATATTTTAATATCCAAACAAATCCTGAATACCGAAGTATTCAAACAAATCCGCTCTTAGAGCTATATTCATATTTATATATGAAACAAATCATAAGTACACTCACCTTGACAGTTTAACTGGCTTTTCGCTTGCCTTTATTCGGTACTTGTTCAATGAGCTCTTCTTTCCTTCCTATAATTCTTACAATATTAGTATCATCATAAGAATATTAATAGTCCAAAGAATAACTTCAATCATAACTCAATTCATAAACATCATATTATTCAATTCAAATCATTCATTATAAATGAAGTCCCATGTAGCAGGTTCTGATATCTAACATATTCAAATTACAGCCAAAATCTTCTTTAATTCTTCTTGGTAATCCAATACTTATCATATCATGTTCCCAACACAAAAGACGGAACATAATTATGAGTTTCCTAGAGCAAGATGTGCCTATTTCTTTTCCACATAGCAAATCTGCCCTATAGGCTCTTTTATCGTTCATTCAATTTCCAGGAATTTTCATAATTTTTCTACATCATAAATTTCTATGATATTTTACCCAACATCATTAAACATATTGAGAAATCTCGAATTAAAGTTTCATAGTTTTTAAGGTTCGTTTGCTATGTCAAGCAAAACATCGAACACATGGCGGGCATACTTTCACCCTTAGGGTAGATTTCATACCCGAACTTCAAACTCTCACCAAAGACACATTTATTGGTATTTTAACATGATTTTCGGATATGTAATACACGTACGAGTCCAGGTTAATATCCAATTGGAATCAATCAATTCCAGTAAGTATAGAGAAATATATGGAAGTTTGAATAAACAAGGTTCCTAAACAAAACAATCTCAAGGGTTTACACATTCAAGTTTACTTAAACTTGCATCTATCCATAAGTACATATCAAGACATGGAATTTAAGTAAACAAATGATTATTTCAATCATTTAAATAAGTAATACAAAGAAATAAACAAGAATTATGGGTGGAAATACCTTAGGGGCTTTTACGTAATTTCAACGGATTTTTCTCCAATTTTCTCCTCACTTTTTCTTCCTGACTTCCTAATTCTCTTTCTTTAAGCTTAAAATCTCTCATGGCTGAATTTGGATGAATAAGGAGATAGTTATAAGGGTTTGAAGTCGGCCAAATCCAACCTCCACCTCCAACCAATCAATTTAAGACACTTATTGGGCATAAGGGACAAATTTCCACTTAAATGAATGGACAAATTTACCCTTCGTTAGTAATTTCGGTATAACTTCTTACTCGGACCTCTGTTTTACACACCGTTTATTGTGTCACAACCCTAACTCACCTGTCTAAAAATATCTAGCTTTCACCCCAAGTCAATTATTATTTTATAAAGTTCAAACTAGCCTTAAAACATGAGAATTCCTACCGAAAACTTCAAAATCTCACATTCGTAACTAATTCATTTTTCATGCTTTATGAAGCTAGGATTAGACTAAATATAATGACTTAACATTATATATACTAATAACATATTATCCATATCACATAGTCAAATCATGATTTAAACATAATTTAGCGTAATTATATTCGGGTTGTCACAATTATCCCCCTGTTAGGAAATTTCGTCCCCGAAATTGACATACCTTGGTTGTCTGAATCAAACAAATACGGATAATTAATCTTCATGGTATCCTCGCTCTCCCATGTAGCCTCTTCCATGGAATGCCTTCGCCACACAACTTTCACAAGTGGGATCACTTTTGATCTCAATACTTGTTCCTTCTTATCCACGATAGCAAGTGGTTCTTCCACATAACTCAAGTCTTCCTTTAACTCAATAGGCTGTTCTACCAACACATGTGAAGGATCCGCTACATACTTTCTTAACATAGAAACATGGAAAACATCATGTAACCGAGATAACTCTGGTGGTAATGCTAACTTGTAGGCAACCATCCCGACTTTCTCAAGGATTTCATAAGGTTCAATGTAGCGTGGACTTAATTTCCATTTCTTTCCAAACCTCATAACTCCTTTCCATGGCGATATTCGAAGAAACACATAATCCCCTTTCTGGAATTCCAAATCTTTTCGTCGTTTATCCGCATAACTTTTTTGTCTGCTTTGAGCTATTCTCATTCTATCTTGAATAATCTTCACTTTTTCAGTGGTGACTTCAATTAATTCTGGACCCTCTATCTTCCTTTCACCAACTTCACCCCAACATATCGGTGTACGACATCGTCTACCGTACAAGGCTTCATATGGAGCCATACCAATAGTATACTGCAAACTATTGTTATATGCAAATTCTATCAAAGGCAAATATTCATCCCAATTACCTTTGAAATCAAGCACACAAGCTCTAAGCATATCTTCCAAAATCTGTATTGTCCTTTCAGACTGCCCATCTGTCTGGGGATGGAAAGCCGTACTAAACTTCAAGTTAGTACCCATAGCATATTGCAAGCTATCCCAAAATCTGGATGTAAAAGTAGGGTCTCTATCTGAAACAATAGATACCGGTGCTCCATGCAATCGAATAATTTCATTAACATACAATCTAGCATACCTGTCAACTGTATACATAGTCTTGACTGCTAGAAAATGAGCGGACTTTGTCAATCTATCCTCCACTACCCAAATCGAATCTGACCCCTTCTGAGATCGAGGTAGCCCAACCACAAAATCCATCGTTACATGATCCCATTTCCATTCCAGTATTGGTAATGGCTGAAGCAGACCAGTAGGTTTCTGATGCTCCACTTTCACTTGCTGACATATAAGGCACCTAGCAACAAAATCAGCTATTTCCTTCTTCATATTATTCCACCAATAATGCTCCTTTAAATCCCTATACATTTTAGTACTACCGGGATGCATAGTATAAATGGAATTATGAGCCTTATCTAAAATTTCCTCTTTCAATCCACCCACATTAGGCACACATAATCGTTGCTTATACAATAAAGAGCCGTCATTCACAATACAAAAATCTTCAGACTTACCATCTCGGACATCTTGCCATTTCTTCTCAAGAAAAGGATCTTGGATTTGCAAATCACGAATACGGGTAGCTAACAAAGGCCTTACGCTTACATGAGCAAATAACCTATCCCCATCTGCTAGCTTCAACACTAATCCCATCAATCTCAACTCCATGATGTGGGCAACTCTAGCACACCGAATACAAGATAATCTGCCCGAAGCCTTTCTACTCAGAGCATCTGCAACTACATTTGCCTTCCCTGGGTGGTAGTGAATTGTACAATCATAATCTTTAATTAACTCCATCCACCGCCTCTGCCTCAAATTCAACTCCTTCTGAGTAAATAAATACTTAAGGCTTTGATGGTCAGTAAAAATTTCACATACCTCACCATATAGATAATGACGCCATAATTTCAAAGCAAACACAATAGCAGCAAGTTCCAAATCATGTGTAGGATAATTACGTTCATGTGTACGCAACTGCCTAGAAGCATAAGCAATAACTCTACCATGCTGCATAAAAACACAACCCAACCCCTGGTGTGAGGCATCAGTATAAATAAAAAAATCGTCTCCACCATGTGGAATAGTAAGAACAGGGGCAGTTACCAACCTCTTTTTCAATTCATCAAAACTATTTTCACAATCAAGATTCCATTCAAACTTAACATCTTTCCGGGTTAGTTTAGTCATCGGCAAGGCAATTGAAGAAAATCCCTTTATAAACCTCCTATAATACCCAGCTAAACCCAGAAAACTCCTCACCTCAGTCACGTTATTGGGCCTCTCCCTTTTTACAATAGCCTCTACCTTTTTAGGGTCAACACATATACCATCTCCCGAAACAACATGGCCTAAAAATGTAACTTGTGATAGCCAAAATTCACACTTGCTAAACTTGGCATACAACTTCTTATCTTTCAACATATTCAAAATAGTTGTGAGATGCTTTTCATGTTCAACCATATCACGTGAATAAATCAGAATATCATCAATAAAAACTATCACAAATGAATCAATAAAAGGATGAAGTACCCGGTTCATAAGATCCATAAATACAACTGGAGCATTAGTCACCCCAAAAGGCATCACCAAAAATTCAAAATGACCATACCGAGTACGAAAAGCAGTTTTAGAAATATCACTCTCCTTGAACCTCAACTGATGATAACCTGATCGTAAGTCTATTTTTGAAAACACTTTAGCACCTTGTAACTGATCAAACAAATCATGTATACGAGGTAAAGGGTATTTGTTCTTAATTGTAGATTTATTCAGTTGCCTATAATCAATACACGAACGCATGGTACCATCTTTCTTCTTCACAAATAAAACTGGCGCACCCCATGGAGATACACTAAGCTGTATGAACCCCCTATTAAGTAAATCTTGCAACTGAATCTTGAGTTCTTTCAACTCTGTAGGTGCCATTTTATACGGTGCCATAGAAATAGGGGTTGTCCCCAGTGCTAATTCGATACTAAATTCAACTTCTCTTTCTGGAGGTAACCCTGGCAAACTCACTAGGAAACACTTCAGGAAAATCCCGTACAATAGGAACATCGACTAATTATAAAGCCCCCTTCCTAGTGGCAAGAACATATGCAATAAAACCCTCACAACCCTTACTCAATAATTTCCTCGTCTGAATATCAGAAATGATGCAACTGGGAACAATTTTCCTTTCCCCCACAAATTTAAATTCAGGCTCACCAGGCATATTAAAAACAACTTCCTTACAGAAACAATCCATAGATGCATGATATTTAGATAACCAATCCATTCCCAGAATTATATCAAAATCAGAAATATCCAATGGAAGTAGATCTATAACTGTATCTCTAGACCCCACAGTCAAAACACAATCACGAAAAGCATATTCAGCTACAACCATATCCCCCATAGGCATATAAATACCCAACCCCACATCTAAACGAGTACATGGTCTATTCAGGTATACAGCAAAAGCATAGGACACAAAAGAATGTGTGGAACCAGGATCAATCAAAACATAAGCACTTCTATCAGTAACAGAAAGTGTACCTGTCACCACATCTGAAGTAATTTGAGCTTCTTTCATCGTAAAGACTCGTCCACCTAGCCTGGAACCACTAGCTTGTCCTCTCCCAACACTTTTCGCTCCACTACCTGGAGGTAACACTCTGCTTGCTGCTTCACTAGGTGCTGCTGGGGTCTCTGCCAACTGCGGACAATTCTTCTTAACATGCCCCACTTGATGACAATGGTAGCATTCCACTCCTTTAAGTTTAGGACACTCGGATTTATAATGCCCTTACTCTTTAAAAAAGAAACATGTAATAACTCTTGTCGGTGCCTTACCCTTTTTTGACCTCCTAACCAGACTAGAAGATTCTCCACCCCTAATATCTCTGCCAAATCTCCCCAAACCTCTACCACCATCTCTACCACCTCTCTGAAATTTATGAGGTTCCATCTTAACACTTCCACCCTCACCTCCCTTAGAGTGAGATGCGTCGAATCTACTCTTCTTAAAACTTTCTCTACTCGCCGCCCCTTGGTTCATTTTCCTTTCTGCTATCGTGGCTTTGTTTACCAGAGAATTATAATCTTCTAACTCATAAGTGGCCACTCTATTTTGAATAGGCCAAATCAGTCCATCTTGAAACTTACTACATTTATCTTCTTCCTCCTGCACATACTTAGTAGCAAATCTAGACAAAGCAGTAAATTTAGCATCATACTCCCTCACAGACATGTTCCTTTGGGTTAAATTTATACACTCCCTCAGCTTCTCCCTCCTATAGACCTTAGGGAAATACTTAACATACAAATCTTTAATAAATTCAGCCCAAGTAATAACATCAGTACCTTCCATCCTAGGCACCAAATGGTTGCTGGCTTCCCACCAATATTTCGCCTCTCCTTTGAGCTTAAACACAACTAGATTCACTTTCTGGTTATCTGTAACCTTCATAACTGCAAAGATAGTTTCTAGATCCCTGACCCACATCTCCGTTTCTGTAGGTTCAACTGACCCTGAATATTCTGGAGGATTCAACTTTAAAAACTTCTCATGCATGGAATCTTTCATTTCCTTCCTTGCCTCTTTATCAATCCTGGCCACAGTCTTTGATTCTAGATATCTAGCCTGCTGTTCTTCCATTTGCCCCATATTTCTTTCTTGTTGCTCTGCCATCCTCATCATTGCCTGCGCCATTATTTGCATCTCTGTAGGCTGCTCTTGCTCTCTAGCCCTTCCAGCAACACTTTGCTCTACTTCAGTAATCTCTGTACGAGAAGCGAGTCCCTCTTCTCTAGGTTGCCCATTCCCAGGTTCCATCTGGAATTATCTGTAATACAAAAAAGTTCTAACATCCAATATAAACAGTTTATGATACTAAACTATTGGTTAGTATATAAATAATTCATAAATATAAAATCAACTACATACTGCCATCTAATCGTCACACACGTCCAGAATTAATAACCACGCTCTGATACCACTAATTGTCACACCCCAAACCCAATATCCATACTAATCATTTGTTATTAGAATAATTGGATCATAATCTCGAGCCCATTAAAAATTTAATTCCTTTATCAATATTTTTTTTTTGCATAATGAACATAATATTGTTCTTGTGCCATAACGAAGTCAAAATCATAGTCATAATTAGAGATTATACAATACTATGATTAACTATGATAAACTCAATCCATACTAAATCAAGATATACAATGTGTGAGTATATCAAAATCTTCAGTGTGACAACGATAAAATCTTCATACTTAAACCCCAACTCTTCTAACGGTGCAACTCTCAGAGTTACCGGTCATATATTATCCTAGCTGGCAGCGTACAAACCTGAAATTGTTAAAATATAAACCATAAGCATTAAGCTTAGTGAGGTACTCCTTCCCTGCAATAGAATAACAATTCTATGTCGAATATGTGAATATAAAATATGAACAATCCTGCCCATTGGCAATAACAAATCATGGATCATAAGATCCAAATAATTCTGCCCATTGGCAATAACAAATCCTGGATCATAAGATCCAAATAATCCTGCCCATTGGCAATAACAAATCCTGGATCATAAGATCCAAATAATTTTTCCCATTGGCAATAACAAATCCTGGATATTTGAATATCCAAACAAATCCTGAATACCGAAGTATTCAAACCAATCCTGGATCATGAGACCCAAACAAATCCTGGATATTTTAATATCCAAACAAATCCTGAATACCGGAGTATTCAAACAAATCCTGGATCATGAGACCCAAATAAATCCTATATATTTTAATATCCAAACAAATCCTGAATACCGAAGTATTCAAACAAATCCGCTCTTAGAGCTATATTCATATTTATATATGAAACAAATCATAAGTACACTCACCTTGACAGTTTAACTGGCTTTTCGCTTGCCTTTATTCGGTACTTGTTCAATCAGCTCTTCTTCCCTTCCTATAATTCTTACAATATTAGTATCATCATAAGAATATTAATAGTCCAAAGAATAACTTCAATCATAACTCAATTCATAAACATCATATTATTCAATTCAAATAATTCATTATAAATGAAGTCCCATGTAGCAGGTTCTGATATCTAACATATTCAAATTACAGCCCAAATCTTCTTTAATTCTTCTTGGTAATCCAATCCTTATCATATCATGTTCCCAACACAAAAGACGGAACATAATTATGAGTTTCCTAGAGCAAGATATGCCTATTTCTTTTCCACATAGCAAATCTGCCCTATAGGCTCTTTTATCGTTCATTCAATTTCCAGGAATTTTCATAATTTTTCTACATCATAAATTTCTATGATATTTTACCCAACATCATTAAACATATTGATAAATCCAGAATTAAAGTTTCATAGTTTTTAAGGTTCGTTTGCTATGTCAAGCAAAACATCGAACACATGGCGGGCATACTTTCACCCTTAGGGAAGATTTCATACCCGAACTTCAAACTCTCACCAAAGACACATTTATTGGTATTTTAACATGATTTTAGGATATGTAATACAAATGCGAGTCCAGGTTAATCTCCAATTGGAATCAATCAATTCCAATAAGTATAGAGAAATATATGGAAGTTTGAATAAACAAGGTTCCTAAACAAAATAATCTCAAGGGTTTACACATTCAAGTTTACTTAAACTTGCATCTATCCATAAGTACATATCAAGACATGGAATTTCAGTAAACAAATGATTATTTCAATCATTTAAATAAGTAATACAAAGAAATAAACAAGAATTATGGATGGAAATACCTTAGGGGCTTTTACGTAATTTCTACGGATTTTTCTCCAATTTTCTCCTCACTTTTTCTTCCTGACTTCCTAATTCTCTTTCTTTAAGCTTAAAATCTCTCATGGCTGAATTTGGATGAATAAGGAGATAGTTATAAGGGTTTGAAGTCGGCCAAATCCAACCTCCACCTCCAACCAATCAATTTAAGACACTTATTGGGCATAAGGGACAAATTTCCACTTAAATGAATGGACAAATTTACCCCTCGTTAGTAATTTCGGTATAACTTCTTACTCGGACCTATGTTTTACACACCGTTTATTGTGTCACAACCCTAACTCACCTGTATACAAATATCTAGCTTTCACCCCATGTCAATTATTATTTTATAAAGTTCAAACTAGCCTTAAAACATGAGAATTCCTACCGAAAACTTCAAAATCTCACATTCGTAACTAATTCATTTTTCATGCTTTATGAAGCTAGGATTAGACTAAATATAATGACTTAAAATTATATATACTAATAACATATTATCCATATCACATAGTCTAATCATGATTTAAACATAATTTATCGTAATTATATTCGGGTTGTCACACAAAGGTTATCAATTTCTTCTCATATCAATTCTGTAGGTAAACCTCTACACCCTACTGGTCCATGTCATCCCAATTCATGAATTTTCACGAATTAATATTATCCTTAATTGGGTTTATTCTTCGATTATCTCTAATTTGATTTTTAACCCATTGTTTAATCCCACACATTGACATTTTTCTGGGTTTTAATAACCACCCTACTAACCTTCCCTAAATCCCATTATGATCAATTTAATTAAAACTAAGCATCCTTAAAAGTTGGGATTTAATCAAATATTAAAAAGGGAAACAAATCATATTTTGCAAGGGAGTCGATCGATCGACAAATTTGGTCTATCGATCGATCAACAAATTTGGTCAATCGATAGATCGACATTCTTGCGTTGATCGATCGATCGATTAGGTATTTGCCCAGATTTTCTTAACAGTTACGGGTTTAATCATTTTTCATCCTCAAAACCTTTACTATATAATCCCAAACTCCTTATAAATCCTCTCAATTGATATAACAAGATATATAAGTGATCTCTAATCATTAAACAACATAAATCCATCAAGAAGTGTGAATTAATCATGACGTTTTCCCTTAAAATTCAGAAATCTCATATTTTTTCATTTCACTAAGAACAACATATAAATCTCAGATTTTCTTCACCAAATGATTCCAAATTTCGTGGATTAAAATATATAATCAAAAGAGATTAATCCTACATGTTTCTCCTTTCAAGGAATCAATTAAAATCACTATAGGTTATCTTTAAATCATGCAACTTTTCAGAATTCTACAACTATCCTAACATGGACAATATACACGCTAAGTTTGCAAAGGTTAAATCACTTGCCTTTAGATTGTAGGTTTGAACCATTGGGGATGATAGTCAACTGGTGGTTCTCCCCTTTTTCGGCCAACTTTTGATGGCGGTGGTAGTGTAGGATGACCTTTGGCCTTTTGGCTTCCTAGAGGTATCTCTTCTTTTCCCAGAGAAATCTCTTACTCTCCCCTAAGTCTTTCTCTCTAAGTTTTGTGAATGAACTATGAATCTTACCACCTTTTAGACTTATAAATAATCCTCAATTTTCGTGGTTACTATTCACTTCATTTGTAAAATGACCAAAATATTCTTTCGGGGTGTCAATTCGGTTCCAAAGTGACCCGAGACCCGAATCAAACATCCAAGTAGACTTTTTTTACTATTTAAACCCTTCCAGACACTTTGACGCAGTTAAAATGACCATTTGGATGACATAAAAATATTTTACTTTTATTTCCTTTAAATTTAGTCCCTATACGACTCACACGCGTGTCCCGACTTAATATCCGTAATTGTCATAGTCATCATTTGCGATAATTTTATTAAATCATAATCATATGTAAAGTCATAATCATATATTAATTTTAATCATTAAGTAATATTCACATAAAAGACATATTACTTTATTCCCGAGTAATATTTAAATTTGGATTTGTTTTAAATTATCTCACAATTAATCCTAATTAATCCCATTTTAAAAATCGTTAAAAATACGGGGTATTACATACTCCCCCCTTATAACGGAATTTCATTCCCAAAATTCGAAAAAGAAGGCATACCTGGTAAAAATAACTTCGGGTATCGGTCGCACATCTCATCCTCACGCTCCCAAGTAGACTCCTCCACATTATGGTGCACCCACTGAACACGCACTAGCGGAACAACTTTCGATCTCAAACATCTCTCATTACAGTCTAAGATCACCACTGGTCGCTCCTCGTAAGAACTATCTCGCTGCAAATCAACTTCCTTTAATTCAATATGAGTGTGGGCCAAATCATTGCGGAGATATCTCCTCAGAGAAGAAATATGGAACACATCATGTATACGATGCAAGTGCTCCGACAACCCAAGTCTGTACGCTACTGGTCCAACCCTCTCAATAATAGGAAATGATCCCATATATCTCGGTGATAATTTCCCTTTCTTCCCGAATATTATTATCCCCTTTATAGGAGATACCCGCAATAACACCTGGTCCCCCACATTAAACTCCTTGAAGAACCGCTTGGCATCGACGTAGCTTTTCTGTCTATCATGGGCTACCCGAATGCGACTCTTTATCATTTCAATCCCGACAGACGTGTCCTGAATCACTTTCGGCCCAAGTAGTTTATTATCCCCTACTTATAACCAACAGGCAGGAAAGTGACAAGGTCTATTGTATAACGCCTCAAATGGGGCCATACCAATAGTCAACTGATAGGAATTATTATATGCAAATTCCACCAGTGGAAGGTACTGCTCCCAATTCCGTCCAAAATCCAGAATACACATGCGTAACATATCCTCTAATATCTTGTTAGTACGCTCTGTCTGGCCACCTGTCCGTGGGTGATAAGCCGTACTCAATCGCACCTCAGTACCCATGGCCTCGTTAAAACTCTCCCAAAATATGGAGATAAAGATCTTATCCTGATCGGACACAATATTAAGAGGTACCCCATGTAATCGCACTATCTCAACTACAAAGAGCTGTGCATACTACCCATTATATAATCAGTCCTAACCGGTAAAAAATGAGCTACCTTCGTCAATCGATCCACAATCACCCATATGGAATCGTGACCCCTCTGAGTAGTAGGAAACCCAGTGATAAATTCATGGAAATGCTCTCCCATTTCTACGTCGGAATCTCTAGCAACTGAAGAAACCCGACTGGCTTATGGTGATTAACCTTCACTAATAGATAAGTAGCACACTTAAAGATAAACTCAGTAATGTCTCTCTTCATCCCACTCCACCAGTATTGTCCTCGCATATCCTGGTACATCTTATCCCCACCGGGATGTACATTAAATCGGGATCCATGTGAATCAGACATACAACTCTTCCCCTTTTGGAACAATTAGTCTACCGTTAAAGCACAAGCCTCCCTCTGAACTCATTGAGTAAGACTCTGTTCCCTCGGCTAAAAGTTATTAGATTTAATCCTTACAGAATGGATCCGCTGCCTGATCCTGTACTACCCTCGTCACAATCTGGGGAGTAACGATCATAACTGACATGAATGACCTAGCCACTGCATCCTGATGGCCCAGTTCCCTCCATTTTACCTTCCACACTGCGGCTATTTCACCCTCAGGCCTACGACTCAACGCATTTGCTACCACGTTAGCCTTCCCTGGGTGATAATGTATCTAAAACTAACAATCCTTCATGAATTTAAGTCACATGCCCTGACGCATATTCAACTCTCTCTGAGTGAACAGATACTGCAATGACCTTTGATCCGTGAATAAAAAAAATAATCACCCAACAAATAATGGCTCCATATCCGAAGAGAAAATACAACATCTGGTAGCTCCAAGTCATGGGTAGGGTAGTTCTTCTCATGGGTCTTAAGATTCCTAGAGGCATAAGCTATAGCATGCTCTTCCTGCTGCAACACACCACCAAGTCCCTGTAACAACGCGTCAGTGTACACTAGGTACTCCACTCCTGACCTGAGCAGTGCTAGTATGAAAGCTGAAGTTAACTTATTCTTCAGTTCATCAAATGCCAACTGACACGCATCATCCCAAATAAACGGTACGCCCTTACGGGTTAGATTGGTCATCGGACTCACAATCTTTAAAAAGAATGGGATAAACTGTCTGTAGTAACAACCTAGCCCCAAGAAACTGCGGACCTCAGTAGGTGTCATAAGTTATCCCCACTCCCTTACCACTGATACTTTGCTAGGATCCACTCATATACCCCTTTCTGACACTATATGCCCCAGAAACTGCAGCTCTCGGAGCCAAAACCCGCACTTTTCATATTTTGCATACAACTGATGCTCATGTAGTGTCTTTAGGACCCTTTGCGAATGCTCGTCATGCTTCTCTTCGGTACGAGAATAAACTAGGATGTCATCTATGAAAATAATGACAAACTGATCCAGGAATTATTTGAACACCTTATTCATTAAGCCCATAAATACAGCCGACGCATTGGTTAACCCGAATGGCATAACCAGAAACTCATAAGATCCATATCTTGTCAGAAAAACAGTCTGTTTAAGTGCGAAAAGTAGCGCGTGTAAAGACACTAATCGTTGTTTTCGTTTTGCCAACTTAATACAAAAGAAACCTAAATTACGACTACACTTGCGGGGTAAGCACAACGGTAAGTCGGTATCGAAAATCCACAGGGACGAGTTGTTAGAATTTAAGTGATAATATTCCGAAATAAAAGTGTAAAAGGTGATTACAAACTAAAAAGTAAAAGATGCATAAAAGGAAATGATTAATCTAGGCAAGGGTATTGAAACTAGATTATGAAAGCGAGTAAAAACTATAGGTTGCGTCGAATATCCCTCACCCGAGTTAATTAGTATAAAATGGTTACATGGGTCGACGAGTTTATTACAAATGCGTCACGTTTCGACAGTTAATTGAACCAAGGGTTGTTACGCCCCTAAATCCGCATAAAAGTCTAATATGATTTTGGCGTCAATAAATATCGCAAAGATTACGCATGAAAGGTCGTAAGCACGGGACATACATGATATGCCCCGTCAAATCTCCTAGGCATAAAAACTAGGACAACACACCCGAAATAAACCCGTAAACTCCAAAACCAAAGCAAAGCAATGCGTCAACCCGAGTGAGTTCCATTCAAACACAACCTAATTTAAATTACCTAGAAAATATGTTAATAACGCGATAAATAAAGCGGTAAATAAACGCGGTAAATCTATACTAGAAAGCATGTAAAGAGAGCATGAAAACCTAATTAACAAAGCATGTAAATTACACTAGAAAGCAAGAAATGAAGAAATACAAACTATATTAATGGTAGGGGAGATGAATAGTTAACTTACAATCCAAATGGGGTGTCAAACCAAAGAGAAATGAAGAAGAACCAAGAAAAAAACCCAAAACCCTAAGCTATTCTACCCTAAAATCGTTTATATATTGAATGTGTTCTTATTACAACAAAATTGGCTTATATAGTAAGTTGGAATAAAAGAAAAGAAGAAAGAAAACAAATACAAAATATCTGCAGAAAACAGGGCATCGATCGATCGATGATTTTGGTCGATCGATCAATCAAAGCCAAATTTTTGCATTTCAGAATGGTCGGTCGATCGAACAAAATCATCTATCGATTGATCAAGCAGGGGTGAGCCAAGCAGCAGCATCCGCATTCTTTTCTTCTCTTTTCCTCCTCCTCTTTTGGTTCATTGTTTTTCCCTCCGCTGAAATCGCCGTAACTTCTTCGTTATGAATTGAAATCGCGCACCGTTCGTGGCCACGCGAAGCTTGCGAGGAGGTCTACAATTTTTGTGAAATGTCGGGCCAGGTGCCCAAGCTGTGAAATGACTAAAATACCCTTAAACGTGCGATTGCGTACGAAACTTCACCGAAATGCGTCCGAACTTCATACTTAGTACCTAATTACCTAAAAAAGCCCAATTATACCTCAAATAGCACGTTAACAATATAAACCAAGGTTGTCTTGTTAACGAGCTTAAATATAGAGATTAAGGCACCCGAGGGGGCTAAAATGCGTAGGTTCGAGAGATGAAATACGTAATATTTGCGTATTATCCCACCCCCTAACTTACACATTGCTAGTACCTAGCAATGAAATAGGATGCAACAAGAACTACAAGCAAACCAAAAGCAAGATAAGTACAAAAATATGGTATAAAAGCAAAAGGTCACTTTCGCGGGCGATTCGATTGCATTTAGCGTATGCAATAAGCCGTTAGACCCCTAGGTCACCCTAGTGGACGAGTGTCGTCTCGTGAGAGTTTTCAGGGATGGTACCCACAAACATGAAACAGTTTCCTCAAAATATGCCCAAACCAACATGCGACAAGCCCAACAATGGCGAAAAGGATTTCATACGCATTTTTAGCAAAGTGAATGGATTAAAAAAGAAGTCCAAATCATTAACATTATAGAATGCACCTCATAGAATTGAAACCTTAAAATGTGGGAGGGGAGCGAGCGCATGCAAAGTATGATTTGGCGAAAAACTTAAATAAAACGGATAAGCGTTAAAGCAAGCATATATTCAATCCTCACGGGTATTACACTCATCAAGCGAATTCACTCGAAACAGGGAGGTAACACACGGAACATGCGGGCTAAAGAGTAAATATAAATGGAAACTAGGCCGCACACATGTCACAAATGAAGAACGATATATATAAACTAAAAAACTGTAATCTCAATGAAAGATACCGCACACTAAAAGAGGCGAAATGCATTTTCACAGATTATCAAAACTATTATGACTTTTAAATTAAATACACTTTAAGATCACATGAGACTTTATAGGGTTGTAATGTAGGCTAGGCTAGGGTATGAAATGAAAGGAATGTATGTACGGATTCAAAGTGTTCGGGGATGAAAACTCGGGATAATGGGAAAATGCAGGCAATATCAAAAATTAGAAAACAAGTTCCATAAAAGGCACTGAATATAACAATGGGGAGAGTAATCAAAGCTTATTGAACTATATACACAACATATACAAATTTCTCTTTCTTTTTCTTTTCTTCTTTTTCTCATTTTTCTCTTTTGTTTTCTTTTGATTTTTGCTCTCTCTTTTTCTTTTCTTTCTTTACTTTTCAAACTCTCATATGCCTAAATTGCAACCGACATCACAACAACACCATTCAATACCAAGTAACATTCCAAACAAAGGTATGGAAAGTGTATGTATGGTTTATAACTTCAATTTAGAGTTGGTTATGGGAATGGGGTTATGAAATGAAAGGCTATATTTAGGCTCAAAGGGGTTAACGATGGTAAACATATAAGGTGAGATCAAGGCTAATATGGGTGATATAACAAAGATTGCCTATGATTATTTCCTAAAGTTTATGCAATTCTCGAGTTAAAACAATATATGAAAATCATGCTCAAATAATACATCTCATATATGAACTCAATTAATGAACGATCAAATGAAAGAATACAGAGATTACCAACGAATTCAACGTTTTCAAAGAGGAAAGAATAGTGTATAACACTCACAAACGACGAGAGGTACAAAGCTTACTCGGTGTAAGTATATACAATGCAACAAAAGATTACCGAGTTATAAAAATCTTAAACCAAATCAATAAAGCAATAAAAATGCATGTGCTCATGGGATTAAAGTTTAATTCATGAAGTTATTCACAATATCAATAATCGAGAACTAAAGTCTAATAACTTATAAAATCGAGAACATGCATCATTGAGTTGTTTATTGGATCGGGCAATTATTAAAATTTATCATCGGAAACAAAGGCAAAATGCTCAATAAAAGAGAAAAAAGAAAGAAAATATTTTTGAAAATTTTGAATTTTTCTAAGAAAAGCATACTAAGTAACTAACATGTGAGCAAATCAAAGAAACTACCAATGAATAGATAGAATATCCCACACCCCAACTTAAAACTTGACATTGTCCTCAATGTGAATTAAGAACAAGGTTAAAGAGAGGAAAATAACGATATTACCCACAATGGAGCGATCTCCAAAAAGTACGAGTCCAAAGATTCTAGAAAACATGTTAGTACCAAAGCACACAAAAAGAAGTAAAAAGAGATTAAGTGCCTACACTAGACTAAATTAAGAAAAAATAAAAATGAACAAGTTGGTATATACAACCTACACGTAGGATGCTAATTAGCTATATACTAACAATTGAAATTTTTGAGGGTCCATCCAAAACACAATTTGACTTTGAGGGATCAACAGTGGACCCTCCCGAACATGCATGCCTCCCAGAAAATAGGAATTCCATTCAAACAATGGAAGGCATGTGTAAGGCGGTAAACGTGAACCATCCCCAGTTGAAACTTTGGGAGGGAGGATGGGGGATTTGGATAGGACGGGCGACAAATACACATGGGGGCCAGGAAAAATTGAATTATCTCCCAAGTATTACAAAGTTGGAATGGGAGGCGATGCACATGAGGGCGATGCCGTCATGGAAGGGGGCTCGAGCGAGTACTCCTCGTCGGCGAAAAGGTTTGGAACTAAAAAGTTTTGAACCAATTTATCGGGTACTAGAATTGGTGTGATAGTATAGAATAAAGATGGGGATGAAAGAAATTCCATCTCAGGTGACGAGTGATCATCGCTTGAAAATTAAATTCCGACAGAAATAGGATCGTTTACAATGAAAATTTCTTCTTTGATTTTCAAAGAAGAAACGAATTCATTGAAATGGATACTATGCCTCTTTCACCCTCATTTTCATTCTCTACTATACCATGGGTCAAGTCAAGGATGATTTGTTCCAAAGTAGGAATGAAGTCCTCATTTGGTTCAAAACAATCCTCGACTTCGGCAGTCTCGGATGAAAAGTCATCATCGGATTCAAATAGTAAATCCAACTCGTGTTCCCAACAACGATTTTCTTCCCGATAACGATTTTCAATCCTCTCATTTTCAAGCATGCGCAATCCCTCACCGAAAGTCATAGGGCGAGGAGCAGATTCTTGGATATGAGAGTTTTGGAAATTATTCTCAGAACTACATTCAAAATCATTAACATAAGAATTTTGAAAATGATTACAATTGGTTTCGAAATTCTTATCATAAGGATCTTGCGACCCAGAATCAAAATGATCACGCCCAAAATTGATGTAATCCAAACTTTGACTTTTGTAATACTCACCCAATGTCATTTTGGATGTTGCAACTTTTTGGGATTGTAAGTATTGACCAAAAGTCAATGGTTTATCGAAATTTTTGAAAGTTATCATTCGGATTTCCAGAAAAGTTAGAATAAGACATGCTTACCCCAACAAAGGCTTGAGAGGGCAAATTCCACAAAGCAATGTGCGACGGGAATAATTCAAGCGTTTCTAGGCGCTCAAATGTAGAAGTCATGCAAAGAAGGTTAAAAGAGAGAATACAAATATAAAAGAAAGAATACTACGAACTAATAGGATAATTATAATCTATAACAAAACAATCCCCAGCAACGGCGCCATTTTGATTAGGGGTGAAAAGTAGCGCGTGTAAAGACGCTAATCGTTGTTTTTATTTCGCCAACTTAATACAAAAGAAACCTAAATTACGACTACACTTGTGGGGCAAGCACATCGGTAAGTCGGGTATCGAAAATCCACAGGGATGAGTTGTTAGAATTTAAGTGATTTAATATTTCGAAATAAAAGTGTAAAAGGTGATTACAAACTAAAAAGTAAAAGATGCATAAAAGGAAATGATTAATATAGGCAAGGGTATTGAAACTAGATTATGAAAGCGAGTAAAACCTATAGGTTGCGTCGAATATCCCTCACCCGAGTTAATTAGTATAAAATAGTTACATGGGTCGACGAGTTATTACAAATGCGTCTCGTTTCGACAGTTAATTGAACCAAGGGTTGTTACGCCCCTAAATCCGCATAAAAGTCTAATATGATTTTGGCGTCAATAAATATCCCGAAAATTACGCATGAAAGGTCGTAAGCACGGGACATACATGATATGCCCCGTCAAATCTCCTAGGCATAAAAACTAGGACAACTCACCTGAAATAGACCCGTAAACTCCATCACCAAAGCAAAGCAACGTGTCAACCCGAGTGAGTTCCATTCAAACATAACCTAATTTAAATTACCTAGAAAGCATGTTAAAAACGCGATAAATAAAGCGGTAAATAAACGCGGTAAATCTATACTAAAAAGCGTGTAAAGAGAGCATGAAAACCTAATTAACAAAACATGTAAATTACACTAGAAAGCAAAAAATGAAGAAATACAAACTATATTAATGGTAGGGGAGATGAATAGTCAACTTACAATCCAAATGGGGTGTCAAACCAAAGAGAAATGAAGAAGAACCAAGCAAAAAACCCAAAACCCTAAGCTATTCTACACGAAAATCGTGTATATACTGAATGTGTTCTTATTACAACAAAATTGGCTTATATAGTAAGTTGGAATAAAAGAAAAGAAGAAAGAAAACAAATGCAAAATATCTGCAAAAAACAGGGCATTGATCGATCGATGATTTTGGTCGATCGATCGATCAAGGCCAAATTTTGCATTTCAGAATGGTCAATCGATCGACCAAAATCATCGATTGATCGATCAAGCAGGGGTGAGCCAAGCAGCAGCTTCTGCATTCTTTTCTTCTCTTTTCCTCCTCCTCTTTTGGTTCATTATTTTTCCCTCCGCTGAAATCGCTGTAACTACTTCGTTATGAATCGGAATCGCGCACCGTTCGTGGAAACGCGAAGCTAGCAAGGAGGACTACAACTTTCATGAAATGTCGGGCTAGGCGCCCAAGTTGTGAATTGACTAAAATACCCTTGAACATGCGATTGCGTACGGAACTTCACCGGAATGCGTCCGAACTTCATACTTAGTACCTAAATACATACAAAAGCCCAATTGTACCTCAAATAGCATGTTAATAATATAAACCGAGGTTGTCTGGTTAACGGGCTTAAATATAGAGATTAAGGCACCCAAGGGGGCTAAAATGCGTAGGTTCGAGAGATGAAATACGTAATATTTGCGTATTATCACAGTCTTCGACACATACTGCTCCCTGATCCGCAGTTGGTGATATTCGAACCTCAAGTCCATTTTTGAGAAGTATGATGATCCTCTCAACTAGTGAAATATTTCATCGATGTGGGGTAATGGATACTTATTTCGGATCGTGAATTTATTAAGTTCTCGATAATCCATGCACAGTCATAGGGATCCATCATTCTTCTTCACAAACAGAATTGGGGCACCCCAGGGTGAAGTACTCCGACGAATGAAACCCTGTCCTAGCAACTACTCAACCCGATCTATCAACTCTCTCATCTCTACAGGAGCCATATGGTAGGGGGCATGGGCTATCGGTCGAGTGCCCGATGCTAAATAAATTACAAACTCAATTTTCCTACTCGACGGTAACCCCGGTATGTCTTAAAATACATTTACGAATTCCCTAACAATCAGAATCGAGTCAATGGGTAATCACAACTCCCGTAGAGGTCTCCTCCTCTATGTAATACAAATGAGTGGACGATCCTCCCTCGGGGCGAGGAATCGCCACTAAAAACATCTCCTGACCTGGGATAGCGAATATAATGCTCATACTAAAGCAATCAATCGTGTCTCTATAAACAACTAGCCAATCCATCCCAATAATAACATCATATTCAGACATGTCTAACACAAGCATATCAGCTGGTAAAACCAGACTACCAATCTCTATACTCACACCCTAACATATAAAAAAAATAGACGACCCACTACCCATCGGTGAGTCTACATAAGTAATTGTCCTGTTGGCCGTGTCTAACAATCCTATGGTCCATGCAAATCTAGTGGATATAAAAGAATGTGAGGCCCCTTTATCAAACAAAATATGTTCCATATCCCCAGAAATAGAAAACATTCCCTCAACTGTGGGTGGTGGCTGCTGAACTACTGCCTACTGGACATTGTACACATGACCATACTATAATTGCCCCTGTTGTGGCGAGGCTGCGGGATCAATGGTAGGTAAAGATGATATCTGTGCCAGTTCTGGAAGGGCAGATAGAAACATTGACCTCTGCAACTCATGATACGCGACCTGCTGATGGGGTATCTTTCCCTTATCTGGGTAGTTCTGCTTCCTATGGCCAATTTTACCACAAATGAAGCATCTTCCTGCAAACTTTCCCCCATTTTGACCATGCTGGCCACGTCCCTGATGACCATTTCAGCCTTTTCCTTAGCCCTGATGGCCCTGTTGATTGTGCTGCTGGCTATGGTGGCCCTGTCCATTACTATCCTGCCCAAATCAAAATCCTCCCAATCTCAGTCTCTTAGCATAATCCCTCTGCTGCAAGTTTTGATCACTTTGTCTTTGTGTCCCCTGAGCTGATGATGATCCACTTCCACTGTTTCCCCCAGTCCATCCTTGCTGACTAGACTTAGACCCCTGCTTACTTCCCTTATTAAGAGGGTGGTCCTGACAATGAAGTAATGCCGCATTCAAGACATCTGTATAAGTCTGTAAAGAAGGATTTCCCAAAAGATGATGGCGAATCCTCCATGTAAGACCATCTCTGAACATATGGATCTTATTCTCTTCGGTGGGTATTAGCTGGCACCAAATTAGTCAGCGTAGTAAACTCCTCTTCATACTCAGTAACTGACTTCCCCTCCTGGGTGAGGTCCAAAAGTTTCCTCCTCATTTCGGTCTGAATAGCTGAAGGAAAGTATTTGTGATCAAACCGCACCCAGAAGTCCTAAATAGCCATTATATCCCTCTAATCTGCTGTAGTAATGGACTCCCACCACTAAAGGCTGCTCCAACCAACTTAAATGTTATTAAGATTTGGTTCTGAACGTCCGTGCATTCATACATACACATATGCTGCTGGATATCTTTATTCCACTGGCTAGCAATCACGACATCGGAACCCCCTGGAATTCTGATGGATGTGCCTTTTGGAAGGCATCCTTGAAACGCTCCCAAGAAGTGGGAAATGCCTGTGCTGGTGGCACTACCTGTGATGATGGTGGATGCATTAACGGCTTGAGCAATAATGGCAGCAACCTCTGCAACGTTCATAGTGCCCTGAGCTGAAGCGGGTTGTGGGGCTGGATGTGTTGCACCGGGGGATCGTCGTGCACCTCGAGGAGGCATCTGAAACGAGGGATAAATATTTTTATCAGTATTTAAAATATCCCGAAAATAGTTGAAATCGTAAATGCGCAAATATGAATACAATAATCTTAATAATAAGGCTCTATCAAAGGACGCTAAGCAGAAAGCATAATAAGCCATACAGATCCTAAGGAAACTACAACATGATGCTCTGGTACCACCTGTGACACCCCACCTAATTAAATACCGGGTGATCAATCCTTTATTAAATTAAATCATAATATCCAGTTGATTCATTCTTAGCATCACTGTCGAAAAATAATTTCTTATTAATTCCCCTAATAAATAATTAAGCTAAGCGTAAAAACTTTTCCAATCTTACTTTAATTAAGTCCATTCCACCATACGAAAAATAAATAAGTAACATCACATCACAACTGAATTAAAAGTCAACAAGAATAAATGTAAGTAGAATAAACTCTAGAGTTTAAATATCTCAATATCACCGTCGAAACCAAATGATAAATAGAGCACTGACATAAAACAAACACAATATCTGGAACTGAAATGAGATAACTAAATTCTGGACAACATGCCCTAAATGAGCCAAGTACTACAAAGATAGGAATCAATGGAATGAAAGCGTCTAATGCAAGGCTACATCTCCAGAAACCCATCAAACTATCCATCCTCTACGCCGGGCGTCCCTGATGCTGGGCAGCTGGTGTAGTAGATATAGTAGAGAAGAGAATATGCAAGTAAACGGGTCAGATCCCGATTGTAAAAGATCTTTAAAAATAGCAAGTGCTTAACAAGTGCAATTAAGCAGGTATAATATACATGCTAGTTCTCAACTCTCATCTAGTGTACACGCCTATCGTATCTTATTATCTCCCTAAATAAGGTTCTCAATTACTATTATATACCTTTTCATATTCCCGTATTTCCCATGAAATACTTATATTAATTAAACATGTTCATTTCTCTTTAAGATGAACTAGGCCTTCAAGGATTAAGTATTCACTTACTTAATTTAATTCAGGTTTTATAATTCAATTTTATCTACTAATTCACACAGTAGATCGCATCATAGTATATATATATTCATTACACTGTTATATATACTAATACGGAACATCCCAAACACAGCTGCAGTGCATGCATACTCTATTATCATCTCGATTACATCTCTCACCGTAAAAAGGACTATTGGCTCGGTGTCTCTCCCGAACCATAAATAACATAACACACATATTTGGAGGCGAGCATACTCCCCAACTGAATGGGTCACGCACATACCTACGCTCCCATTCATCCGTCGAAACTATCATTCACGCTAATAGAACGTGTCCAAGGTCATATGCTCAAGGTACGAATCTAAAATCCCCTCAAATGGGCTCATGAGGATAAGATCGACGATAACACAAAACCTCCATCCCGATAGCAAGCAGCGTAGGCATGTCATACACAATACAAATTATAATATAGGTATTCACCCCACGTATATAATATCAATAAGGTATTAGCACAACCATATGATAGTTCCATATGTAGTATATTTTTCTTTTTAATATCCTACATATTTATAAATTATGACTTTACTTTTTACATATTCCCGAGCTTTCCCCACACTCAAAGGTTATCAATTTCTTCTCATATAAATTCAGTAGGTAGACCTCTACACCCTAACGGTCCATGTCATCCCAATTCAAGAATTAATATTATCTTCAATTGGGTTTATTCTTCGATAATCTCTAATTCAATTTTTATCCCATTGTTTAATCCCACACATTAACATTTTTTCGAGCTTTAATCATCACCCTACTGACCTTCCCTAAGCCCCATTATGCTCAATTTAATTAAAACTAAGCATATGTAAAAGTTGGGATTTAATCAAATATTAAAAAGGGAAACAAATAGGGGAGTCGACCGATCGACGAATTTGGTTGATCGATCGATCAGTCGATCGATTGACATTCTTGGGTTGATCGATCAGGTATCTGCCCAAATTTTCGTAACAGTTACGGGTTTAATCATTTTTCATCCTCAAAACCTCTACTATATGATCCCAAACTCCTTATAAATCCTCCTAAATGATATAACAAGATATACAAATGATCTCTAATCATTAAACAACATAAATCCATCAAGATGTATGAATTAGTCATGATGTTTTCCCTTAGAATTCAGAAATCTCATATTTTATCATTTCTCTAAGAACAACTTATAAATCTAAGATTTTTTTCATCAAATGATTCCAAATTTTGGGGATTAAAATATATAATCGAAAGAGATTAATCCTACATGTTTCTCCTTTCAAGGAATCAATTAAAATCACCATAGGTTATCTTTAAATCATGCAAGTTTTTAGACTTCTACAACTATCCTAACGTGGAAAATATACACGCTAAGTTTGCAAAGGTTAAATATCTTGCCTTAACCGTTAGGGATGATAGTCAACTGGTGGTCCTCCCCTTTTCCGACCAACTTTCGGTGGTGGTGGTGGTGTAGTATGACCTTTGGCCTTTTGGATTCCTAGAGGTGTCTCTTCCTTTCTCAGAGAAATCTCTTACTCTCCCCTATATCTTTATCTCTAAGTTTGGTGAATGAACTATGAATCTTACCACCTTTTAAACTTATAAATAATCCCCAATTTTCGTGGTTACCATTCAGTTAATTTGTAAAATGACCAAAACACCCTTCCGGGATGTCTATTCGGTTCTAAAGTGCAGCGAGACCCAAATCAAACACCCAAGTAGACTTTTTTGACTATTTAAACCTTTTTGGACCCTTTTGTGCAGTCAAAAAGACCATTTGGATTACATAAAAATATTTTACTTTTATTTCCTTTAAATTTAGTCCCTATACGACTCACACGCGTGTCTCGACTTAATTTTCGTAATTGTCATAGTCATCACTTGCGACAATTTTATTAAATCATAATCATATATTACTTTTAATCACTAAGTAATATTCACATAAATCACATATTACTTTATTCCCACGTAATATTTAAATTTGGATTAATTTTAAATTATCTCATAATTAATCTTAATTAATCCTATTTTAAAAATCATTAAAAATACGATGTATTACCGAAATGGATTGTGGTGTGAATATAAGAAAAGACAACCTAACATGAAATTAAATCAATAAATATTTCAGTTGAAGAGATAACGTGGACAAGTAATATGAGAAATTGGTTAATGTCCATGTAAGGCAAAATGAATGGTAAAGTGAAGTGATTAAATGGGTAATTAAGCAACCTAGGGAGGTTTTAACCCATAATTAACACAATTATACTTTTGTGAATGCCTTTCAACGAAAAATAAGTATTTTATAACACGATGCGTGCGTGTGTTGAAGGTTTATTTTCAAAGAATATACTAAAATAAATTTGGTGTGAGTAAATGGATGATTTCGGTAAAAGAAGTACTCTCTTTAAACAAATGGTATGCATGTGTTAATTCGAAAAATTTGGTAAGTTGATAAAAAAATGGTCTCTTCATAGGATTAATATGATCTAATCGGAACAAGTAATATTTTTGGAATAAAAATGGCACCATGCATTAATGTATGCACGTGTATATATATATGAGGTAGTTGCATATGCACGTAGGTATAACATATTAGAGCCTCTTTTCTACCGTTCGATTCTATATTGCATTGTTGTATTTCCCAGTGGGCATTCGACTCATTCGCTCTTCTTTGTTATGACAGGTTGTGTACGGTTCCATAATTTAAAAGTGTTGTATAGGTAAGTATCCTTTTTAGTTCTTTAGTAGCTTTGAATGCTCGAACTCTAGGGACCCTTCCCATGGGTCCCACACGTATTTTAATATGAATAAGAATTGCATGCTAAACAAGAGGAAAGCTAATTAAATAAAACTGGACTAGCAACATTATTTAGGTCGTCATATTGCACTTCACAACTAATGTTCGTCCCGAATCGAGTTGACCCATGAGTAACCCACAAATCCGAGTTGGGGCATTACAATATCAATGCGCTTCTGGATAACAATTTCCATCTTTACATTATTACACTATGCATAAATGACTTTATAAAAATAGAAATGAAAAGAATGAGTCAATTAAATACCATATGCAGTGTTTGTTGTCGTTATTGTAGCAGAGTAAGCTATCATAACAGTCTCTCATATCTTGTATATCCTGTACTGGGTAAAAGAAAATTGGTAATGGAATCGTATTGGTATCATGCATATTAAGTGTAGATCCTTATAAATTTACATAATTAGATGTCCCTCCTCTTTTATTCGGGCCTGGGACCTACAACACGCTCTAATAAATATTTGCATCGGCGGAGTTAAAAGGGTTTTTACAATAAAAACACAACGCAAATTAAGTCCAAATAAAATATGGATAGCTCAAAAAAAGTTCACAACAAAAACATGGTGCAAATGAAATCCAAATAAAAAGCATTGGCAAATTAAGTCCAAATCAAAATCATAATATAACTCCAAAATAAAAACACGGTCCAAACCTATAAACTAAACATATTTAAGCCAACAAACCATCCAAATCAAATACCCCCCCCCCCCCCCCCCCAAGATTAGGTCGACAAAAGTGTATTGGAAAACTTGAGGATCATCAAACAACTTAGCATCCGACTTCATAACTTCCTCTACATATACTTTCCTCTCTCTGACTCCAAATCACTTACCATTACATATATTCTTTGTTGCATCTGTCACGATATACCCCTTTGCCAATTCTTCATTGTACCTATCAAGCAAGATGAATTTGGGATTATTGGTAGGTGAAGTGTGATCATGTAAAAAGGATGAGAAGCTTATGCAAAAAAATTATTCAAATTTTGATAAAGATTCATACATAAGTGACTTGTATTGTATGCATGCTCACTTAGTGGTGTGATTGGTGGACCATTTTCGATTTGAGCATTGAAGGCCTGAACCAAACTTTGTATAGCAACCTATGAAAAAATGAATCAAACTATAGTAAGTTAATATTTATTATATATAGATACATCTGTTAAATAAATGAAACTATATAACATACATATATACCAGAATTTATATGTTACTTTCCTCAAATATTGTATTAGTGAAAGAGGTGATATATTCCTTCATTTCCACCATCATTTGCCTTCCTTTTTTGTTTAAGTTTAGATTTTTCCACCCCTAAATGCATCAATTGCTTCTTCGAAACAAGGGGACATACTGTAAGAACTCCTCCTTCTTCTCCTTCCTAAAACCCTTTGTTAACTCATCGTTCTCTAGGCATTGGCTCTTGCTACTACTCTCTCCATTCTCGTATTGTCTTTTTTCCACAACATCTTTTTCTTTATCATATTAAATGATATTTATAGATCATACTGAGAAAATTTCATTAATAAACACGATGAATAATACTAAAAATAATGTTGTTTTTCATGCAAATATGGCCATAGTAAAGCTTAGCACTGTTTAAGACATTCCTAATTTTTCCTCGTCTCGCAAATTATTTATCCACACTACAAGAAAAAGTCCTTTCCATGACACCTGATATGTGTCGTGAAACTGTTTCCATGATACATTTTATGTAGTCGTTGAAGAAGGGTGTCGTAGAAAGTTACCTTCTATATCGATACCTTTTTGGTGTCATAAAACTATTTTACGACACCTGCCAAGTGTCATTGAAATAAATATCCACGACACCTAGTTACTAGTCGTAAATATCCATGACACCTTGTGGCGTCGTAAAACTATTTCACGACACCTGTCAAATGTCGTTGAAACAAATATCCACGACACCTATTTACTAGTCGTAAAAGTCATTACCCAAAAAAACATTTCACGACTACTTATTATATATCGCGAATGTTATTTTACGACTAAACGTACGTGTCGTTAATATTATATATGACTAAATATAAGCGTCGTTATTATCATTTTACGATGTATAAAATATGTCGTTAAAAGTGTATAATCTTTTTTTATAAAAATTAGCTTCTCAAATGCTTGTTGCTTATACTAACATTAACATATCCACATAATATGATTGTATCACAATTAGCCAATCCACAATTCTTGAAATTTAAAACAAACTTATATAATTAAGAGGAAATGATAATATGTACTCATAACCATAATATCAAAGTCGTGCCCAAAACAGTAGAAGGAATAAGTACTTGGGTCTTACGAGTCACATAAAAGCATGGGATTATAATGAAATGAGCATAGCCTAACAAGTTAAAATGCAATCTTCCTTCAAAAAATAACTAATAGAATTCTTCAAAAACATTCCTCACAAAATGTCTTCAACATCTTCCAAAAATGAGTACCTGTTCATAAAATAAATTTAGTAAATACTCTCGTAAATTAACAACACACTTGTAATAAAAAATAAATAAAAAATCAAAGTATACCTTCAATCCAAAAAGCAAAGAAGACACACCATACCCACTTGATTCCTTATGTTTTTCTGAAATCGATACGAGAGAATGTCAAAGAAAAATTCTTAGAATAAAATCCAAGAACTATAACTATTCCTCTCACATAATTAGCCAAAACGAATGTATCGATGTGGCCATGCTATGGTACTTCCTTTTGCATCATCAAGTATGGAAAATGCATCCGAGTATCGAAAAACTGGCACTTTGGGCACTAAAATTTCCACAACCCATACTTTATAGCAATCATGTGCTTGCAGGATTTGGTGATGCACTAGTGAATTCAAGTATGTAGAATCATGTGCTTGCGACTTCTTCAGTCCCCAACCAATGTAACAATTTGCAAGAATAATTTCTTTGTGGAGCACTTTGTGCACATGAACTTTCTCGATTACACTAATAAATAGTATAAAGAAAATAACTATAAAATAATTATTAATACAATTAGTAAAACAATTTAGACTTAGATAATTCAGTAACAATAACCTTTAGAGTATATGCGTGATTATGCATGGCGTCCCCACCACCCTCATGTTGACCCTATAGAAATTGCAAGTGAAGTATATAAAAACAAAATAAGCGAAAAACTATATGTATTGAATCATATTTACTTTAAAAAAAATACCACATTTCGTTCCTTTCCTTGTTTCATTCGACTTTCCATGTGCATCTTCTATTCCAAAAGTTGTTGAATTTGAGTTTCAAGAGCCGTTACCCTTGCACTACTATGTAACGAAGGATCTACCTTCGTAGGCGTCACCCCAAATCCAAGACCTCGGATATGACCCGAACGTTCAGGACCAAGCACCTTTACTACTGCATCATTTCTCAATGATGTTGAATCATGAGATGAAATTTTTCCTATTTTTTCCTAAAATAAATACAAAAATTCAACATATTAAAAAATATAATAAAAACATTGTAGATTTAAAAAAAATTGTAAAGTGTTATGCAAGTGTTTAAGTCGTTACTATCGCTTCACCAATAACTTGATTAACTGGATTGCCATTTTCTCTCCTATATCCCCTTATCCAAACAATTACACGACGTATAGTTTTATTTGGGTCTTCGTCTTTCTACAAAATTTTAAAAGATAGAATTAATAAATAATGTAAGCTATTTATGAAGTATACAACTTTAAAGGGAAAACATACCATGTTTTCCTTAAGTCTTGCATAGCCACTACGACTAGTTGTGTGTGGATGGATTTGCTTTGCTCTAGCCTCCTTATACTTTTCACTTATTCCCTATTAAAATAAGAGAAATCATATATAATTGCGAGAAATACAAGAATACTAAAAGTGGACTTTAGTCTATTAATAAAAATAAAAAATAAATAATCAAATTCACATGTATCAAATTCAGGTGAAAACGGGATTTAACAAATTCATCCCATTCATTTGACTTCATTTTAGGGGGCTTGAGTAATGTAAGATGGCGAGTGGAATTTGGTCCTTTAGCTTCTTCTCGTATCTGTGTTGATAATTTTGACTTATAATCTTTCCAAGCTCTGCCCGTCTGACCCAAAATAATTGCCTTTCGACATTGTTTAAGGTTATATTTTTGCTGCATCATACAAAATAAATAGACTATATTAGTTACAATTCAATATTTATAAAGTTACATTCAAAATATTACATAATTGTGCAAAGGTTAGAGAAATAAAATACTCACAGCAACAAACTACCATATTTGATCCTTGATGTCACTGTCACCTTATCCCAACCTTTATGTGTTACTGGTACGCATTCTCGTGCTAAAATCCCAATCCTAGAGCTAAGCTGGATGGAATTGAGTCCAATTGGTTGCCCAAACTCATTGAATCCTACCTCTTTACGGTCTTTTATCCCAATTGCAATTACATTCAATTTTGATGGCCCCCGCTTCTTTGTTTTCCTTATCAACAGAATCAATGTTGGGTACTTCATCCGCATAAATTTCTTTCGCCGCATGTGAGTTAGAGACTTCGCATGATATTCTTGCATCCTCATTCTCATTGCATGTAGTCCATCTCGATTTCTTACCCCTAACAACCTGTTTTGGATACACACAATATACATGGAATGTAGTGTAAATTATATGGACTTCAATAACATTTATTACAAAGTTTAAATTGAAGAGATAATGGACTTATAACTCACCTCTTTAAAGATATCCACAATATTCTTAAAAAGCAGATTTTTTTCTATTCACTCTACTTGACAGGCAAAAAATTAGAAAAGTTAGTGCAATTCAGGTCAAACAGAGTAACATTACTAGTAAGATATACATTAATTTGTAATGTATGATACATATTTTTTCTGATATACATATGTGATTTAGCAACACATTATAAGTGTTATGTTCGTAACACATTATAAGAGCAATTGTAAAGTGGCGCCAATCATTCCGTTAGCTAGCAACACATTATAAGTGTTTTATTTGTAATTTTAGCACTATTATGGCGTCAATCACTGATTGCGTGAAAAAGATAGTTTACTTGACAAAATCAACAAGTAAAGCCTTTGAAAATATCTAGAAATAATTGACAACTCTTGTACTACAACTTTGATCTTTTCGAAGGTATATGAAGTTGTATGTGATACTACACAAGTAGGCATTGGCAGTTCTCTTTGCATATAAGGCCATCCAATATTTCTACTTCGCTTATGATAAACAATTATATGCAACAGTGTGAGCCTTAGACCATTAGCGCTACAATGTGATTTATGAAGAGTTCATTCTTTACTCTGACCATAAAACCCTCAAGTATTTGAATTCACAAAAGAAGTTGAATAGTCGACAAGGAAGATGAAGTGAATTCTTACAAAAAATATACTCCATTTTGGAACAAAAACCTGGTGTAGCGAACAAAGTAGAAAATCCCTTACCCGAAGTAGTATTAAAGGGAAACGTATCAGCTCCTTATGGCTAGCTTAAGCACTTTGTTTGAAAGGAAAATATTAACCCACTAGACTTTATTAAAGTCAAGCATGCAACTCCTAGACTACTCAACAATGGAGTAATATTATTCATATGTATATGTATTTTGTATTTCTGGAAAATAATAAATAAATAAATTAATAACTCGTAGTAAATTATGTATAAGAAATAATCTTACACTGATATAAAAGTGCATAAGAGAAACACGACAAAGATCGAGGTTAGTGTTTTGACACTATAATAATAAGATACAGTTGTCTCGCTACACTGCTTCACAGTTGATGACACCTGACTCTCAGATTAGAAAGATTTTCTTCTTCTTCTTCTTCTTCTTCTTCTTCTTCTTCTTCTTCTTCTTCTTCTTCTTCTTCTTCTTCTTCTTCTTCTTCTTCTTCTTCTTCTTCTTCTTCTTCTTCTTCTTCTTCTTCTTCTTCTTCTTCTTCTAGTAGTCCTCTAAACAATAGAAAACATGAGCAGATTAGTGTATGTTACACTCTCCCAGACATGAACACAAATGAATGCGGTATTCTAAGGTAGCGGGAAGGAAAAAGTCACGTTGTGCCATAAGGGATGTTGGTGAATTAAATAAATTATACCCGTTAATTTAAAGTAAATAACATAAATTATATTTGTGTATAATTGCGTGTATTTATCAGCAGTGACTAGTGACGACAAAATAATTATATTATCATTTGAAATTGAATAAAATTAAAAATGCGACTATAAAATAAGAAAACTGATCAAAGTTGTTAAGATTCCAACCCTATAAAATTTAGGGATAATATAAACCTGCCTATAGAGTAAGCAAAAATATTGAGCAAAGATTCTAATCCTATAAAATTCCCTGACAAGGCAATAGCAGACCTAAATGTAATTGAAGCCCCCATTTACTCAGTTGTGTATGATGAGAACAATTTTGAATCTCTACTGTATAGTAATAAGCTTCTTGCTGCAGAAGTAAAAAAACACTATATGTCAAATACTAAAGTGGGGAGCAACAGACCTGCTGCTTTTCCTGATCCCAAATTAGCTACCTCTGACTTAGAGGAAGGGGAAATAAGTCCCAATTATATTTACGAAGAACTTAAAGCCTTTTAAGTTCAGTTATCAGCCAAATTAGAACTTTCAAGCAGCACAAACAGATTATCCTTAAGAAACAAAAGGAGTTGGCAAAGGTTCAAGAGGCAGACACTCTAGTCCAAAAGGCCTAATAATCCAAATCCCTTGGCCAAAGTCACGAGAAGTACTAGGTCCAATCGAAAGGTTGTCACCAAATTTCCCCCCCAAGTTTAAATGTTAAGCTCCTCAATTTGGAACGCAAGGGGTATTGGCAATAAACCCACCCAAAGAAGACTAAAAAAATTGAGTAATTTTCATAATCTATCTTTTCTTGCAATTCTTGAACCCATCATTCATAATAGTACTTCGAATAAAACTACTGGCAGAACCTATTTGGGATTATTCTCAAAATTCAACCATGCAAACACGATATCATTCCTTTAACACCGGAAGTAAGACCTAATGAATAGGCAGGACTTGTTTGACACATACAATATCTCCATGATGAAGTGCGGTGGAAACTTGCACTCAGTAATGAAGTGTACAAAGCTAGAGATGATGCTCATTGGCGGTTTATAGATTTTTCAGAAGGCGATTTAGTAATGTATACGGATTCCTCCACTTTACAGTTGATCTTATTGGCTCCACTTTATTGTCAATTATTTATAGTTACACTTAGTAAGATGTACGATATTTGTTTGATTCGTCATAATGTGATTTATTTGGATTCATTCGATAGTTTTCCCTAAAGGTTGCACACAATTATGTCATTTAAGATTTATTTAAACCACATGTTTCTTATGTTTTTAATCTTTTTTCTTTCTTTCTTTCTTTCTTTCTTTCTTTCTTTATTTCTTTCTTTTCTCTTCATCCTAGTGTATGCATGTGTGCGCACATATGTGTGTGAGACAGAGACTAACATATTACTTCTGAAATTGACAGGTGGCAACAATAAGAGGAGACATTGTCCGAACCCCTGGCTTACAATTTCCAAATGGTTTTCACATTCGAATCACTGAGAAAAATAAATAGAAACAAAAGCCAAGTAGCCAACATACAAGGCATTGCGACTAGAGGCCCAATACCAACGAGTTAACTTAGCCTCCCAATGCACAATATTCGTATCCTCAAGCTGAAAAGAAAAAGAATTGATCAGGGTTTCATACATAATTTTGTGCTTTTACATTTAGTTTTAATACGAAATTTGTGTAATATCAATATAAAAAAACACTTGAAAAAGGGATGTACTGGGTTCAACATATATCACAGTTATCAATACAAGTAATTACCTAAAACAAGTAAGAGTGATGTTTTTTCAGCCTCTTCCTCGTGTGCACACTAATTCTTAGTTTCATAACACTATCTGCTGTACAAATATTTAAAAAAATCATAATATAAAACTTCACGTTGGGTATAAAATAACTAAACTATTGTTCAGATTCAAATAGCCCCTAGCACTGTATAGAGTTTACGACCAAATATTACCCCTGTTTCTTCTAAAACTCTATTGCAAAATTGGTTAGTTGACACAGTGGGTAACAGAGAGCAACCTTTGTCTCTCAAATTTAGCTAAGATGTGCTTGAAGCTTCAATTATTATTTCTTGTGCTTATGTCAAATGTGATAAGGTGGACAAAATAGAGTTATGGTATGAAATGAGAAGAATGTCTTCTCTGGGTAAATTTTATTGGATTGTAGGTGGCGATTTTAACATAGTTGTTTGTCATGAAGAGAAAGTTGGGGGTAATATAATTGATCTCGATGCAGTATCAGACTTTACCACCACAATTAATCAAACAGGACTCTTGGAATTTCCTTTTGCTGGCTTACGCTTCACTTGGTGTAATAATAGGGATGGATTTTCTCGAATTTGAGCATGACTTGATCGTGTTCTTGGTTATAATAAATGGTTCTCAGATGGAATTATTATTGTCGCTGTCCATATGCATAGAATTACTTCAGATTATTGCCCTATTGTGCTTCAAATTATAACGAAAATATTACCAATTGTTCTAATAAAGATTAAATATAATCGCAACATGATACAAAAATTGAGTGCATGTCGGACTACAATACAAGAAAATGATTCAATTGTACTGAGGTAGATTTATGAGTGGTGGCAAAACTACAGTTCATTCATCTAAATTTACATCACCATGCTCAAACTTTGAAAATAAAAATGAATTTACCATAAGCATTCTAATGTATATATTCATCAAACAAACTTAATGTCTATATGCTAAAATAAATAACAATCACACAATAACACCCTCACAATCTATCCTCATATGAGGCTCATCATCATTTCTCTCATTATTGTCAAGTTTTGAAGCATCAATCGGTGAATATGATGTGTAATCACTCTCATCATACGCCTCCAGCTCATGAATGCCTCGATGCGGTGCCTTGAGAACCACATACCAATTTTATTTTTCACTTTCTCTCGAATAAAATACTTGTCTTGATTGTGATGCTAGAACAAAAGGATATTTTTTTAGCTGATTTTGTCCTTGGTGGAGGTTAATGTGACACCCCGCTCAATGAAATACCGGGTGATCAGTCCTATGTCTAATTAAACAGGAATCTCAAATGGACCATCCTTAGCATCGCTGTTGAAATTTTATAAAATTACTAACCACCTTGTATTCAAAGATGATGTCAAATTTTAAATCTCTATTAATCAAGATAAAAGTAACTGCGAAAAATAAATTAACACAATCCATGCCAAAAGAAACCATCATCACAAATAATAAAATGCCATGCCGAATAAACCATCGGCAAAAATCCCATACAAATGTAAATACAGATAATAAGAATCTCATAGTATCTGAAATAAATACTAAATAAAAATGTGAGCAACATGCTCGAGTATCTGATATAAAGTCCCTATTCTAAGAATATAAGAGATAGAGGCGCCTATCAAAATCCTACAACATCCATATATGCTGCATCAGCGAAATCCCTAGAATGAATCAAGTCTGGCGTCCCTGTGGATGGACACCTAAAAGGTTTTGAAAATAGTTTATAGCAAGGGTTAGAACCCAAAACATTTTGAAAACATTTAGTAAATGATTAACTTGAAATAATATAAAATGCATGCATGCGCTTCATATTTAAGTTAGTGTCGCACTCCCTTGAGGACATCCTCACCCCTCCTCTAATGTGCACACCTAACGTCACTTTATATCTCCCGTAGTTCTCTGTCCCATAACTAGATAATAGATATAACCCTCTCCAACCACCCTACTCTAGCCGAGTATGCTTAAATATATGATTTATAAGTTGTTACTAGCACTAACTTAATTAATCATTTTCCTTCTTAAATTTATATAACTTTCACGCCCGTTATACACATAATACAATTCACATCATTCATTAAATTACCCGCATATAATTATTTATCCCATTAAATACGTATAACTATATTACAACATTCGCACATATTTTGAATATAAATAATAGCCATCCTCCCGTGTAATAATTCACCAGATGTATTCTCTAAAATGCTATCCCACTAGGTGTACTCGTATAACCTAGTTACCCCAAGTTAGAATCACTCACTAACTTGGCCAAAAATAAACATAGTGGAGGCGGTCATATTCCTTCCCTAAAAGTCAGATAAGCCCTTCACCCATATAACGGACGCTATGACTTGGGGACATATTCGCCCTACTCCTCAAGCTAGGGGATTCACCCACTACGCACAACCTCCCATTGATAGCATTAGAGTATATATTTTAATAATATCCAGTCACTGATATTTATAAGCACACACCATATATATATATATATATAAAATATCCTGGCTTTATCGTGTACCAAATCCGTAACACTAGCCTATATGTATATCTTGAGTTTATGGTCCAACTCTAATTATTAATTAATTTGCACATTAATTAATTAAATTATTTTTAGTGTCACCCAACCAATATACTCAGACTCGCTCTCGTGGCCCGATATTAATATAATACCCGAGTCTAATCCCCGACTCCAAATTAATTAGTTTTCATCCATAATTAATTTAAGTGAGTAGTGTCACTCTATAACCATATCCGAACTTATTCACCCAGTCCGTTATTTTATTCTTTCCAAATTTATTTCTCAAAATTCATTCGAAATGTGTCGCCCTAAATTCCCCCACCACTCCTAATTATATTCCTTTACAATTCTTAAGAATTAACTCCCATAATTAATTTTCTCTCTTAATTATACTAGGGGGGATTTTGTAACTAAAATTTTTACCCATATAAATCCCTAGGCCAAACTGCCGAAAAACCTAAAGGGTCGATCGATCGATCGAACATGTGGTCATCTTCTCCACCTTGCAGTTTCCTCCATTAACGAAATTCTCCAATTCCTAACCTTTCCCTTGATCTAACCCAAGCACAATCAACATTATAACTATATAAGAGCATGATTAGGGTCTCTCATAGAACCTCAAACATAAATTTAATCTCATAAATTTTTACCTTTCTGATTTGGGGAAAATTTTCGGGTTTTTACTCGTTAAGTTCCAATTTCATCTAATTACCCCAAATTCGTCCATAATTGCTACTGGGTTTTTCACATATAGATCAAATATCATCACAAAACCATGTCACATAATTAATTCCCACATTAAATCTCATTTAAGTGTTCCTTTTTAAAACCCCCGTTTTGTACCCAAAACGAATTTTTGATATTACATCATAAAAATTTGAATTGAATAACATCAATTAATATCACAGCAAGTTAACCACTTACCTTATGGGTTCGTACGGTCTGATCCGAGGGTGTGATTTGCAAGGTTGATGATGAACTCCCCAAATTCGTCCCTAGCCTTGTCTCCAAAAGGATCCCCAATGCACTCTAACTGCTCCCTATAGCTTTCTCTCAAAACTTAGGATTTAGATTTGTGTTTGCTGTCATTTCCCTTTTCTACCAATTAGGTATTAAAGCTAAATCCCGTTTTTAGACTAATGGGCCAAGCCCGAGTGACTCAAATACCCCAGTGTGGGCCCGACTATGCCTAAAAATGCCACGAGACCTATTTACTACCCTCAGATACTCTTTTTCGACTATCTCGGTCCAGCCGGACTCAACCGTTCACTCTGAATTTACATCCCAATTAATTTACAGAATTTCTTATCTCACACCTAACTTAGTCTATAACCGACTCCTGACTGAGATAAGTAAATCCCACGTCACTAATACAATAAATAATTATTATTATTCACTTAGTAATTTAATTCCCATAAATATTAACCATTTATTCTCCCTATTAATATTTATATAAAGATTTCTATAGTTAATTCCATTAAATTACGACACGCCAGTAATTTAAATTTTTACCCAAATTAATTAATTCTTAATGCATAAAAATACGGGGTGTTACAGTTAACAAAAGTGAATCCATTGTCAAATTTAACACCATTCGAAATGTTGGCCCAATCACATTGAAAGATAGGCATTCGAAATTTGTGAAAGTCCAACAAAATTATATCCCGTATAATCCCATAATATAAAACATTAGCAACAACGTGTGTGGTACCCCTTGGACTAGATCTACAAATAGTCTCTGCCTCGAAAAAAACTCCACTATCTTGAGAGGACTTTTCAACCATTGATGTGTGAAATCATTTTCCATTTATTATGTAGCCTGAATATGACATAGGATAACGTCATGGCTCAATCACTAGCCACTTTAAGGTTGTTACTACTTCAGTTGTGTTTGCTTGAACCTTAATCTATTTAAAAGATCATAAATGAAATTATATGAATTTTTATATACATAAGATCATTAGACTCTTCAATTCCCAATGCAAAAATTGGCCTACCTTGTTCATAAACCACGAAGTGAATGTCTCGATATGTCTTTTTTGTAGCATAGTCTCATCTTGGGATAAACTTCGATTGGAACTAATATGAACGTAGAGGAATTTTAATAACAATATTAATGATAAAATAAGTTATAAATTTTATATAAGGAGCATCATTTTACTCACTCTAAATATAGCTTAACTTCTGGATTGTTAAACAACACATAACGATGGGAAATTTTTAACACGCCATCGAACAATATTATTGGCTTCCTTAGAGATAGGTCGACCTCCCAGTATTGTCTCATCTTCAAACTCTTCATTTTGAGATTGTGGAACACCTATTTCTGCTATTTTTTTAGATACATGCTACAAAACTTTACACACTCATCAGCTAAATGATTTTCTTCTATGTATCCTTCAGATCGCGCACGATTCCTAACATAACCCTTGAGTACCTTCATAAACCTAATGACATACCATAGCAAAAGAATAGGAATATAACATCTATTTACTACATATTTAACTTGTTAATAACAAAAAAGTTAAATATATTCTAAATTACCTCTCAAATGGGTATATCCCTCGAAATTATACGGGCCCACATAATCGAGCTTCTCGAGCTAAGTGAATTGACAAGTGAATCCTAATATCAAAAAAAGAAGGGAGGTAAGTATCTCTCCAACATGCATATAATCTCTATGATATCTTCCTTTAATTTTTTCGTTCTCCCTTTATCGATCACTCTTTGACATAACTCATTAAAAAATGAAGATAAGCGAAAAATCAGTTGTCTTGACCCCTGTGCTAATAGTCCTCATATAGAAACTGACAACAATTGTTGCATTAAAACATGATAATCATGGGATTTCAATTCTAATAACTTACATTCTTCCACTGAAACACAACGACTAATGTTGGAGCTATAACCATCACGTAACTTCAAATCATATAGTCTTTGACAAAAAACTTTCTTTTCTTTCTTTGAGAGTGTGTAAGGTGTTGCCGACAGGTAAAATTTATTCCCTTTTGGTTGAGGATGCAATTCCTTTCTAATTCCCAATTCTTGCAAATCTTCACGAGACTCGAGGCCATCTTTTGATTTTCCCTTTAAATCTAACAATGTGGAAATGAGGCTATCACTTATATTCTTCTCGATGTGCATCACATCCAAATTGTGATGCAAATCTAACGCCTAGAGAAAAAAAATGAGGGAGGATTAATATGAAAAATAAATGCCCTAAAACTTTTAATAGAATTGCATTGAGTTAGTGGCTTAGAATATGAGTTAAAATATACATACATGCCAATACGGTAAATAAAAAGATATTGACTTCTTTTTCAAGAACACTTTCTTCCTCTTATGCTGCTTCCCTTTATCGAAATCATTTTCAACACCCTTCAGAGCATCTAAAATTTCCTCCGCATTCAAAGGTTTTGGTAGCCTCCTCAATTCTTCAAATCCGTAAAACTAACTCTTTTTGGTATCCCTCCATGGATGGTTCAATAGAAGAAAACATTTATGGCCCATATACACTGATTTCATACTCTGATAACCGGTGTGAAGATGTGTTAGGACCACAAAATGGACATGCAAATTCCCCTTTTGTGGTACATCCAACTAAATTACCATATGCGGGAAAGTCATTTATTATCCACATCAAAATAGCTTTCAAATTAAAAGTAGATTGGCTAGATACATCGTACATCTCCACCCCATTATTTCACAACTCGATTATGTCATCTATGAGTGGTTGCAGATATACATCTATGTCATTTACTAGTTGCTTTGGCCCCGTTATAAGCAAAATCAACATTAAATTTTCCTGCAACATGCATAACCATGGGGGAAGATTGTACACAGTTATAATTACATGCCAATAACTATAGCTCAAGATAAGATTATTACAGGGCTTAAATCCATTCGCTGCATGTCCAAGCCTAAGATTTCTTGGATCGGATGCAAAATGAGTCCACTTTTTATTAATTGTGTCCCATGCTAATGAATCAACTGGATATCGCATCTTGCCATCTTTGCTTATGTGAGTTGAGTGCCACTGCAACTGCTCTGCTTTATCTAATGATAAAAAATCCTTCGAAATCTTGGGATTATTGGAAAGCACCGTAATACTTTTACAGATACTCCCTCTTTAACCTTCTTTGTGTGTTCGTCGATTTTCCACCGTGATAAGCCACATTTAGGGCATTTATCCAAACGTTCATACTCTTTTCTAAATAAACAACAATCATTAATGCATGCATCTATCTTCTCATAGCCAAGATCAAATTCTTTTAGAAACTTATTCGTTGCATACAAAGACTTCGAAAGAACATTATCCTCGGGAAACATTTCGTGTATAGACTCAAGAAGTTCATTAAATCCTTTATCAGATAGTCCATGTGTAGCTTTATGCTTATATAAAGTTATAATTGCTGACATCTTTGTATACTTTGTACACCAGGGATATAAAGGAGTCTCAGCATCTTTCAACTTTTGTTTAAAACTTTCATCACCGCTTTCAAAATTATCTTAAAAAAAACTGCATCTTGAACATAAGCATCTCTATACATCCTATGTAAATCTGACAATTCAATATCAATATCATTAGAGTATGAAGAAGTCGAATGTTCTCTGTGAAATACCCATTTCTTGTACGTAGGATCAAAGCCATGAATGACTAGCACTACAAGAAAAAATCCTTTTTATGACAATTTTTAAGTGTCATAAAACGCATTTTATGACGCTGTAATACCCCGCATTTTTATCGATATTTATTTATGGAATTAATTAAATTAAATGTGAATTAATTGAGAATTAATCCGGATAAAATACTAACGAGATGTGAGTTGGTATTTGATTATAATGTGTATATATGGCAATATATGAATATTAAAAATATTGAAATTGTCGCGAGGCTGAAATACGGTAATTTGGAAAATTTAATTGGGACGCGCGTGTCAGTCGCGTCGAGAATGAATTTATGAGATTTAAAAATAAATTATTTTTTTTTACCAAATAGTCATTTTGAGTGCGCCAACGTGTCCGGAAGGGTCGAGATAGTCAGAAAACACTAGCCGGGGGTTTAATTTGGGTCCCGGGGCATTTTTAGGCCAAACCGGCAACCCAAAAGGATAGTTTGGTAATTTCAGAAATTTGGTAATTAAAACCCACGAAAATTAGACTTTAATTATAAATTATCATTAAACCCACTAACCCATTTTCAACCCTAATCTAAGTAGTGGGCTACGGGAGAAGTTAAGAAAATATTAAAACTTGCCAAAAACCAACCCCCCACCACCATTGTCATCTTGTGAGAAGAACTTGTAGAGAGAGAGAGGAGAATTTTGCAGAGAGAGAGAGAGGAATTCAACCATCTCTAACCAACAACAAATCTGAAGAACATAAGGCAAGTGATTTAGTTACAATTGATTCAATGAATGTGTTCTTCCATGTTTAGTGTAATTATCAAATTTTGTCTTGGAAGATTGATATAGACCCATGAATTTGAGGATTAAAACTATAAACCATGTTAGGAATTGCATGTATACATGTTCTGGACGAATTATGAATCCAAAACATAATACTTGATGATCTAAAAACGGATTAAAGAAGAGAATTACTGTTGTTCTTGAAAGAAATAGAAAAGTAGGGTTCTTGAGGATGTTTCGATCTAAATAAGGCCTTTGGGTGATGATTAATTAGTTTTAGAACGTTAACAATGTTGTAGGATGATTATTTGATGATATTGTAATGTTAGAATGAAGTTTCATGCATTGTAATTAATTTTTGGGACGATTTGAGGACTGCAAAACGAAGCAATCCGTAACTTATCTGGTGCAATCGATCGATCGACATTCATCAGTCGATCGATCGACCACCATCGATCGATCGAACATACAAGGTCGATCGATCGACATTCCCAGAATGAGTAAAATCTTCCCGTTAAAAATTTTAAGGATGTTAACCCTAGAAAATTATTGATGGAGACTTTGTGAGTATTCTTAGACTTAAGGAAGACCAGTAGGTATGGTTGTGAAATCGAACCTTAATTAGAATTTAATTTGGAATAGTTGTCTAAAATCCAATAAAGATTGACGAGTGAGATAATATTAGGGTTAAAAGAGTAAATTCGAATGATTTGATGAAATGAGGTTTGTGGCAGAAATAATGACCTTAAGAATAATGAAATTAAATGTGGAAATAATAGGAGACTTAGTAACCTCTTTGAGATAGGTTTTAAGTATAAGAAACTAGGATGTGAGATGTGTCGACAGTCTACATTATATATTATCGGAAGACTTAAAATGCATAAAATTGGACTAATGGTATAGGGATGTAGAATATACCTTTATTAATATTAAGATATCTAAGACGTGTGAATGCTTAGTATATGACTTATGTGTATGACATACCTACCATACTTGCTATCACGGAGGTCGTCGTTCGTGTTGGGCCAACTAATCTTTGTGTGCCTACGGGGGGATTTAGATTGGTACCTTAAGAACATAATACTGGAATGACTTATTTGTGAGTTAATAAGTCAGCTGACTATGGAGCGTAGGTATGTACGTGACCCATGAATATGTTGAATTATGTTCGTCTCCATTTTTGTGTGTTGTGCTTATTCTAACAATTCCTGAGAGATTCGGAATTTGTAATCCTTATGTACGTGATGTACCGGGATGAGATAGTAGAGTATGTGCACCGTAGCCTAGACTAGGGGTGCCTATAATGTATATTTATGATGTGAATAATATACAACTAATGTTCAATGAAATACTTAGTAAAGTAACGATGTGTATACTTGTGCTATTTTAATAGAGATTAAAATGAGAACTCCACATAATAAAAGGTTATTATTAGGGAATTAAGGCACATACATGGTATACTTTAATGACATGAATAAACCCTTAAACCTATAAAGTGAAGCCGAGTTTTGTATTAGACTAGTTAGTTAGTAGCATAACTAGTACGAGCTATGGATGCGTTAGGAGTGCACATTAGTTGAGAGGTGAGGAGCTCATGTGAGTGCACGTCCTAACATGTATTTTGCATTCATTGTTTTAATGTTATTAAAGCACTTCCTGTTTTTAAAATACTCTCCACTTTCGGGCTCTGACCCGTTTGCTTTCAAATCTATTTTTTGTAAAAACCTTTTAGGTGCCCAGCCACAAGGACACCATGCATAGTATTTCCATTCAGGTGACGAGCTGTAGCTGTTGTGGAAGTTACAGGGCCTTGATAGTAGATGCCTCCTTTTCTAGTCTTGACTCTATATTCAGTTTCATCATTTGTACGGCATGTCGCCCATTTCTATTTAGAGACATTTCATATTTCAGTTATTCAGATTTTGGCATGTAATTAATTGAGGGTACACTGTTCTTTTCATTTCAGTTGTGGGATTGTTGTGAGGAGTATTTCCTCCAGACTTATTATTATTTGTTGGTTATTCTATTGCTTCTTTATGGTGAATGGTTATGTTATTCTTTCATAATTCTTTTATTGTATGTTAATCAGACTTAATTTAAAATTTGACATCTTACTTTTTAAATACTAGGTGGTTAGTAATGATTAAAATATTTTCGACAGTGATGCTGTTAAATGGACCAACTTGACATTTTGTATTAATTTAATAAATGAGTAGCTACCCGGTATTTATTTAGTCGGGGTGTCACAAACGCTTTATTTTTTTAGTAAAAAGCGTCATAAGTTTGGGTGTCATAATTGATACCCATAAAAAGTGTCATATTAGGTAACGATTATATATGACTTTGTTTTCAAAAGTGTCATATCTGCTACAAAAAAAGTCATAACATACTCTATAAGATGTCATATTTGATTTAAAAAGCGTCATGATGAACAATTTTCAAAATTTTAAAAAGGTCATATACAAAATTTCATCACATGAGAGATTAATATGAACGGTCATAAATTAAACATATAATAAAAAAAATCAATATTAATGTCATAGTTGAAAAATAAATCTAAACAACACACCAAAATTCATAAAATCGTTTATTCCACATTCAATGTTACAATTGATACATTATAAATTATATCATTTAGTCAAGAAATACAGCTAACACTCCCACCAACATATTTTTTGTCTCACATCAAATTGAGCTGACACAAACCAAATTAAATTTATCTATCAAAATTAAGTGTTCCTCCGTAGTAATAATCGCATTATAATTTTAGGCAACAATGCGTTGAAGTCCTCTTCCCGCTTGCATTCATTATCATGTTATCTGACAACAATACACCTTTCACATACCTTTAAGTAGATGCTCCTGCATAAGTTCAAAACATCATATATAAATCTCTAGTGCAATGTAAAACACAACATATGATTCCAATTTTTCTGAAGTATAAAGTCGTGTATAGTTTAAGTCGAAAAGATTTTTTATATAACACAAACAATTGTAAACAAATTTTAAAAAATTGGGCATAAAATACGTGTGTATTTGTTTTCTGGTATGTTTATTAGTTGCTTTACTTTTTCGTGAACCAATACCCAATTTTTAAATGCGTCTCTATTCGACTTAATCAATTTCGAACACTTATTGATTTCAGAAAATTAAGTCCATCAACATAAATGTAATAATAATATCACATGGCCCTCACAACCTAACAATAATCTTTACACTAGTCCCTTGTGAGGTGTGCGCCCCTCTCTTCAGATCGTTATGTTCTTATCTTACGTTTCCACCCTCCAACCCCAACTCTAAAGTTTTATACCTAGAAATTTGAAATTTAGAACGACATTCGAATCCATGAGTCTCGTGACTACACGGGTTGTTTGTTCAAGTTACTTTAATCGTGTATGAGGTGTGTTTGCCTCTTTCTGTAATGTTTGATTGTTGTTTTTCATTTTCGTCCACAAAGTTCAATTTTCAAGTTTTAACACTATTTTTTTTTAAATTTTGATCAAATCTCAAACCCGTGAATCACATGACTACTCGGGTTGTTTCCATGACTTTTTTTGATCATGTGTGAGGTGTTTATGTCTCTTTTCATATCGTTTTGCTCTTATCTTACGTTTTCATGCTCTAATATTGTTTTTACTTTAACCACGAGCATGGATCTAAGTGTGATTACCACACTATAGGACGCATAGATGACTACTAATGCACCCGACGTTTTGCTTATTGGGTCTTGATTGATACTTCTCAAAACCCAAGGCACAAACATTAGTGTCACCGCCTCCATCAAATTCCGGAAAGGTATCACCCACAAATTTGTTTACTTAATTTTATAGATTATTTTATCTTTATACTACTTCATGTTGGAATAAGCGATAATATTTATGTTGCTTGTTGAATCATATGATATAAACTAGCGGTAGAGGTTTGAGTTATTTTTTGTCAATTTATTTTTTGATTTGTTTGTCATTGAATCAAGGTTGTGCTTTAGAGGCTTAGATGTGTAGCCAAGATTGGTTGAGGAATAATATTCAAGGTACTTGTTTTTTTAATAACAATGTTGATATGTGTTGTTTATCTTTCATTGTTTTTTTTATTAACAAGGTACTTGTTTGTTTACATTTGTATGGTATTTTTGTAGATGAAGATTCCATCGTCGACTCGAGACCTATGATTTGTGATGAAGAGTTCGAGCCAATGGAGGCTTAAGATAACTTTTTAATAGTTAAAATGTTGTAAATATTGATATTGTATTGATGATTTATTAATATTATTTTTTTAACATGTTGGAATTTTTTTTACTTTTTCAAGTTTTCACGAGTTGATGATATGAGGATGATGTTGAAGTTCATTGAGAGTCACTTGAGGTTTAAATGGGGCGGGACAGATTGTGACCCGTGAGGTTTAAATGGGGCAGGGCAGGGCAGGGCGGGGCGGGTACGGTTTCATGTAATATAAGCTTAAATGGATTCGGGTCTCCTTGAAGTAAACTCGTCACGCGGGCCGGGGTGGGCTAAGAATTTTTTAAACGGGGCGGGTTAGAGTTTTTAAAAGCCCACCCCAAACTCACTCCGTTGCCATCCTTACGCTCGTGCTTGTCTTTACCACCAATTAAATGAAATGTAAACAGTATCACAATCTTTCATCAAATATTTTGGTATTTACTATATTGAAACAAACCTAATTGATCTTATTTTTCTTCTTCAGTGAAGTCATACTACCAACCAAGTCCTTCACTGTCCATAAGGCACTTCGAACTGTCAGGGAGCTCTGCCCAAATACCAAAAAAAGGGTAGTCATCTATGCATGTCCTTTTCTTTTTCTTATGGACAACGAAGGACGGATTATATAGATGACTACTAATGCACTGATTAAGCATACAAGAAATCTCTAATTGGTCATTATACTTCAAAAAAGGGTGGACAATACCTTATGTATATAGCCTGCATTGTGCTGCTTTCTAACAGAAGGATGAAATTACAGAAAGAGACAATAAGCAATGTAGAACATTAAAATTTTATATCGTGTGAGTCATCACGACGCAAACACGTATGTGACTTTAAAAGATACATACAACTTTAAGAAACAATAATTATGCGCCGAGAATTTGAAGTTAACAAACTAAGAACTACAAGTTGACCATATCTATTAAAAAAATAACATTGTGTACATTGAAGAAGGCTGAGCATATCTACATGTCAAACAAGAATGAGCATAGCATTGAAGTTACTACAACGACAGAAGCTTTTCGAAGAGATCTTTACGGAATAAAATCAATGACATCATAATTCCACATTTCCGAAAATTACTTTTCACTAGGTCTCAAGAATCATTATATGTATACATATATATATAAGTGTGAGAATCCTCAACTCTCATTGTAAACTAAAAGTCACATGGACAGAAGATCTAGATTTAATAGGAGCAAGAGCGAAGGACAAACCAATTCATAGTTATCTAAATTTCTAAAGAAACATGGACACATTTTCCCTTTTTTTTGGGGTGGGGGGGCATAATGGACACCTCTTCCGAATGTGTAAAACATAACAGTGATTCCTTTGGTTTCAGGGTAACACAAACACACTAAATATGATTCCATAACATACAATTTTTAAAAAATGATTCCTTAAGAAATTTGTTATTACCAAACAACACAGCTACTTTGGAAAACATGATGGAACTAGAATGAATAAATAAATGTCTAATATGACCTATATATGATAACCTCTTGTTTTAAAATGAGAGAGTAAATGTCGTTCAAAAGTCGAACAATACCTTAATTTAAAGCAGCGTGATAAATGAATCATGGACAACACACGAAGCACCGCCTCAATAGGACTTATATGTAACCAACCAACCCATCAGGATCAGGGCTCGGAAAGAATCGTTTGTCGAAAAGGGGAGCGAATGGAGACGGCTAAGCACGGAGAAGGGGAACCTGAGGTGACACTGCCAACCTCCTCTCCTCAAAGGCAGACTAAAGTTTATTTTCGATTTTCTGTTTAACTTTTACTTGTTCTATCAACCCTAATGTTCTTAGATTTGTGTGTGTGTTTAATTGTTATTATTTATTTATTTTGATCATTTTTTTTAATATATTGGCAACCACAATAATGCAGCAAAGTACCTGCAGTATAAGAAAGGTCATTCCTAACAAACAAGAAGCCTAATAGTTTGAGAAGAGATAATAACAGCATACTCTGAAGTGTGTGGTCACTGAGACCAACTAAACCTCAACATTAGTGCAGGAAATTGAGTAGTCCCATTCATCACATACACAAGTGCTGGCTGTAAGCTAAATCAATTCCCCAGGTTGAGTTTCAAGAATGCTTCAGCCTGAAAATGGTCCTAGCTTTTTGGGCCGTGAACCGATCCACCCAAGCTCAAACCCCACCCAAAATCATCCTCGGGTGTATCGGACATGCTAATACCCCATTGTAACTGTTTTGAATTTGACTGTTTCATCTCAACCCACCCTCTTATATTAGTACTCTCATCTAGCTCCGATTCAATCATGAGAGCCATAGATCCAGTGATCCAGTTGCCCTAATCAACGGCCCAGATGCATCGACAGAAGTATCCTGAACTTTACTGCATTTCAATATGCCAGCCAGGGATCGAAGAACGATTTGTTGATTTGACAATTTGGGCACTTGGCGTATACCTTATAGAGAGAGTTTTGTATTTCTTGAAAGTTGACTAATAACTTAACCGAAAGTGCTGAAGTCGTGCATGAGTGCAGAAGAATCAAGTGCACTTCCAGTTCGGAGACAAATTGAGCCAAAGAGGCAATCACGTTTGATTTTTTCACCGTAAGACCGATCACACTACCATTGTATTGATTCAAAAGGGGAGGCCCAACAGACGTATATTTGTTAAGACCGATTTCCTCGTAAGAAGAACTTGCAATTCCAACATCTCTGCATCGAGCTCCCACCGGAATAGCAACCATAGGGCACCAGTCACTAATATTTGCTGCATAAACCACCTTTGCTAGTGAAAGTGGACTGCCCAAAACATCGCATTGGCCTTTCTCAATGGCCACAAACTCCGATATAGGGGTGACAATTCGGGTTAGTCGTGTCATTTTCGGGTCGCGTTGATTTTGATTTGAGTATAAATTTTAAGTACTCTTAAATCTATACAAGTTAATCCTGTCATGTTCGGGTCAGTTTCGGATTATTACCGTAAACGGATTATCATGTCAAAAATTGCCAGCCCTACTCCGATACAAGTGTATCTCTCTCCCGACCTGTGGTTTCAAAACTGAACCTGCAATTGATACCATTCCTGATTCCAGCTCTCTGAATTGCATCTTGATTGTGTTCATCGTCATTGTCTATCATTAATAACGCACCCAGAACATCTATTGTTCCCCTCACACGGGTGCTGGCTTCCTGGAATGGACTTCCTTTAGATGATTTGTAGAAGGAAAGAACCCGCTCTACCTTGTCTTGTCTGTCCCAGAGTTTCATGAGATCTAAAAATGCTTCAAGTTGCAACCTCTTCAATATTTCAATCGGATTGCGGCAATTGGAGTTATGGTGCCAATGAAGAATTCTGTTAGCCAAGTCTTGTGTTGATTTTGCGAGCCCTTTGAGCTTACCAACTGCTGAAGATGTTATACCTTCCATTTTTATAAAACCCCAGACAAAAGATAAGAAATTTATTCGATTTTAAAAAGAATAGCCTTAGGTTTAAAGATGAGGATCCGTTTACTAAAAACATTCATTCAATAATGACAACAATAACAACAGTAATAGTATGGTTAACTGAGTACTACACAAAAGATCCCTATAAAAGTTTTGTTTCCATGATGATGAAGGTTTTGTTTAGGACGCATGGACTATAATTAGTTAATAATATTGTTTTTTGCCACACATATTCAGGTTGGAGAAAATTCCTCACTGGTAGGTTGGTTCCAGGGGTGGAACTTCAGGGGGAAAGTGGTATGTTATCGTGTCGACATCCATGTAGACAATGTGGAAGAGCAAATGAAGATTAGGCTCTCCAGGAATCAATCTCAACAGAAGCAGAACCAGCAACGCTTCTATGAGATCGTTGATCTTCCACACCCTCGATGGAACAAAGCCTTAAAAATATTCTGCCGAGACTCAACTTTAGCTGCGCCACATGATTGTCTCGGCATTGTGGCCGTAGGCCCTTATTTATGCTCTCTTGGAGGACATAGGCCCTTTAACTCTTCATTCATCTATTGCCTCGACACTACCAACTTGGACTTAGGTTGGAAGAGGTTTCATATGACTATTGATAGGATTTCGCCATTAATGGCTCCCATGCATATATATATATATTCATATATTAAAAAAATGAATTATTAAACCGGTAGTCCCATGGTTTTAATTTATTTGTTTTAATTTTATATTTTCATATATGAGGTCTTTGAAAAGTTTTCATTGAGCCCCAAAACCTTTGTGCCCGCCTGTCAACAAGGGAGGTTTGTGTAATTTAATAATTAGAAATTAGAAATAAAATGCTGATCCAATGATGATTATTTGGTCCGTTTCCCATGTAAGCACGCTATATTAGAATGTTCCAGCAAACCATGTTTCTCACATGACGCACATATTCTTTTTATTGATTGATAGAGATAGCGGGGCAACAATTTTACAATTTATTATTAATTCATTTAAAGAAAGAAACCCTCACTTTCAATCCCTTACAAATTAGTTCGTAAATTTAACAGTATTTCTCTATTTCAGATGTGACTTTTTTGTATTGATAAAACAGTAATAAGCTTTGTGTGGTCATGGTCATAATGTTTTTTAGAAAATGTTGTTTTTCTTTTTCTTCTACAAATCCTTAATTTGATGGATGCTGTGATTTCTCACCACAAACAATATATATATATATACACACACACACACACACACACACACACACACAGAGAGACTCTCATACATATGAAGTATAGATATGTGTGTATAGTTTATAACATTTTGGAGAGTTAATCACTTACTCATGTTATAAATTGAAAAGTAAATCTAAAGAATCAATGTTGGAGGTCAGAACCAAAGGAACACAGTCTATGGTATCAATATAGGAGCTTCTTCATCATGTAATGAAACAGAGACACAACAACTAACCTTATAATGATGGATTGAATAAGGTCATCTGCAAGATCCATCATCACAGCAAAAGTAATAAGAATGGATACTTTAGTAACAAAGTACCTAAAACTAAAAAAGCAATCGTTTTACAAATTCTTTGAAGTCTTGTTTACCTCACCTCTCATCATCTCATTATATGTAGTGTCAGCTATAGCATAAACATGAGGTCTATCACAAATCTTCTGCTTGTAGGCTATGACAAAATCATTTCCATAAAGTTGGACATCTTTGAAGGGATTGATTTCCATTAAAATAAGCCCAGACTTACTCTGAAGGAAGCAAAGACAAGCATAAGTTGAAGGAGTAGAAATAGAAAGACATTTCTTTGAGCAAAAAAGATATTGAAATCGTACATACATAAATTATATCACGGGAATATCTATAATGGAGGTTACGAAGAACTGATGGCTCATTCAAATAACTAAGATGTAAAAGATCATCCACGCCCTCAAGGATATCCGGATTAATAGGTAATAGCTCTCCAGTTGACACTGTCACAACCTATTTTGACATCACATTATTAGTGCTCCATATTATTTACAAGCTTTAAGAAGATGATGGATATAATTTATAAACTCACACTCCCATCTAAAAGAAAAACAAATGCTTTTTCTCCTGAACTTGATTGTATATGTCCTGATTCCCACTGCCCGTTTTGGAGCCGACACCAAACTCTAAGTTTTTGAAACATAGTTTGTAGAGTAAATGAATCCATCTTAAACAAAAACACTTATTCCAAATATATAATTGAAGAGAAAATGACCGAGTCAGAAAAGTAATTGGAGGAACACTTGATATTGAAGCAAGATATGTACCTTGTTAGTGAAATAACCAAAGTTGTCATTCCAATCAGACTCCCTAAACCTGGGCAATGAAGTAGAACAAGAAGGTTCTGGTACAACGCCTTCGTTCTGAGCCGTCTGAGCTAATACCGATCAGCACAAACCACTCCTCACTAAAGGCACCTCCAAGATGACTGATTTCTACTATCATTTATTTCTTTCTATACTGATCAAGTTGGAACTCAATAAAGATAAGTCATTAACCTATTCATTATCATATTTTATTTTACATTCTCCATACAGGTATAAAAATGTGAGGCTATACAAGGACCCCAAAAGATGAAAGCGACATCTTGAATCTTCTTATTTGAACTTAAAATTACTGGCAAATCTGATACCATTTTGAAAATTAAATTTAGACATTATACACCCTCGCGGATAAGTTTTCTAGCTTAAACACCTTAGGATAAAAGATAAATGACTGCATTATTGCCTCTACATGCGGTTGATCGCCACCGAACCGCCGTAAAAAGACTTGTTATATTTACAAATCTATTGCACGTGGAAATGGTATCTTACAGAAGATTTCCATTTTTATAAAGTTATATTCTTATTTTACATTCAGTTATTATATGAATGGTAGACTTTTATACCAAGGTACTATGAAAGTTACAATTACACAAAGGGTGCTCAACAATTTCTCTCGCAACGAGATTTTAAATACAAACATATGAAGAACATCTGCAAACATATGAAGAACATCTGTCATTCTATTGTAGTGTCGGCAAATGTCATTTCTACCACTGGCGTCACCGGAATTAGTGGAGACCAAACAAATTATTGAGCACCCTTTGTTACAACCTCGGAACGATTAGCTCATGATCTCATTTCAAGCATTATTAATGGTGGGTTTGACAAGATATTAAAGAACTAGTTTTATATCAGAAGTTATGGAATGAAGATCAGACATTCCAATCAAGATAGACTTTGGGCTAAGCTAGGTCTTTTCTTTTAATTAAGATTTTTGAAAATGCTTATGAGGTCTAAGCTAAGTCTTTTCATTTAATTAAGATTCGGGTAAATGCTTATGAGTTACTATGGGACCTTTTTATTAAATCTTACTCTAATGTGGAGAATATTTCAGCATTATGAAAGTCCATGTTTCGATAATTTGGGGCCAACAGGAAATTCTGATTCACAAAGAAGAATTTCCAGTTGGCCTCATTGGTCATGACGATCCTCGTTGGTCATACAAGCAACACACATGAATACAGCTGGTTATCTCCCATCTTTAAAACCTGACAATTTATCCTATGATTAATCATTAGGAAATTCTTAATAGTTCGGGATTACTTGTTGGGAAATTCCTATTAGAATACAACCAAATTACTGATTAATCGTTAGGAAAGACAAGGGTTTAAAAATGACAAATCAACCCACATATAGACGCCCTGATTTGATTTTATCCCATGATTTCAGCCATGGGATGAGACCCGAGATAGGCATACAAATCCCAAGCGACACATCCCCCAAGAGCCTAGAAAAAGACACAGAAGGATCTGATGACCACCTGCACAAGGCAGCAAGTAGAAGGGAAGCACGACCAAACCTAATAAAAGGAAAAAGCTGCAACAACAGGGCTTCGTTTAGGGGGAACACCTAAACTAGCCCCTTAAGCTACCGACAGTAAACATCGACTTGGATCTGCTATTTTATATGATGTTGAGCTTATACACTTTAAGTGATCTCAAAATTTCATGCCATTTTGTATTTTTTTTCATAAAATAGGATTATTAATTATTGTCAATCAAAGATAGAAAACATGGTCTTGAATTTATGACGGGCGGGTGTAACCAACTACAACCATGTTCGATCAATGTCTTGTATATATTTAAGTATCTAATTGAGTCATTTCACAAGGCTTATTAATACATCTATTCTAATTATGTGAAGTTATGTTTGTGAACCATCTAGAGCCCAGTTGGATTCTATTCGAGCTTGGCTCAATACCTAAAGAGCTTATTTATGTGTGGCTCGAGCTCAACTCATTAACTTAACAACATATATGTGTGTGTATATATCGAATAACCCGAAATTGATATTCAAGACTCCATGGTCCGTTCCATTGTAAGACTATCAATAAAAAGTTATATGACACACCAATCATTTCTATATAGTATTTCACATTCACCAACCTAAAACCACAACCAATAACTTTAACCTCTCAAAAACAATGCACCCCCATTAACTTCAACACCCATCACTGTAGTTTTTAGTTCTCTAAAATAATTCATCTCCCTTTATAAACGTGATATGAGAAAAGGTCAATTATAGGGTAGGCTAAACATAAAATGCCAGTTTAATTCATTATTAATTTTTTAAAAAGGCATTCGAACCCATTCTACCAGGTTATTCTCTTAATTGTACATTTTATAAAAAGGTGAGTATGTTCCCCTAAATGTACTGAGAAAATAAACCACATTTTTACACTTTTTATGTAGCACACCAGGGGAATAGTTGATGGGAACAAAAGTTTTTTGTCAATTAGGATGGAAAACGGTTTCCTGTGGGCAAATCATGTCAATTGATTTGAATGGGACCCATATTTAATCTGGAAAATACATTCCACAATATCTTCCAAATGGACTTATGAAAAAACAGGAATCTCTCGGCCTTTAATTTTTAATCTATGACTCTCTCCAAAAGTATACTGGCCTCATACATTGTAAAAAGTCATAAATCATAAGAAGATATATAAGTAGGGTAAACAGCAAAAATTAATCAAAGAACTATGCATTTTATTACAAGAAAAAAATACGTGCCGCTAAAAATATCACTATAAATTCCACAAAAAGGAGGGCGTCTTAGTAACAAACTTCATAGTTTGAGAATTTATTTGCAATAAAAATAATTCACCTGGTTTTCTTGAAAAAGTTGCATTTTGTTAAGGGGTTGATTTTTCACTTACCCCTTATATAGTACATAATTGTCTATCATGAAGAAAAATGTGTTTATGCCCCTGCCACAAACAAAGCAAGAAGTCAATTTATGCAGGCCCTTATCCTGAAGAACTTAATTCATCATGTTTATCATGACAGATGTATTTAATCACAAGGTTCAACAAAAAAACAGTTATCGAATAATATACCTGATAGGAAACACAACATTCTAGCCTAACAACTAACAATGTATACATTTATATAACCGTTGAGTATTAATCCAATCTAAGTATGAGTTACAGCAGCAACATAATCTAATCAACAGAATCTAATCAACAGAATCTAGCAGTTTTCTTGGCAAATTCAATAAATTTGTACATGCCATCTTGATACTCCTCGATATATCTACAGATAATTAAAAAAAGAATGAAATCATTATCACTTCTGAATTTTTGAACATTGTTCATTCATAAAAATACTTTAGGTTTTTCTAATATATGTAAAAGTATATGCATGTGTGTAATAATAATAAAAAAACCTAGGGAATCTCAACCAATATTTTTCCATCTTAAGTTGCGCACTTGCTAGTTTATAGTTTGTTTACTCCAACAAATACTAATATTGAAAAAGAGGTAAAATGTCAACAATAAATGGATAAAATGTCGTATTCTTTTCAAATATAGTTACATTCTACAAGATCTCATTAGATTAGTCACATTCTACAAAATTTTATTAGATTAGTCACTATCTACAAAGGTAGATTGAAATAGATATATAGTTAGATCACCGGGGCTACAAATTAACACGAATGGACTATAGCCATTTTTGTCTTATTCATGGTTTTCTTGAGCATAGATGTAAAATAAACACCCACACTCAATAATACATATTAATACACTTAAATCAAGTTGACCTATTATAATATACATATGTTCAGAAATATCAATGTGGGTATATGCACTTAATAATTTCAAAGTAGGAGATGCACAAATGAAGCAAGATAAAGATACCTACACTGGATCTGATTTGTAGTGTTTGAATACTGCCCAAAACAATCACTTGCAAAATAGAACAATGAAATTGCAAATGAATACATCAGATTTAGTATTAATAAGGCTGCCCGAAAAAAAAGAATTAACCCAGAAGTCGATAAAATAAATAAAACTTACGTAGCCTAATTAAGAAAGAAAAGAAGAATAGTACAAAATTGCCAGATTTCACACTATATATCCAATGTCAAAGAGTGAAAAAGTTATTTAGGATCCACAAAATTCAATTTTCAGGATCTAAAAGCCAATAAAAACAGTTTGTGTGCATATACGTTAAAAATAGTTTGTGTGATTACATTTGTTTATTTGATCCCAAATAATCAACAACAACAATTAAACCAATAACAGTTTAGTACAATGTAACAAAGAAATCAAATTACCCATCTCGAATAATCAACACCAACAATTAAATTATCCATTCCCACCCGATCTGGTTTCACCCAGGCCCATCGCAAGCATTGATTTTCTCTAACCAAATATGATTTTCATCTTCCAAATGTGGGTGGCAATGGGTAATTTAATATCTACAATTAAAAAATTCGATTTCCATAAAGGTGTGTTAGACTAATTATCCACAATTAGAAAACTTACCCCTTAATTTTTTTAAATCTCCTAAATTGCCAATCCAACTCCAGCTTACTTGGAACACAGTTATTAATTTGGGATGATTACATAGGCAAAAATGACTATCAATTCGTGGAGTATGATGAAACTAACTAAAAAATAAATGATCTTTTCCCAAACTTTTCAATTGTCCTAAGTTATTTTTTATTGTTGCACAATGTCTCCAATAATTTAACTAAAAGATAAAGATTGCTGAAGCTGACAACTTTATTAAAGAAGTCCTCGAGATGAAGTTTTTAGGGTTATTTATAAAATTTTCACAATATTCAATAAAATTTCATTACGTGAATTAATATCATAATCAAATTACAATTGAGTCGAATTGTGGGATTCACGAAAAAATACTTCCAAAAATCTAAGTAATCACATATCACGAAATGAAACACTTATAAAATACAAAACTAAGATATAATATATTCACAAACATATATATGTTGATAAATTATGATATTTACATATTTACCCTAAAGTTATTTACAAATATATTAAAACCTTTAAATTATAAAAATTAAGAGGTACCCATCACTCAATTTGCATCCACTATCATTCTACAAAGGCTTGTTAAGATGATAAAGATACAAGAGAAAGTTAACGTTATTAGAGACTTTAAGATATCCAGTGCATTATAAAAATAAATCATTATCAAATATTCTATATCCTTTACATTCTACTAATCTAATGGACCTCATAACTACTAGATTGAAAGTTATAGTGTATTTAGTTTTTTCCCCAAAAATTATGGGTGGGGCACTTGCCCACCCCATGTACAATGTTTCTCCACCACTAATCAACTTCTAATTACTGATCAGGTAAAATTCCATACGCATAATCCACCTCTACACCCACCTCTTTAGCTAGCCTGTGTGGCATTATAGGTTGTTAGTACGTTAGTTGTAGTCTGTTAACAGTTGTAACTGAATAGTATGCTCAACTATATATAGTTGTAGTTGTGTTTGTATTAGTATGAATTGAATTCTTGAATAAACTCAACTTTCTTTTACAACTTCCCTTATTTTCATTCATTTTCTATTTCTTTGGCACATAATTGTCACAGTTGTGACATTTTTTGGCTGGGTCTTCTGTATACATCATCTATATTATAAATGAGGATTAGTTTTCCAATTGACGTCTACGATTAAAAGTTGCAATCTATATCTGATGGTTCAAAGTGATGAATATATATTAAATGGGATGTTTAGAAAGTTGGGAGCAGTGCAGGTTTCTTTCAAAAATGGGTACAAAATTTCAATGTGTTGTCTAATTCCATTACATAAAGTACTATACCTAAAGCTAAATTTAAGGCATCTACACTCAATAACTCTCTGACCTCTATAACAGGACTAACTCTCTTTCTCAATAACACAACTGTAACACCATCCAGAATCTCTTACTCAACCTTAAAAGTGAAGTACATAATTGATTAAATTAAAAAACTCCGACATCTCACATTTACCTGAAGATTTTACCAAGATTCAAATGATGATATGGAAGAATTAAATATAATTACTAAATCTAGCACGAGAGGTTTAACAGAGGATTTTACCAGATGATTGCTTGAAGTTTTATGAGGAAGAAAATGTAAAGATTATACAAATCTTGAAAAGTTTGGATGGACAGATTAGTGTCTCAGTTGAGATATTGGGGAACCCTGCCCACAAGTATATGAACTCTAAGGCACATTTTATTGATAAATATTATCTAGTAAAATCAAGGGCGGAGCCAGGATTTCTCGTAGGGGTGAGCTAATACTATGAGGACCTTATAACAAATTTGCCTATTCTGTTTTTTTAGCCTATTGTGTGTTTTATTCACTGTGAAATACTTTTAATGCACTGAAAAGTAATGTGGTGTAATTCACCAATTTGACGTTAAACTTTATTCACTTTTTTTTCATAGTTGTATAATTCTAGCGTGTTCATTTATTTACAAATCAAATGAAAAATATTTAATTTCAACTATATGAAAAACTAATTTATCATTGTTTGCACTGTCAATATATATATAGTTGAATTGTAACTCTAAATACAACATTAATTGAAATATTATATAAAACAACTTTTCAAAATTTCTAAAATTACAATTTATATCATGATATCTTAATGTGGTTGTCATCATAAAAAGAAAGGGCATACCAATTTTAATCATCCAACAATACTATAGATTTTGGGGTCTCACATAAGCATCTCAGATATTTTTTTTTGACACAGCATCGAAACATACATTACCCCATCTTCAAATCTAAAAATCAGAACATTTATTTTTGTTGGTGTTGAAACAGTGTATCTCACTAGATTGAAAATAAGGAAATTTTAGTGTGATGATCAAATGGCATTTGTATGACACACTAGACAGCGTGATCAAATTTCGTCAGTGGGTGTACTATAATATTTGTCCTCTTTGTCAATATCTTTGTGGTAAATCCCTAGATTGACAAAGAGAGAAAATGGGCAGAGAATAAAAAAATGAGCTCAAAAAACCAATACCCATATCCCAAAATTCAGGGTGGGCTAATTATCTCCAATTACAGGTCTGCGTCAAATTCTTTATCATGCCTCCATATTTTCGTTCTTGTACTTTCGAACGCCGTTTTAAAAGGTTCGCATAATATATAAACAAAGTGTTTTCTAAACACAATATATTTGGAACTGGCATAAGCTAAACAAGAACATATTGGAAAATTTAAAATAATTGGAAAGTTTTCTATACTGGTTGGATCGGGAAAGAGAAACAATACCTTACATTAATGGAGGTGAAGCTCTATGGGTCTGCTTCAATGGATATTTCCCTGTTTTGTTTCAATGGAGATTTCCCCGCTCTGTTTCAATGGAGATTTACGTACAAAGATTTATATACCTAGATTTCTATACCATTCTGCTTCAATGGAGACTCTGTTTCAATGGAGATTTATATAGGGCTCTGCTTCCTCTTTGTTTCAATGGAGATTTATGTACGGAGATTTATATACCTATATTTCTATACCGCTCTGCTTCAATGGAGACTCCGCTTCAATGAAGATTTATATAGGGCTCTGCTTCTAAACCTCCGTTAAAGTTGTAGTTCCATACGGATCTCCTTCAGTGATAGATACGTGAGTTTTTTATGGGATCGTGGATGAGAGGTTGTTATGATAATATCCAGCATATTTTTTTGACACACGACTGGAAATTATAGCGCCAAACCTGGCGCCTATTTTTTTCTAATTTACGACACCTAATAACGTGTCGTCTTTAAAAAAATTAGGACATATTTATTTTATACGTCGTGATCTTTATTATAATTGAATTATTTATGACACGTTTCGAAATTATGTCATGTTTATCTACTTTCCACAACACATTTTTATAAAATATTGTCTTTATCTACTTTCGACGACAAATTTTTATAAAGTGTCGTAAAACATATGTCATGGAAAACACTTTTTCTTGTAGCGCCACTCGCGTTAATTCTTGTTTTGGGTCTATTCAACCTATAATTTAGATATCACGTGTTATACACAAAAGTAGTGTTAATAATTAATTTTTTTTATGATACATAGCATATCAGATTCCAAAGCAGCACAGGTGCAACGCCTAAGTGTATGGGAATATTCTAACTTGGTTCGATTATTAGCATTTTGAATATTTATGACTTCTTTGTTGCTTTACTTTCGTTCTCACAAAACAATATCCATACGTCAAGATCAACACATTTTGGTAGGACTCCAGGACGCTCTTCCTAAACTTCTATATGAATCTCTTTTTCATTAATGGGTGAGACACCTCTGGTTCAACATCTAACTCAAATTTTCGATTCAATCAATTGATAAATAAAATAAGCAACATGATCAACAACTAAGTCATGTCTATTTTATATATGAAAACCCTACGATCAAGGTATTCCAAACATCATCTTTATAATTGTCTGGCATAACTCTCCAATATTTATAAGTAATCGGTATATAAGATCTAACAAGGTCATCGACACGAGGGCTCCATCTCCCACTTCATGGACTGAGCACTCCCATCCACTTGAACGGTGACCATCATTTACCATTTTGGGTCATAAACGTAAATTGCTTAGCCTTTTATCTATTTATTTTACTTTAACTTGAAGATGGTTGCTTCAAACCTTTATAGGCTAATTTTTTCAGAGCAAATGATGTTTGTGGCGGAGTTGATGGTGTTTATTACTTCAAACGACCACTTTCACTTGGAAACTATAATGCCTAATATAGTGCTGCCAAATCAAAATATAGTTGCCAATAATGTAAATAACAGTCATCAGTATAAAATATAAAATGAATTACGACCTAAAGCACCAAATAATATGTATTAAATTATCAGATTACAACATCAATAACGTATTGATAGAGATACATATAGAAATCACAAGATGATATCATGGATATGAACTAAAATTCAAATGAATCTAGAAGGACTAATTGAGTGTTTCATACCACCAACAAATTCATATATTAGCAACGGGGAAAAAAAAATGTATTCATGTTGCCAAAATAAACAATTTTCATCGGTTACAATATCCAAAAGCAAATATTAAAACAACTAAAAGGAGTCATATTGCTTGAGCAAACTTTTCAAATGTGGTTGGTATTCAAGAATAGATTGGAAGACTGTTGGTATCTATAAGTCATCCCCTTAACTTGTCAATCTCTTCGGTGAATGTATAACCACCCACCGATTGGTATTTTTAAGACCCTTCAAATAGATTACTTGACTAGCCTCCAATGCAAGAATGACAGGATCATCAAACTTATTATCAAGCCTATTAAACTTATCAAAATTTACCATCTCACAACCATTAGTCTTATCCTCAACTCTCACCCCACAATAAAACACCACCTCCTTAAATAAGGCATAGACTAACTCAATTATTTGTTTGATAACTCCATACCATAAAGTCCAAGTATTTGTGACTTTTATAGCTCAAAATTATGTCTATGCCTTAATTAAACACCGCTATCTTGTGTGAATAGTATCATCATGATACTTAAGAGAGAATACGAAACCATCTACACATTAATTTTTATATGTTTTATCCTTGAATTGTAGCCCTTTGATGAATTAATCGCCACGGTGTTTTATTCATCTCCGTCTCTCTTAATTTCAACAAACTTTGGATGGAAACAAATCATAATTACAAAAGGAACTTAATGGAAAGAATAATAAAAAGTGCTTTTATGACATAACCCCCCTAAGATAATAGCATATTTTCACTCGGGGGTTATGTCAATATACATTACTATCTCAAGGGGTTATGTTAAAAAGGTCCTTCAACATATTAGTATTTATAGAATCACTTTCTCGGATAACCAAAGGATAAAAGAAGTTTGTTTCTCTACTTCTGTCATTTCAATCTCCTTCCCTTTAGCACGAGACTTAGATTTTAATGTTGTTTCATACTCACCGCAATATGTCGCTTGGTATAAGTAATTATAATTAAAGATGTTAATTAATTTCAACTATAAACAAATGAAAGAACTCAAACTTATAGTAATCTTGAAGCCCATCAATATTAAGTCCAAATAATATCCATCGACATATTTGTTGAAACTGTACGGGTCCCAACATTATAGTATTATCTTCAAGCAAAGGCCCTTAATCAAGGAACTCTCCATCTTCCTCTGAAAAGGCTTCACGTGAGCATTTATGATTTCCATCTGATGGATTTGGCATGTACTCTATGCAATATCTAACAGATTCAGCAACAACGTAAGACTCCATAATGGAACCTTCAACATTCCGTTTATAACTGGGTATATCTTTCATCGGCCTATACTGTATCAGGTAGTAAAAATTAATAACAAGAGATATTATTTTAAATGGTGTATATTTTATTATATTAAAAAAAAATCACTTTTCGAACAAATACATCCAATGAGCGTTGGTTAGTCCACAAACTAAGGCTTCATCTGCTATATTCACAGTGAGGTGAATGTTAATATTAAATAACGTATGTGGGAAATATTTTTTCAACACACACAATGCTTCAACAACTATGTATTTGGCTCTTTGGATATGTTTCTTAATCAGGATATTAGAGCACAACATAATAAATAATAAACTTAATTTTTGGATTGCCCTGCTCAAATCTCAATGTTTTGAAAAGACGTGTTGGAGCAACACGGGTAGCAAATGTTCCATTATAACATGATAATCATGCGACTTCAAAGATTTCAAAGACGGGGGACTAAGACTTACTATATTTCTCAAACTAGAGGAAAAATCGGTAGGAAGCTTTAAGTCCTTCAAAATTTGGTAGAATTTTCTTTTTTCTTCTTTATCCAAGATAAATAATGTTATTGGTTTTATCTTTCTTTTCCCAGTGCCTCCATTAACTTGAATCCATCGACCGCTATGTATGCTCATGTCCTTCATACCCAGTCGCCCTTTTAAGTATTCTTTGTTTTATTAGCATAAAGAATTCTGTTTATTGAATGCTCTGCAACATTCTTCTCTGTGAGCATCACATCAAGGACATATCAAACTTGATGATATCGGTATCCTTTCAAGTCAAAGATAAATAATTTTTTTATACCAAGCTTTTTTAACTTTAATATTGTCACTCCCATTCGCATTATTAGACTTTTTCTTCGTACGAGTAACTTTTGAGACTTTTCCAGGTACATACTTTATGTTTGTTAACTTCTCCACAAGTGCATCTCCATTTAGAACCGGGGGACATCCAACTTCTTGTATCCTAAGTCCCAAACTTCCATCACTTCTAAAAGGATGACCACTTTTGATAAACATATGATAAACTATCTTTATGATGTCTTCTAGTTGAATGGATGGAGTGTTATCGCCAAAAATAGTAAATGCTTTGTAACCATGTGTTACACACCTAGATAAGTTTTCATATGCGGAAAAAATCAAGAATCCCCCACATCAACAAAAATCTCAAGGTAAAAGGATGCATTTCGTGCAAGTCAAAAGGTGGAACTCCTTCCCATAATTTCTTTAACTCATATACTAACGGATAAAGAAAAACATCTCCATTTTGACCCAATGTCTTTGGCCTAAAAATTAGCAGGGACAAGAATTGGAGCTCACGTTTCAAGCACAAAGAAGGGCCTATATTATAATGAGCATTCATGACAGAACAATAATTATAAGTACTAGACTGAATAACACGAGGATTAAACCCATATGTTGCTATTTCAAGCGAAACATTACGTGTTTTTGTGGTGAAATCACGCCATCTACTTTTTAGCATTCTCTATTGGGATAAATCGTAAGGATGTCGCTGATAATCCCATGAAATTATTACCCGATGGTTCCATGTCATTTCATGCGCTATCCAATGTATAGTATAAAATCTCTATAGCCTTGGAATTAAAGAGAAATATCTCAACAATTTCATTAGTTCTTTGCATAACCTTTTCCATTTCCTCGAGGTCACTGCATATCTTGGTTCTTGACACTGAGGACATTCCTCCAAATCTTCATTCTCTTTCCATTATAAAATATTGTTCTTAATGCAAGCATGAATGTAATTAACTTTCATCACTAGGTATTTCATCATTCTCTTTATGTGTGGATAATTTTCTGGTAATGTGTTTTCTTTTGAAAGCCACCTCTTTAACACCGATAAGAGAGCGGTCACGTTATTTTTCGACCACCTGAACTGCTTTTTCAAATTATGCAATAACATAATTACAGAGAGAGTAGTCTCAGGACCCTCACATGAGGGTACAATTTGTTAGTCGCTAATCTGTTGTATTGATTATACTTCTCATTGTCGACATACGATTTTTCAGAGAATCCTTCTTGGTCGGGTTTTACCCAATGTTATTCATGCACTCCATAACACGTGTCAACTATGTTTTAAAGCCTTTCATTCTCAATTTTTATTATCTTCATCACGTCCTTCATATTCAATATGTTCTACTATAGTACATCTTATGTTTGATGATAGTGTTTCACTATGCAAAACCCACGTAGTATATGTCTTGTCTACATGCATAATCAAATTGCCCTTGATACATACCACACTGAAATGCTTTTTATTTCGACACTTAACACATGGACAAAGAAAGGTCGAGAACTGATGTGTAACGCCCCAACCCGAATTTATGAGTTACCTGTAGTTAACCCGATCTGACCCGAGCATTAGGTGTGAAGTGCAATGAAACAACCTATATACCATTGCTAGTCCCGTTTTATTTTAGTTAACGTTTCACTTATTTAGCATGCGATTCCATTTTCAAAGTAAACTACGTGAGGGACCCACGGGGAGCACCCCGAAGTCCAAGCATACAGAGCTACTAACATAATATAAAGAAAGTACTTACCTGTATAACGCTCTCTAAATACGACCCCACTCTCAATCTGCTGTAACAAAGTGATGGTATGAGCCAAATATGCCCACTTGGAATGATAGGAATGCAATATAGAATCGAATAACATAAAGAAGACTCTAACACGTTATACTTACATGCGCATGCAACTACCTTGTGTGTGTGTGTACACACACACACACACACACACACACACACACACATATATATATATATATATATATATATATATATATATATATATATATATATACACACGCTTAATGCATGAAACAATTTAATTTTGAAAACCATATTTGTCCAGATTAATTTACCTTAATCTCATAAAAGACTTCCTTTTTTCATTTTAGCATTTGTCACCATTATTTAACACACAGTTCAATGCTTGAAACCACTACACTTTGTTTGAACGAAAACCATTTCTTTATCAAAATTACCCTTTTTATTTGAACCAATACACATTAGTATTTTTGTTGAAACCCCCTTCAACATACGCATTCGTCGTATTAGAAAATACTTATTTAGCCTTTGAAAACCTTTTATAATATATTCTTGTGTTAATTAGGGGTTCGACCACTTAGGTTGCTTAACCACCCATTTACTCACTTACTTTACCTTTTTCCTTACCCCATGGACATTAATCAATTATATATTTACTTATCCAATGTAATTTTTACAGAAACATTTCTTAACTCATTCAAGTTAGGTTGTATTAACATATCTCACCACACAACCCATTTCTTGACTTATTTCTTATTTCTTTATCTTTTTTCGGAATCTTTCAAATAGTCGCATACTTTAACGGGCGCCACATTCCCGGCTAGGTGCACCATATGCTCTGGCCAGCTATTTTGGGTCTTTTACCCCAGGGATCCGGGCCTCTTTAATTTTTTTCAGTGTCATCCAAGTTCTTTTCCATTTGTTTTAATATTTTGCAAATATCCACATTATTACACCTTTCCTTTTTACCTGGCCGAATCCAAAACCCGGGGTAACACCCCAACTTGTGTTACACTTTGAAACTTACCATTTTATGTCCTTTATACATTAACCTTGATTTTTATTCCAAAAATCATATTCATTTAGGACCAATTTATATAACACCTTTTCAATATTTTTATTTCATAAAAATGTTCCACTTTAAGTAAAATCACCAATTTATCCATTTGTTTCCAAACTCATCTTTTGCTCCATTTCTGCAAGTGTTAATTTTTCCCAAACACTATTAAGTTACCCACACTAACTCTTTAAGTGTTTTAACACCCTTAATACCTTTTAACCTTGGAGTAATATTCTTATTAATTGGAAACACCTTTATCGCATTATTTCTATTCCAATTTCACAAGTGTTAGTCTTTCACCACATTATTAAGTTACACACACCAACTTTCTAATATTTAACCATTAACACTTGTTCAACACCATTAATAATCATTTTCCAAACTAAACATTTCTTTACTTCCTTTATTCAAGAAGTCCATTTACACTTAAAGATTGTTTTTACAAGAAAATATCATTTCCTTTTTATTATCACATGTAGTCTTACAACTTTATACTTATCACGCTTTTAACCCCCTTTTCACACATTTTGAAGGCAAGAATTTCTACTATTCTTATTCCATGTTTAAACCCACAAAATATTCTTTGAACATGTTTATACATTCATTATCAAAATACGACAAGTTTATATGCACGAGAAGACGGATTTTAAACCTTAAAATCCTATTAAATGGGTTAAACATATTTTTCATTTTAGAAATTCATCATACTTGCAAAAATAAACTTTCAAGGCATAAAAGAAACTCAAAAAATGTCTTTTTTTCATAAAATCTTCATTTTTGCAAGAAAATTTAAAACATTATTTCACCAATGTTTAACAACATAAATTATTATCTTCAGACATTCTATTTCATAAATATTTGACATCAATCTTTTTAGAAAACACACCATTTTAACAAAATACCAACTTTTAATATTTCTAGACTTTGAAATATTTATTCATTCTTTATTTCCAACAAAATAATAATTTATCGATATTTTTATTCCATAAAAATGTTTATTATTTTCTACACATCAATTTTATCATTTAATCAAATGCACCCTACTCATGTAATCTAACTACAAGACTACAAATGTGAAAAATAAAGACTTAATACTAAGAGTAAGGTTTTCCTACCTTTAAAGGCTTTAATGGTTGTAGAAGTGTTGGTGAAGGAGGAACAACCCCCACCTACAAAGGTCGCCTCAAGGGGTTACCAAATACATCCTCTAAAATGCTCCACTTTTTTTCCATTCAAGATTCTAAGCTAGACCCACTTTAAACTCCATGGAAGTTCCATCTTCAATTTCTCCAAAAACTCCCAACAACACCTCACAAATTCACCGCTCTACCTCAACAATGGTGGAAATGGCTGTATGTGGCTTAACCATGGTCGAATACACTAAGAAAATGGTACTTTATGATGGAAGAATGGTGGAGGAATGGTGGGGATAAGCACTCCCATGGTGGATGACCACCCTCTTACCCCTTTCTCTCTCTCTTCTTGCATTTTTCTCCCAATAAAATGCCCCAAAGAATCCTTATAAAACCTCCTTAATGACTAAAAATCCCATTTTGCCCAATCTGGGTTGATCTGGGCTTGACAACACACCAAATCAAAGGCCAGAAATATGATAGCGCATAAGGGAAATATGATTAAAATTTCTTGAGACACGTTGTTTGAACGACATGCACATCTCGTTCGAGCGACTTCTCCACCTTGTTCGAAGTTTGGCTTCGCTCGATATGAAACTATAATGCAGTGGAATCTTGTTCAATGGTCTGGTCGCGACCTTTGCGCGAGATTCAAATCTCACTTATAACTATGGGCCAATGTCGTTAGGATAACCCTTCTTTACATTCTTTTATTTTACTTCAATTTGACCCACAATTCTCCTATAATCATCATTAACCCCACTTTAGTATAATTTTTATGTAATCTAATTGAATTATTGGGACATGGTATTGCAAACTTCCCTCCCTAGGGAATTTCGTCCTCAAAATTCTTGATCCGTTAATCCTTAATCTCATAGGGTTCTAGCTTTTATTCTAGGCATTAGGATTCATCCAAGACAAAATCATCGAAGTTTTCAACACTAAGGTCATCCTACGTGCCTCCATATGGAGTTTGTCACCAAATAATCAACGTTCTCCATGTTCTAAATCTCACCGTCTCGCTAGCCAAGAACATCACACAATCAACTCCGAGTCTCCACTTACTTGAAGATCAGGTTCAAAAAATCTCTAGCACCGCCTATGCTAGTACCCAGGCATACTGACACCTTTACGGGCAAATCCTTTCTATCGATAAACACTCACTCAATATCAACCATGATACAACCAATCGACGTATTCATCATCAAAATCAATTCGATCTTAGGACCATACATCGTGTATCCCACAAATTTTAAGGCTATCTTGACCACACAACTCGCATGAGCTGGCCAATAACCATATTATGTTATTCTCTCACTCCAAGGGGAAATATTCTTATTAAGTCATCACCGTGAGCCTGGCTTTCACCTTCCTATGCGCCACTCTAATGAACCTAGCACTACCCTAAGTATCACTCGCCAGAGCCTCGCTCTAATTCACTCACCGTGGAAAATCAACATCGTATGCTAAGTTTTCCTCAATTTTTAATACTGTACCGTATCCTCAAGTAATCATTCCTGTCTTTACAACCTGAGCCACTGACTGTCGTGCCAGCCAGTCAAAAGTCCACTAATCCTTAGGAATATCAATACTATGAGCAGATCGTGTGTCCAAAAGCATTGCCACCCGCACATAGAACTTTATACAATAACACAAATACCTCAGATACGGCGCACCCAGTTACCGAGGTGCACTAACCATATTCGGTCCAACGCGCTCTCCCAGACCTAACTGTATTGTGCCATGACATGGAACCAATTCGATTCACTACATAGTTGAGAATACTGGTTCCAAATTACCAAAATCAAAAGGGGCACACGAGAGTCAAAAGGAACAAACAACCGTCCCGAGAAATTTCTCCCACAAGCATCCGACTATGATTTATGAAAGCAAACCTATGCCACATACTTGAAGTAATGCCACTCATTCCCAAAGTTCTCACCAAGCACAAATCCTAGGCACATACCCTGGCTTAGGTCACTAGCCGTGACGAATTGAATCACAACCATTTTTTGTCACAATATGAAATCAATTCACTTATCGGTAGTCCTTTAAGAAGTCAACACCCGACTTCCCTCCTTGGGAGTAAGGCCCTACCTTTCACACTCTTGGCGTACATGAACCACTTCGATTGACGAATACCTCATGCCCTTGTCTAAATTGAACTTGTCCAATTACTATTGACGACGTCACCAACCTACTACACCTAGGTTATTATCTTCCTTTTCATATTGTGATCGAAACCCCAAACTCCCATAGGCATTACTTAGTTCAAGAGAGGCACTCACCTAACCATGTCCTTTGACAACTAGGTTGCCACCAAACTTACTTTTGGTTTCTACCCACACAAAATTAACATGGCGACCATACCCGCCTCCCTTGGCATTCTAAGGGTAGTAAATATCACATAGGGCTACATCCTTTAATCTGTACCGACTTAGTAGGGCGTGCCAAGAACTAGTCCTCACATGCTAAGGCTACCCTAGCATACACCATTGATACATGCCGACCTACCTATCATGCTTCGATATTACCCCACCTTGGTTGCTATTTTCAAGTATCCACATGGTGCCATCACCCTAAGTCTTGAACACATTTCCTAGTACGTCCCGAAATCGAGTATCACCACACCAATACTAGTCATTTCATGACATCCGAGCATCATTCCTATAACGACACAAGTTATCACCCTACCTTAGGGATTACACTATCCATCTATGACAATTTGGGAAGCCACACCTGGCACGTACACTATACGACCAACAATCTGGGATCATCAATTGACCCTCAACACAATCATTACTAGAATGCTAAAGCTTCTTCATAACAGACTAACTGGTCTCCTAAGGACACTAAACACATTTCAAGTAACCGTCCTTAAGACCCGATAAGATTTCATTATCCATAACTTTATCATTGTAGGTGCGCTCTACAAATCTTTCAATACCCACATCATGATTACTCGGTGCTCACAAAGACTAATCTATGAGCTTCTACCTATAGTGAACTTAAACCATAAAACACCTTAAGGTATCACAACATTCCATCTTTATTTTTAATGACGCCACACACAATTTGTCCTAGGGGCACCTCAAAATTTCTATGAACTAATCTCACGTTAGGATTACCTCGGTGGATAAAATGAGTCTCTATGCTTAGATAATAATCTAACCTTTCTTTCAAATGAGCGTAACTATAAGCCACGTACAAACCACAACCAACACTACTATGGATTATGGCAGGGTACATGACGTCACCTGCAACCTATAAACCTCAAGGTCGACCTCACCTAATCCTCAATAAATGTTCAACTATAACAACTAAATTGCCTCACTATGCAAACATCATACCATGTGACAACCTACAAGTTGACACGACTATATAGACTTTGGTAGGATATGGGACGTCGAGTATTGTCTATAAATACCAAGGCTTACATCACGGATACCACGCGGGGTCCTATTCCTCAATATCATATTATAATCAAGATACATGAAACCCAAGTCCTCAACCAAGGAACCCAATATGTTTTCACCACAAAATCAATACTTATGAATGCAATTTCTTCATCTAACCTCCATATATGAAATATAAAACCTTTACATCTTGGTCGCAATGAATATTACTCTCTGTTTTCCACTACCAAGGTTACTCTCATCATCAAAGTTAGCACATAATGCATCTCGCGCAAAGGATGAAGGTCTTGCCACCATTAGCCTACACAACTTCATATGTTCGCCATACTACCATCATGTGTGATATCATCCCAAGGACCGAATTCTCCTAATTATATTATCGACGTTAACTACCTATAAGGGTCGCACCTAAGGTCTATGTACTTTTCAATCATCAATTATCAGTGCCTAGTCATGACACCTTAGCTAACAACCTATACCGTTGACTATATGAAACTCATGCCACTTGCCTAATGGGCATCATATCACTCTATCGACATCTTATATGATTCTATGTCATCAAGGATTGGAACATAAGCACCTCACACTAACAAATACGATGTCACCACTATTGGCTTGAATGGACATCCATAAATTACTAAGAATTCTAATCAGAAGGGCGGAAGCAATTAATTACTATCAACTTAATCGTGTGCCACTTTGTGCTAATTTACTTGTCGTGCTAACCTCTTTGACTTTACTGTAGAGGACACAAACTAAGCCGTCATCAAACTAGCATGACCGACCCAAACCAACACCGATGTCGAAAGATTCAATACCGACCTCACCACGTCACTCTCGAAAGGAACCTTAAACAAAGAGCTCTAATACTATATGTAACGCCCCGACCCAGATTTAAGAGTTACCCGTAGTCATCCCGGTCTGACCCGAGCATTAGGTGTTAAGTGCAATAAAATAACCTATATAATGTTGCTTGCCCAATATTATTTTAATTAACGTTTCACTTATTTAGCATGCAATTCTAGTTTCAAAATAAACTACATAAGGGACCCATGTGGATCACCCCGAAGTCCAAGTATACAGAGCTACTAATGTAATATAAAGAAAGTACTTACCTGTATAACGCTCTCAAAATATAAAACCGCTCCCAACCTGCCATAACAAAGCGAGGGTGTGAGCCAAATGCTCAGTGGGAAATATACGAATGCAGTATAGAATCGAATGGTAGAAAGAGGACTCTAACATGTTATACCTACGTGCACATGCAACTAACTTGTGTATATATATATATATATATATATATATATATATATATATACACACTTAATGCATGAAACAGTTAAATTTTGAAAACTGTATTTGTCAAGATTAATTTACCTTAATCTTAGAAAAGACTTCCTTTTCCCATTTTAGCATTTGTCGCTTTTATTTAACACACACGGTTCAATGCTTGAAACCACTACACTTGGTTTGATCGAAAATCATTTCTTTACCGAAATTATCCTGTTTATTTTAACCAATAGACATTAGTATTTTCGTTGAAGCCATCCTTTCAACACACGCATTCGCCGTATTAGAAAATACTCATTTAGCCTTTGAAAACCTTTTATAAGACATTCTTGTATTAATTATGGGTTTGACCACTTAAATTGATTAACCACCCATTTACCCAATTACTTTACCTTTTTTCTTACCCCATGGACATTAATCAATTACATATTTACTTCTCCATTTCAACATTTACCAAAACATTTATTAACTCATTCAAGTTTGGTTGTATTAACATATTTCACCACGTAACCCATTTCTTGACATGTTACTTATTCCTTTATCTTTTCTCGAAATCTTTCAAATAACCGCATACTTCAACGGGCTCCACATCGCTGGCTATGCGCATCATATGCTCTGGCCAGCTGCTTTAAGTCTTTCACCCCAGGGCTTCGGGCCCTCCTTAATTTTTTTGGTGTCATCCGAGTTCCTTTACATGTGTTTTAACATTTTGTAAATATCCACATTATTACACCTTTCCTTTTTACCCGACCGAAGCCAAAACTTGGGGTAACATCCCATCATGTGTAACACTTTGAAATCTACCATTTCATGTCCTTTATACTTTAACCTTGATTTTTATTTCAAAAATCATATTCATTTAGGACCAATTTATGTAACACCTTTCCAACACTTTTATTTAATAAAAATGTTCCACTTTAAGTAAAATTAGCATTTTACCCATTTGTTTCCAAACTCATCTTTTACTCCATTTCTACAAGTGTTAATTTTTCCAAAACACTATTAAGTTACCCACACTAACGCTTTAAGTGTTTTAACACCCTTAATACCTTTTTAACCTTGGAGTAATATTCTTCTTAATTGGAAACACCTTTATCTCATTATTTCTTTTCCAATTTCACATGTGTTAATCTTTCACCACATTATTAAGTTATACATACCAACTTTCTAATATTTAACTATTAACACTTGTTCAACACCATTAATAATCATTTTTCAAACTAGACATTTCTTTTCTTCCTTTATTCAAGAATTCCATTTACACTTAAAGATTACTTTTATAAGAAAATATCATTTCCTTTTTATTATCACATATAGTCTTAGAACTTTATATTTATCACGCTTTTAACCCCTTTTTCACACATTTTGAAGGCAAGAATTTCTACTATTCTTATTCCATGTTTAAACCCACAAAATCTTTTTTAAACATGTTTCTACATTCATTATCCAACTACTACAAGTTTATATATATGAGAAGATGAATTTTAAATCTTAAAATCCTATTAAATGGGTTAAACATATTTTTCATTTTAGAAATTCATCATACTTGCAAAAATACACTTTCAAGGCATAAAAGAAACTCAACAAATGTCCATTTTTCATAAAATCTTAATTTTTGCAAGAAACTTTAAACCATTGTTTCACCAATGTTTAACAACATAAATCATTATCTTTAAACATTCTATTTCATAAAATATTTAACATCAATCTTTTTAGAAAATACACCATTTTAACAAAATACTAACTTTTAATATTTGAAGACTCTGAAATATTTATTCATTCTTTATTTCCAACAAAATAGTAATTTACCAACATTTTTATTCTATAAAAATGTTTATTATTTTCTACACATCAATCTCACCGTTTAATCAAATGCACCCTACTCATGTAATCTAACTACCAAACTACAAATATGAAAAATAGAATCTTAATACTAAGATTATGGTTTTTCTACCTCTAAGGCTTTAATGGTGGTAGAAATATTGGTGTACGAGGAGCAATCCCCACCTACAAAGGTGGCCTCAAGAGGTTACCAAATGCATCCTTCAAAATGCTCCTTTTTTATCCATTCAAGCTTCCAAGCTAGATCGACTTCAAACTCCATTGAAGTTAGATCTTCAACTCCTCTAAAAACTCCCAACAACACCTCACAAATTTATAGCTCTACTTCAATAATGGTGAAAATGGGTGTATGTGGCTCAAACATTATGGAATACACTAAGAAAATGGTGTTTCATGGAAGTGGAATGGTGGGGAGAAGCCCTCCTATGGTGGAAGACCACCCTCTTCCCCCTCCCTCTTCTTGCAGTTTTCTCCCAACAAAATTCCCCAAACAAGCCTTATAAAATCTACTTAAAGACCCAAAATCCCGTTTTGTCCAATCTGGGCTGATTTGAGGTTTGACAACACACCAAACCGAGGGCCAGAAATATGACAGTGCACAAGGGCAATCTGATTAAAAAAATTTGAGACACGTCGTTCGAACGGCATGCCCATCTCATTCGAGTGACTTCTCCACCTCGTTCGAAGTTTGTCATACGTAGCCTTTGCGCTACATGTAATTATAATGCAATGGGATATCGTTTGAAGGTCTGCTGCTCGCAAGCTTCACGCGAGATCTCGATATCACTTTCAATGACAGGTAAATATCGTTAGAACGACCTTTCTTTATATTCTTTTATTTTTCTTCCATTTGACCCGCAATTCCCCTATAATCATCTTTAACCCCACTTGAGTATAATTTATATATAATTCAATTGAATTATTAGGACATGGTATTACAGATGGCCATAGTTTGCAATTGGAAAATGAAGTAAAGATGTAACTCCATTTGTTTACATCTCACTTATTATATTCCTCTCAATCATTCACTCTTTGTTCAATGTTCCTGAGATTCTACACTACCAAAAGAATCATGGTTTACTTTACACACAAGTTCCACGACAATATGCAAAAACAAAATTATTGACAAACACATAAATAAATTCATAACTAGAATATGCATTTTTTTATTACACTATAGATTTAACCAATAAAATAGAAAAGAACATTCAATCAATTCAAATCAATTGGCACTGGATCATAATTGAGCTCAAAATGGCCTAGGATAATAAAATAAAACTAAAACCAAAATAGAAAATAAAATCACCTTATATCTCTCCAAACACTACTACACAAAAAAATTGTAAGAACAAGAGTTATTTTTAGTACTCTAGAATGTGACTCAACTTTGCATACCTATTGAAAAAAGGGTAGGCCTGAATTTAGTTGGTAGAAAATATAAAATTAAACAACAATTAAAATATGTAATTAGTAATACTACATTACACTAAAAAGAAGTTGATATTGTATAATAAAGTAGATTAAAATTACTCATGAGAAGTTATTTTATGATGGAAAGCATACCAAATAAATATTCCAGCAAACTCGAACAAAAAAATACCAAGTTGTATGAACCCCAAAACACCCCAAAAAATAATCTAAATAAAAAATGAAGACATTATTGTTATTGTCTAAAAATTAATGCAAGGTTAAGTTGATGAGGATAAGAATGTTAACACCAAGAGATACGTGGTTTATCCCTTAAGAATGAGCCTACGTCCATTGGTTGCCTTGTTACACCAGTATTATATTAGTACAATGGTGTCGAATCCCAGTCTAGACAATAAGAATTTTGAAATATTACAGGTATTGCCAATAAATTATATGGATGATTGACTGCCCTAATACCAATGGGGGATTCGACCTTTTATAGTGAATCCATGTGAATGAATGTCTGCAGGCTAGTATGGGCTAAGTTGTAGCATCTAGATAATGTAGCACTCGCGAATACTTTAATGTTTCACCCATTATGGGAAGGTTCTGCACATATTGGCTGTCTGACATGCCATGCATATGTTGTTGTCCAATCACTAATGTTAAAAGCTATTGATTTACCTTACTTACCTCTACTTACTCCGTCCAGGTGGAAAAAATACTGAGCACTTTGCTGAGCCAAGTTACTTCCTTAGCATCCATTCGATTGGGGCCGAGGTCTTTCATATTGTTGAGTGATTTTATATGATTCTCTTTGGATCAGGAGATCTTCTACACATATAGTACAATAAAATCCCCCAAGACTTCGCTCATGACTACAAACAAGTGGGTGATGATTTTTACAAATGGTACTACGTTGGCGTCTCTTGGTCTAGAGGTGGACATTTGTTCTGCTCGGTCGACTGAGCTGACTAACTTATATGTTTTCTCATTGAAATTTCCAGCTAGCTTAAGTTTGTCTCGTGTCAGCAATTCGATGGGTCTTCTTTTAAGGCGCATTTGATACACGTATTTTCTTCCTTATAAAAGCGATGAAAAAAGAATTTTCATCTTTTCAAACCCATCATTCCAGCTTCCTATAGAGAGAGAAAGAAGAAAAAAATGATCGTGTGCTCTTGGAATGTTTGCATTTCTTCTATTTAAAACCAATATTCATCTAAAATATTTCGGTACTCTTTATGCAATCTTTCTTTACTCTTTTATTATTCCTTCATTTTAAATTTTATGTAGAGTTGAGGGGGTAATCTAGGGTTTTTCTGCCTTTAGGTTTTTTTCAATTCTGGGTTTTACTTAGGGTTATATTAGATGCCTTGCATGAGTGAGTTATCAAGAATTTGAAAACACATTTAAGACATGTATAACCTTTACCTTGGTGCTTTTCTTGAGAGTTTTTTCACTCTTCTTTAAGTTCTTGACCCTGAGGATGATCCATAAATCTTAATTTTATCCCCAAATTAGCTTCTTCCACCGCGTCATCCCCCAAGCCCCTATGTGTCGAGTATTGCACATCAGAGTTTCATACCTTAGAGAGACTTGATAGTGTAAACATAAGAGTTGGGAAAAAAATTACGTTGATACCTAGAATACCACTTCTTATATTTAATTGAATTCTAAAGAGAAATCCACGATGGATAAACATTCACCTATCACCAAACCAGTAGAGGTCCCTCTAGCAACTGAAGAGATAGACTTGGGAGAGGATGCTAGATGGTACAAGAATGATATCAGAGATACATGTCTGGCTGATGTGAGAATCCTATATTCTATGCCATATGATGTAATTATTAGGATTCCTAACCCATAAGAGAGGGCTTATGATAGGAGAAACACCAATGAGGGTTGTTTCCCTCTTTGGGCTCTTCAAGTTGGAGTTTATATTCCCTTTTATCCTTCAATAAGATCCATCTTAAAGGCGTATGGATTAACCCTTACCTAGCTTTCTACAGATGCGTATAGGTCTATTATTGGGGAAATGATCAACTGGAATAAATAAAGATGTTTGATATAAATGGGGATATATTTAGGTTTATGTATAGGATAACCATAAGACCCAGGGTACTCTTACTTTTGTCCCAAAAATTCAAATACCAAAATCGTCCAGGTTTTCCAAGCTAGCAATTGCAATTGGAAGATCAAGTTCTTCTACATTTATGATGCGTGGGGGTTCTTTCCTAATGATCTCAAAAGCGGGATCAACAGTTCAAGGGATTGGTTCTCCTCAACCTTGATTTCCAAGAAGGATCCCTCATTGGATAAGAGGTTATTGAGGTTGATCAGATGATTCTGCACTTGAGATCCCATGTTCTATGAGGATGTGTATACCCCCAAGAGGTTTGGGAAAATGACGAATAATCTGAGCATCATTATTATCGACCTTGACACATATAGGGCACCAAATCCTGGCAATGATAATAAATAAAAATCTTAAGAAAGAGGAGAGGAATGAGGTGGAGGTTGGCCAGGTTGAAGGTGACTATGATGAGGCTGAAGATGGTGAGATATTTTCATAAGTCTTAGATTGTCCTTCTTTTTTACATGATTTTTCACTTCATATCAAGTTGATTACTAACTGAATTTATCTTTTTGTAATGCATCTTCAATTCCATACTCTAGTTTGTTTATCATGTCTTCAGCAAATAATTTTAGGGATAAATTGAAGGAGATTCGAGCTAAACATCTCGAAGGGTTGGCTCAGGGAGCAGCTGCTAGGAAGGCTAAGGAAGAAGCTTGTACTGAACAACGTAACGATAATATATCTCGGCTAATAAATGTCAAAACAATAAAGTCGGCTTTTGAAGAGTCTAGGAAAAAGAAAATTACTGATAAAGGCAAAGGTAAGGTTACTGATATACCCGTATATACTCTCGGCCATGCCGAGGGCGCCCTGCGCCTCATCAGGCCCAGACGATCCCTAGGGGGCCGACCCTTCATCAGGCTCCGGACGACCCCTCAGGGGCCCACCCTTCATCAGGCTCCAGACGACCCCTCAGGGGCCGACCCTTCATCAGGCTCCGGACGACCCCTCAGGGGCCGACCCTTCATCAGGCTCCGGAAGACCCCTCAGGGGGCCGACCCTTCATCAGGCTCCGGATGACCCCCCGAGGGTACGACAGTACGAGGCCCAAATTAGGCTAGACTCATTGCCGAAAGGAACTTTGCCCTCGGCTTCATATCAAAGGCCGAGGGTGACATCATCACAGCGCGTGGTTTGGGAGATGCGTGGAACAGTGCGCGTGAGGCTCACATGGCACATGGGAGACCGTTATAACAAAATCACGCCCTCACGTGAGGGAATATTATGTCATCATTTTGCATCTACAGGTGTCAATAGGGGATTGGCTAGATCATCATTCACATACACCATGCATACTTGGGGGGTACACTACACCCCCAAGACCTATATATACTTATCACCTACAACCCTACAGGAGAGATTGATCGATAATTGTAACCCTAGCAAAAACTCTACTTGTACACACAGTAGAGAGAGAAAGTGAGCTTATGTGCATTGTATCCAAGGCCATTAGTGCCCATTCTTAGTGGATCACACACTCACAGTGGATGTAGGCCTAATTGGCTGAACCACTATACATCATTATCTTATTCCTCTTATACTCATATCCTTCTACACACTTACACACATATACATCTCCATGGCTGCCATGGTTACTACTGTTTGAGCTCATCATCACTTATCCGGTGGTGCTAGATTTCAGCATCATCAATTTGGCGCCGTCTGTGGGAACGAGAAGACATCTCTTCTTTTAATACAGCTTGACCTCACTGGGCACTCTGGTGGTGAGCCAGTCCTCCCCCTGTATGGAGATGTTTCACCATTAAAAGAGACCCATTAAGGTTCTCAAGCTTACAAACCTTCTTCAGTGCAGCTTTTCATAGCTCAAACACATGGCACCAGAGATGCCACCACCACCACTTCCCCCACCGGATGATGGGGGAGGACCCAGTTCCAGTCTGCCACCACCTCAGTCTGAAATGGCTGATGTGGCGGCAACCTTGAAGTCACTGGCAGCGAGCCAGCGGATCATGCATGAGCAGTTCACATCTTTGAGCCAGAACATACTAAGACCACCAGGGGTCTCACCTGAGATGATTACTCCGACAGCAGCTCCAGGACAACATGAGGCCAGGGGACCACCCCAGGCACCACGCAAAGACCTGCCACCCCCTCAGCGGCGTAGGGATGTTGCTGACCCCCAGCGTCTACACCTGGGGAGGCAAGTAAACCCTTGCCTTGAGGACAGGTATGACGATCTGGAGGGAGAGGAGGACCCCATAGAATGATGGGAGCCGTATGAGGTCTCCAATAATACCGTACGACCTCTCTAGGAGAGCAGAGGTAAGTGTGGAAGGCAAAATCTTGACGATCACCCGAGAGGCTCTGCTTTCGATCGCCTGAGCAGGGGATCAGCCTTTGAGAGGTTGGGCCCAGTGAATGACCTGAGGGAAAAATTATCTAGATCAAGGAATACTACGAGGTCCAGAAGGGAGGCGGATGATGGCCGACCCCATGGGGGCCGGCCCTAAGGACGGGATGACGGTTAGGGGGAGGTAAACAGCCGACACAGGCCAGTTGCGGCAGAACCCTCAGTCTATCTCAAAGAGGCGGCAGGGGATAACATCGTCCGGGCCGACCCTACGAGGCCTTGGAATGACTCAATCCAGCGACTGGAGGATAAGATCGGCGATATACTGAAAATCCGCAACCCTCTTCAGAGGGGATACACCATAGGATCACCCTTTGTGGCGAAGATAGTCAACTTCCCTACGCCATCAAAGTTCAAGCCACCTGTGGTCACCCCAAGATATGACGGGAGCATCAACCCTGTCCACCATATTGAGATGTATCAATCAGCAGTAGACATATATTCTATCTCAGATGAGATGAGGTGTCGTTCCTTCTCTGGTACCCTAACTGGGGCTGCACATGTCTGGTCCACGTCTCTTCCAAAAAATTCCATTGAAAATTTAAGCAGTTGGCAGACCGGTTCATCCACAACTTTTGCTTTGGGATGAGGCCACAGAAGAAGACCACCCACCTGCTCTATGTTAAGTAGGGGAAGAATGAGAGTCTGAGGGACTACATAGCCAGATTCAATAAAGAGAAGCTGGAGGTGGAAGACTATGAGGAGAGCATAGCTATGACAGCCCTGATTGGAGGACTCCAAAAGGGGAAGCTATTATGGAAGCTTGCTGAAGACCCTCCGAGGACGATGGCTAAATTGCTGTCAATAGCAGGAAAGGTGATGAACGCTGAAGAGGCGATGGCCGCAAAATACGTAGACGAAAATGGAGGCGCTAGTGGGGGTAAATACCCTAAGAAGAACAAAGAGTGGAAGAAGAGGTCTACGGACGACAAGTTCGCTGGTTACACCCCTCTAACGGTCAGCTGTGAACAGATTCTCAATGAGATAAAGAGTGACCGGTCTCTGAAGTGGCCTGAGAAGTTGAGGGAAACCCCCAACAAGGGGAATAAGAACACGTGGTGTGAATTTCACCAAGACCATGGCCACGTGACAAACAAATGTTTCGCTCTGAAAGATGAGATTGAGAAAATACTGAAAGAAGGGAAGCTCAGAAAGTACGTCGACAGAGGTGCCTTCAAGAGGGACCGAGGGGACGACCCCAGGAAAAAACGAGGTGATGCATGTAGAGAAGGTCCTCAAAAAAGAGGGGACGACCCTTCTAATGATGAGGACGACCCTGACCTCCCGCCGAGAGACGACCAAAGCCCTATCATGAGGATTAATATAATCTTGCTTGGAGTGGGAATGATCTCTGGGTGTCTAGCAGGAGGAGGGTCTGAGGTCACTGACAGGAAGGCCCATGTGGCTGAGGCCAAGGCAGTGATGAAGACGGTACACTCAACCTCTCTCGAGGTCAAGTCAGAAAAGAGGAAGAAGGTCGATATGGACACTCTGATAGTGGGGTTCTCGAGAATGGACTTTAAAGGCCTCCTAGCCCCACACGACGACCCACTCGTCATCACAACTAGGGTGCACGGGTGTGAGGTTCCGAGGATATTGGTTGACGGGGGAAATTCTGCAGATGTAATGTTTTGGCCGTGCTTCAAAGCCTTAGGTATCAACCGTGATAGACTCGTCCCATACCATCATCCATTGATTGGGTTCAGTGGGGAAAAGGTTCATCCCCTTGGAGTGTATGAGGCCGATGTCAGGATGGGGGACGAGTGGCCGAGATGGCTTACCAAGAAGGTCAGTTTCTTTGTGATGGATGAACATGTGTTTTCGGCCTACAACATCATACTGGGGCGTGTGGCCCTCAAGGGGTTTGAAGCTGTGCCGTGTATGGTCCATCAGATGATTAAATTTCCTACCCCTTACGGGGTGGGGGAAGTTCAGGGAGACCAGACGACAGCGCGAGAATGTTACTACAACTCCGCCGAAGAAAGGGAGGCACACAAGAGGGCTACAACCACTTATAATATTGATACCCTAGACCCCAGGGATGAGACGAAGCTAAAGAAAGGAGAGGCCACTGAAGAGGTAGAATCCATCATCCTCGATGAGGATGACCCGGAAGAAACCATCCAAGTCGACAAGTCTCTGAAGCCCAATATCAAGGAAGACCTCATTAAACTGTTAAGGAGAAGACGAAGCATTTTTGCGTGGAGTCATGTAGATATGTCGGGGATCGACCCTGAAATCATGTGCCACAAGCTCAATGTGGTAGAGGGAGCAAAGCCGATAAATCAGAAGAGGAGAATTTATTCTCGAGAAAAGTATGAGGTCATTAGGAATGAGGTCAAGAAGCTAGAAGATGCTGAGTTTATTAGAGAGGTCATCTACCCTGAATGGCTGTCCAATGCAGTCATTGTCCCAAAGGCCAACGGGAAGTGGAGAATATGTGTGGACTTCACCGACCTCAACAAGCACTGTCCTAAAGACAACTTCCCTCTCCCCCGCATTGACCAGATGGTAGACGCTACCGCAGGCCATGAGCTTTATGGATGCCTATTCAGGGTACAACCAGATCTTCATGAACCCCGAAGACTCGGAGAAGACAGCCTTCATTACTGACAAGGGGACATACTGTTATAGGGTCATGCCCTTTGGCCTAAAAAATGCGGGAGCAACGTACCAGCGCCTCGTAAATAAAATGTTCGAAGACCAAATTGGGAAGTCTATGGAGGTCTATGTAGATGATATGCTGACTAAGAGTTTGAAGGCAGAGGATCATGTGGCAGACCTGGAGAGGACCTTTAATACGATGGACAAATACCAGATGAAGCTTAGCCCGGCCAAGTGTGTCTTCGGGGTCGGAGCAGGGAAGTTCTTGGGGTTCATTATCAACCAAAGAGGCATCGAGGCCAATCCTGAAAAGATAAAGGCCCTTGTTGAGATGAAGACCCCCAAGTCCATTAAAGACGTTCAGAGACTCACAGGGAGAGTTGCTGCCTTGAACAGGTTCGTGTCTAGGGCCACAGACAGGTGTCTACCATTCTTCAAAATTCTTAGAAAAGCCTTCGAATGGAGTGAAGAGTGTGATGAGGCCTTCAAGGAGTTAAAATCATACCTGGGGTCTCCCTTGCTGTTGTCACGGCCCGTGCTGGGTGAACGACTTTATGTGTACCTCGCCGTCTCAGAGTCAGCCATCAGTGCAGCCATCGTGAAAGACGAAGATGAAGTACAGAAGCCTGTGTATTTTAATAGTAAGGCACTCCAGGGGGCAGAGCAAAGATATCCAAGGATGGAGAAGTTGGCCTATGCCTTGATGCATGCATCGAGAAAGATGAATCCGTACTTCCATTCCCATACAATGGTCATCCTCACTGACTCTCACCGTAGGCAGGTTTTGCACAAGCCTGAAAAATCAGGGAGATTAATGGCCTGAGCTATAGAGCTGGGGGAGTTTGACATAGTGTATCAGCCTAGGACGACCATTAAAGGGCAAGCATTGGCAGACTTCATGGCCGAGTTTACTTAGGAAGATGATGAAGCCGAGGGTGAGAGCCTCGAGAAGATAGATACCCGACAAGGTGAGCTCACCGACACACCTGCAGATAAGGCTGAGACAAGCACCGCTAGAAGGAAAGTGGCTAAAAATGAAGAGGGAAGATATCTCTTTAGATAGGGGTCACTCACCGAGGGAAGTTTCTCAGAAGAACACACCGTGTGGAGTCTCTTCATCGACGGGTCCTCTTACGAAAGCGGGAGTGGAGCTGGGTTAATAGTATCAGCACCCTACGGCACAAACATTGAGTACACCCTGAGGTTTAACTTTAAGGCCTCCAACAACGAGGCCGAATATAAGGCCTTGATAGCAGGCCTCTCCTTGGCCAGATATCTTAGTGTCGGCCAGATTTTGGTTCATAGTGATTCGAGGCTAGTAGTGAATCAAATACTAGGAGCCTACGAGGCCAAGGACGAGAGGATGGCTAGGTACCTTGAGAAGGTGAGGTCGTTACTGAAGGGCTTCAGAGAAGTGAAATTAAAGAGGATACCTAGGCTCGACAATGGCCGTGCTGATCCCCTTGCTAAGTTGGCCTCGGCAACTAGGACAGACATCAGGAGGATGGTCCCAGTGGAAATTTTGCTTCGGGCAACTATTGAAGACACTGAGGGAACACTTAGCAATTGCCTAAATATTTCTCAGGAAGCTTCATGGATGGACCCTCTGATCAGATACATTAAAGAGGGGGAGATTCCAGAGGCAAGGCAAGAAATGAAGAAGTTGAGATACAGGGCTGCAAAGTTCACTGTCATTGGGGACACCTTGTACAAAAATGGATTTTTACTCCCCTTACTTAAATGTGTGCACCCATCTGAGGTCCCATCCATTTTGCAAGATGTGCACGAAGGATCATGCTCAAGCCACATTGGGGGCAGATCCTTAGCAAAGAGGGTAATCACCCAAGGGTACTGGTGACCGACCTTGGGGAAAGACGCCGTGGCATATGTAAAAAAGTGCGATAAATGCCAGAGATTTGACACCATCCCTCACCAACCCCATCATCCTCTTACCTCTATTACATCCCCATGGCCATTTGCAGTGTGGGGGATCGACCTCGTAGGACCCATACCAAGAGCAGTCAATAACTATCGATTCCTCATCGTAACGATTGACTTTTCTCAAAATGGGTAGAGGCCGAACCGATGGTCATGATTACAGAGCAGAAGACCTTCCAGTTCATCTGAAAAAATGTTATATGCAGATATGATCTCCCCAACACCCTCATCTCGGATAACGGGACTCAGTTCAAGAATACCTCTCTACAGAAGTACTGTGAAAGGGTGGGTATCAAATAATTTTTCTCTACCCCGGGCCGACCTCAGGCCAATGGGAAAACATAAGTTACAAATAGGACAATCCTAGATGGAATCAAGAAGAGGCTTGAGGAGGAAAAAGGAAGATTGGTCGAGGAGTTATATGCCGTGCTATGGGCATACAGGACGACAGTGAGGACCTCTACCGGAGAGACCCCATTTATGCTAGCTTATGGCTCAGAAGCCGTCATCCCCACCGAGATTGGGTTTCCTACTCATAGGGTCCAAATGTATGACCCCCATAGAAATACATAAGAGAGGAGACTCGACTTAGACCTGATTGAGGAAAGGAGGGAAGATGCCGAGATAAGGCAGGCCGCCTACCAGCAGAGGACCGCAAGGTTTTACAATCAGAGGGTGAAACAAAGACCAATTGCGGTAGGGAACTTGGTCCTCAAAAAGACTTGGTAGAAGCCCAACAAGCTCCATACTAATTGGCATGGCCCATATAGGGTCATCGATGAAGTCGCCCCTGGGACCTATAGACTAGAGAACCTAGAGGGGGAACCCTTTTCCAACCCTTGGAATGCTGATCATTTGAAGAAATACTATCAGTAGTTTTGTAAAGTCCTATCGGACGACAGTTGTAATAGGTGTTGCTCCAACAGAACACTTTGAAAATTAATGAGAAATATAGGTGTTTCCTCTCACCTTGTGTTTATCAGTTCTAGTACGCATGAAAACATCTTCGGAGAACGACCCTCGACTATAATGAGGTCGCATGGAGGGGACGACCCCACCATGGTCCTCAAGAAAGACGAGGGAAAACTTTGTTTAAAACCATTAATTTGGTGATTATAACCCTCGGCTATAATGAGGTCGCATGGAAGGGACGACCCCACCATGGTCCTCAAGAAAGACGAGGGAAAACTTTGTTTAAAACCATTAATTTGGTGATTATAACCCTCGGCTATAGTGAGGTCGCATGGAGGGGACGACCCCACCATGGTCCTCAAGAAAGACGATGGAAAACTTTGTTTAAAACCATTAATTTGGTGATTATAACCCTCGGCTATAATGAGGTTGCATTGAGGGGACGACCCCACCATGGTTCTCAAGAAAGAAGAGGGAAAACTTTGTTTAAAACTATTAATTTGGTGATTATAACCCTCGGTTATAGTGAGGTCGCATGGAGGGGAGGACCCCACCATGGTTCTCAAGAAAGACGAGGGAAAACTTTGTTTAAAACCATTAATTTGGTGATTATAACCCTCGGCTATAGTGAGGTCGCATAGAGGGGACGACCCCACCATGGTCCTCAAGAAAGACGAGGGAAAACTTTGTTTAAAACCATTAATTTGGTGATTATAAACCTCGGCTGTAATGAGGTTGCATGGAGGGGACGACCCCACCATGGTCCTCAAGAAAGACGAGGGAAAACTGTTTAAAACCATTAATTTGGTGATTATAACCCTCGGCTATACTGAGGTCGCATGGAGGGGACGACCCCACCATGGTTCTCAAGAAAGACGAGGGAAAACTTTGTTTAAAACCATTAATTTGGTGATTATAACCCTCGGCTATAGTGAGGTCGCATGGAGGGGACGACCCCACCATGGTTCTCAAGAAAGACGAGGGAAAACTTTGTTTAAAACCATTAATTTGGTGATTATAACCCTCGACTATAATGAGGTCGCATGGAGGGGACCACCGCACGATGGTCCTCAAGAAAGACGAGGAAAAACATTGTTTAAAACCATTAATTTGGTGATTATAACCCTAGGCTATAATGAGGTCGCATGGAGGGGACGACCCCACCATGGTCCTCAAGAAAGACGAGGAAAAACTTTGTTTAAAACCATTAATTTGGTGATTATAACCCTCGGCTATAATGAGGTCGCATGGAGGGGGCGACCCCACCATGGTCCTTAAGAAAGACGAGGGAGGGGTTGGTTTAAAATCATTAATTTGGTGATTATAACCCTCGGCTATAATGAGGTCGCATGGAGGGGACGACCCCACCATGGTCCTCAAGAAAGACGAGGGAGGGGTTGGTGATAATATAAAAAATTCACAATGCAAATCATACAAAAGACAAATATGGAAGAAAACAAGAGAGATGATGATATAAATGAAATATTACAAAATGTTGTTCAAAGTAGAGTACAAAAATATTGAATACACCAAGAGGGTATAGGCTACAGACAACCACCCTATGGAGCAACATCAGAGGGCAGGGCCTCAACATCAATGAGAGAGGTCTCCTCAACGACCACGACTGGCTGGTCTTCAGACGTGCCGACACCCTCGACGTGCACCTGGGATTCCACCTGGGTTAGAGCTTCAGCAATCAAGGGGTCGTCCAGATGAACTGCCTCCAGAGAGGGACGGACTGAAGAGACGACATCGCCGAATTTGAGGACGACCCACCGATAGGCCGTCCTGATCCCTCTCTCTAAGTACTCAAGATCGAAGCCTTAGAACTCGTCTGAGAGTTTATAGGCCTCCACAGCATCGGACCCTGCCTTCCTCACTGCCTCAGATAGCTCAGCCTTGAACTGAGTCCCTAGGTTGGTCAAGGCTTCATCCTTCTCCTTAATGAGTAAGTCTTTGGCCTTCAGGTCCTCGTCGTGCTGCCTCGTCAGCTCGTCCAGAATCCTTTCATATTCAGTTATGGCACTCTCTAGCTCAGCCCTTACAGTCTCTAAGTCAGTCTGCAGATCAACCTCATGTTGAATGTCCCTCTCGGCCTCATGAAATTTCTCCTGATTCTCCGCCATCCACTTGGTGGCCGAGGTAAAAGCACAAACAGACTGCATAAGAAAAAGAACTTGTTAAGAGGCCGAGGAAATAGTTGGTGAAAGAATACAGTTAAGGGAGTGAAACAAGATAAGTACCTGAGCCAGGGCGTGCAGACCGTAGTCATACACCTTTACCGGAGGCATCTTAGACAAGAATTCATTGTCGGCAGCCGAGGGAGCAGAAAACATTGACGCCTTGGCCGCCCTCAAGTTCTCGATAAGTGATGATGGCTCGGCCTTCAGTAGTGCCAAGTTCTGGGACCAGAAGGCCCCCATGCTAGAAGAAGAGGCGTTTCCCTCAGACGCCTCAACCCTTGCCCTCGTCCGTGATCCTGGCCAAGGGTCTACGGGGACCTCGGGCTCTTTCCTCTTCTGTCTGTCGACGGTCGGCTCAGCAGTTGTCAGCCCTATGGTATGCATCTTCCTCGGAGCTTGCTGAGGCTCCTTGCCTTTCTTCTTGGCCAAGCCTGACAACAAACTGGGAGCAGTCATTTCCCAGAGATAGTTTGATATACCAGTAGGACGACCTGAAAAGTGGACGACACGTCAGAAAAATGCAGAGGCAATGATAAAACACTTAAAAAAAAAGTAAAGAATGGAAAAATAATATAACTCACATAGTTCTGTTAGGGGGCCGACCCTCAGACTAGCTTCCTTGAGGAACCGAGGGGTCATCAGATCTTCAAACTTTGGAATTTCACTCCCTCTCCCTCGTCCTCTCAGATATTCAACTCTGTCTTTCTCTTCCAAACTAAGTCCGGGGTCTGACCTGGCCTTCATTGAAGGGTTAGACCATCTTCTGGGGACCCTCGGACCGTTAGCTACAGGTTGTGCCTCGACAGAGAACTCTCACTCTCCGGAGACAAAGAAGAATCTCTTCTTCCAATCGTGGTTGGAGGTTTGTGCCACATGGAGAAGTTTTTTGTCAGACCTCCTCGCTCCCAGGTGATAATACTCGGGATGTTTGGACGAGGAGGTGATATTGTAATAGGCCAAGAATACGTCGGCCGAGGGCTCACCAGTGAAATCATATTTCCATAAGGAGACATAACCAAGGATCGTCCTCCAAGAGTTGGGAGGAAGTTGAGAGCGGGCAACGCTGAGGGCTGATAAAATATCTACGACAACAGGATGTAAAGGGAGTCTGACACCTACCTTGAACATTTGTTCGTACACCGCTATCTCTCCCTCTTCACCCTCAAAGACCCTCTCGTACTCAGAGGGAACCCTCATAGATATGGTGGGAGGAACACCATATGCATGCCTCCACAGAAGAAGGTCACGATCCCTGACCGAGGAAATATAAGACGAGGCGTGAGATGTGTCAACTGGGTCATCTGAGTCCTCATCATCCTCAGTCCCCTCACCCTCAGCCTCGGCCTCATCACCTGTCAGATGACCTTGGGGAAAAGCCACCTGGAAGGCATGTGGAGACAGAGTTGTCACAGGGACAACCTCGGAAGTAACCATACCCTCGGCCTGTCATCCTAGGCTTAGGTCAGATGTCTCTCCTCTCCCAGAAGGTCCAGCGCCAATTGGCGACGACGCTCTCTCATCCATCTCACTCGAATAACTCTCGGCTGGACGACAAGACGACCCATAAGACTCAGAGGGTCTTATTATGGCAAGAGGAATGGGAAAAATGGGTCGTACCCAATTAGGGTCGGCCCCTCGTCTCCTCTCCTCCTCTTCCTCTATTCTCCTAATCTCTACGAAAAGCTTCTCTCTCAAGGATGGGAACTCCTCGGCTAAACTGTAAAGCCTCCTAAGCATTAAGGGGGAGACCCTACACTTGGATTAATTTCTAAGCTAACTACAAACAAGTTTACAATTGACCAAGCTGGACTTTTGGATTGAAACAAAAGAAACCAAGTGTTTTAATCAAGAACACTCAAGAACCAGTCGTCGAAGAAGACGCCAGAAATGTTATGAAACACCCTAAGGAAAATCCTACTCTACAAGCCTAAAACAAGAAAGCAAGCAAGAAATGAAGGAAAAGAGCACACTAGGGCAAAGGGATTACCTGAGAGGGAAGAGCGAGACTGCCAAACTCGAAATGTTGAAATTTGCAAAAATGGTGGTTTGTCTGTTGGAAATCTAGAGAGAGAGAGAGCTTGGGCGGGAAGAAGAAGAAGAGAAGGAAAGGTTTCAAAAATTGCTTATATACCTTAGTGATGAGTGGGCCCATTACCCAAGGCAAAGCACAGCCCACGAGGAGGACATCATTAGGGCACAAAGCCCCAAGCAGCATGCAGCCGCCACGCCTTGAAAACTGGAACGACATTGGATAAAAATTTAACAGGTGTCACATCAGCTTGACAGGTGTCACTCATCAAACAGACCATACACTTAGTCACAAAAGCAACATTATCCCTCAGCCATCTCAGCATCATCTATGGCTAAGGGATGGGGGGTGATTGATATACCCGTATACACCCTAGGCCATGCCGAGGGCGCCCTGTGCCTCATCAGGCCCAGACGACCCCTAGGGGGCCGACCCTTCATCAGGCTGCGGACGACCCCTCAGGGTCCGACCCTTCATCAGGATCCGGACGACTCCTCAGGGGCCGACCCTTCATCAGGCTCCGGATGACCCCTCAGGGGGCCGACCCTTCATCAGGCTCCGGACGACCCCCCGAGGGTACGACAGTACGAGGCCCAAATTAGGCCAGACTCATTATCGGAAGGAATTTTGCCCTCGGCCTCATATCAAAGGCCGAGGGTGACATCATCACAACGCGTGGTTTGGGAGACGCGTGGAACAGTGCGCGTGAGGCTCACATGGCACATGGGAGACCGTTATAATAAAATCACACCCTCACGTGAGGGAATATTATGTCATCATTTGGCATCTACAGGTGTCAACAGAGGATTGTCTAGATCATCATTCACATGCACCATGCATACTTGGGGGGTACACTACACCCCCCAAGACCTATATATACTTGTCACCTACAACCCTACAGGAGAGATCGATCGATAATTGTAACCCTAGCAAAATCTCTGCTTGTACACACAGTAGAGAGAGAAAGTGAGCTTATGTGCATTGTATCCAAGGCCATTAGTGCCCATACTTAGTGGATCACACACTCACAGTGGATGTAGGCCTAATTGGCTAAACCACTATACATCATTATCTTATTCCTCTTATACTCATCTCCTTCTACACACTTACACACATATACATCTCCATGGCTGCCATGGTTACTACTGTTTGAGCTCATCATCACTTATCCGGTGGTGCTAGATTTCAGCATCATCAGTTACTGAGGAGAGACAGGGTGGTAAGAAGAGACCTTTGGATGACCCAATAATGATTTCCATCAATAGCTCACCTACTCAACAACTATTAAATGGAGGTAACTCTTCGTCTCCGTATGGTCATATTGAGCCTTCAAGCTTAACCCTCCAGTGACTAAGGAGTAACTTTTAGAAGGTCATAACTCCATACTTTTAAATGCTGCCACTACTTCTAAGGTTCTGGGATATATGGGTTATAGCCCTAATTTCATGTTCATGCAGACTCTGGATGTTGATAGATTATGGAACTATACTTCCCATAAAGTTTTTGCAGTAAGTTGGATCAACTCATCTTTTATTATTATTATTATTATTATTATTATTATTATTATTATTATTATTATTATTATTATTATTATTATTATTATTATTATTATTATTATTATTATTATTATTATTATTATTATTATTATTATTATTATTTCCCAACCGATCTCTTATCCTTCAACTAATTTGTTTCATTTATCCTTTCCCAGGGTAACATGACCACCACCATTCTAATGGAGAAATCTAAGTCTGGCCTAAATACATGTGATGAGATTAGGACTGCCAAATAGAAGCTTAAAGAAATATTAAATCTCTTGAGGCCAATCTATCAGAGGCATATAATAAGCTACATAAAAATGATAATAATATGGTGAGCAAGGTGGAAGAGCTCAACAAAGTTAAAGAGGAGATTGAACTTCAGCAAAAAGATCTCAGAGCAGCCAAGGACCAACTTGATGCTTTAAAGGTCAAACTTTCTGAGGCTTTGGTTACTGCTTCCATGGACGGAGATTAAGCTATGAAGGCCTTCAAGGATTCTGAGGAATATATCATTGACACAACCATGGACTTTCTTAAGGACTATGGTGAGCTAAAAAAGACGTTAGCTAAACATTACCATGACATTATCGAAGTTTTTATGTCCCGAGAAAGAGACGAGGATGAAGCGAAAGCCTTAAATGAGAAGAAGGAGACAGATCATCGAGCTGAAGCAAGTTCATCTTTTAATAATGAGCTTTAGGTCCTTAGGGAGAAAATAGTTATCAAAGAAGACCCTTCTACTAGTGGGGACCAAGAGTTAGCTTTGAAGGATGACTCTCCTTAGCCTGCTTTCTTTATTTTTGTGTAGCTCTTATTTTTTTGCAAAATTTATATGTGAAGCCAATTGAATGAAGAACAATTTAATTGAATAATTTATAATTTATTACTAATGATAGTTATTTATATCATTCTCTGTATACTATGTTTCATTTTCAAATATTTCATTGTTCATGGATTAACATGATTGGATCTAGTCAATTTTGCATTTTAATCCAGGATTTATTTTGGGTCTTGCCAATATTTCTTAGCCCTGGCATAGTAATTCCCTTAAAGACGAGTTGTTTTAGTGGTACAATTGGGAAATGTATTTGGTTGAGTCTTATTACCACACCCTCTTTCAATCGTTTTGTGCAGCCTAAGGCTGACTTGATCTATAATATTTGGTGCAGTCAAAGACATGCATTATCCAATTTAGGAATTTTATCTGATCGAATCTTATCAATACATCATCTTCCAAATGTTTTGTAGAGTCTTGCATAAATCAATTGGGCCGTCTAAGGACAACCTGATCTATAATTTTTGGTGCAGTCAAAGATGTTCATTATTAAATTTAAGAATGGTACGTGATCAGATATTATCGATTCACCCTCTTCCAAGGTTTTGTGAAGCCAAAGACAAGCATTTATCAATTGGGTTGACTAAGGTCGAACTGGTCTATAATTTGAATAAATGAGAGTAGGAGTCTAACAATCATAAAAATAAAATAAGAGGTAACAAGTATCTTCGTATATTTAATTTTGCTCGTTCAAATTTTGTAACCAACTGCATTTTTCTTCCTTAAAAATATTTCTCAGTGATAGTACCTCTTGAGGTGCTTAGAATTCCAAGGATTTTTTAATGGTTCTCCTTTTAGAGTTTCAATTCGATAAGTTTTGTGCAACTTTATCTAAACGGTAGGGACCATGCCATCTTTCTTTTGACCTATTAGACTTTTATGTAACCTTATTCAAGACGTAGTCGCCTTCATTGAGAGTGTTACCTTTGACTTTTTATTATAGAATTTTACATTGTGCTGTTGATATGTTGCTACCCTTAGTACTACTGCCTCCCTGACTTCATCTATCAGGTCTAAATCCAATCTTCTCACAAAATCACTTTCGAGGGAATCGAAATCTAGGACCTCATGGCTTGGGAGGCCGACCTCAATAGGGACCATGACTTCAATACCAAAGTCCAACATATATGTTGTCTCTCCTATTGTGATTCGGGGTGTTGTCATATAAGCCCACAATGCGCTTTATAATTCATTTATCCAATTTCCCCTAGTTGATTGTAGCCTCTTCTTCATCCCATCTATAAAAGTTTAATTCGTGACCTCCATTTGCCCATTGCATTATGGATGAGCTGGTGACGAATGTAATTTTTTGATATTGGCCTTGTCATAATACTCTTAAAACTCATTATTGTCAAACTGGGTGCTATGTTACGCAATGAATGCGTGAGGTATTCCATACTTATCACATTCTTTCATATAAAATGGGAGGCTTTTGCATAATTTATCTCTATAAGTGGTTCATATTCCACCCATTTTATAAAGTAATCCATTGCTATCACTAAATATTTGAACTTTCCTTTGGTCTTCGGCAAAGGGCCGAAGCTCGACTCCTAGTACTTTATATATCACTCTGAACCTCTGGAATTTGTATCACATCTATGTGTATTCTTTGTAGTCTTTCCTCATTATTGGCCACTAATATCCTTAGATGTCTATTCTCTTCACCAATGTTTGACTGCTGCATGGGCACCACATGAACCTTCATGTATTTTTTAACCAGATTTGGTATTTCATGGGACGAACACATCTCACCATTGAGACTATAAATCCTCTTTTGTATAACACTCTCTTATCCATGAAATACTTAGCAGCTTTATAATGAATTCTACTCGTATCCTTCTGATCAACTGACCGAATGACTTCTTTCAAGTCTGTGATAATTGGGTACATCCAAGATGGGACCATGGTTTACTCCATGAAATTTACTTTTTACACATCAATGCTCCTTTACATCAAGATTTCTATAAGTACAATTCTCCTTAGGTCGGTCCTACTAGCTGATGCCAGATAAGTAAATGCGTCTGCTTTGGTATTTTTAATTCTAGGGATTCTGATCATGTGGAGTGCTTTTAGCTTTGGAATTAAAAATTTCACCCTTGTAAGATATTATATCATCATATTCTTTTAGCACCTGGTTCACCACTAGTTGTGAATCACTATAAACCATTACGTGTTCAGCTGCAAGTGATACAACCAACTCTAATACAAGAATCAAAGCCTTATATTCTACTTTATTATTGGGTGCTTCAAATTTGAAACGCGGAGTATATTCTATGTCAACTCCATCAGGTATGTTGACTATCAAACGATCTTTGCTATCGCTTTCACACGATGATCCATCCATAAATACGATCCATATCGACAACTCATACATAAAGTCTCCTTGCACTAAAAAACCATCTTTAAATAGTTATGTAGTAAACTTTTCATTACAACTAGGCAGGTTTTTCTTTGTGTGAGGATTTCTCTAGGCTCTGGATATGCTTGACTGGAATAATAATAGAGTGCTCGACTGGTTATTAGATCTTCTCGATTGGGAAGATAACTACTATTTCGACTGATCTTTTCTCTTTATAGGTGAATTCTGTAAAGAAATTCGCTAATGCTTGGCCTTTGATTGCAGTCCTTGGCTAAAATAAAATTTTAAATTCACCCAAATCTATTGCCCATACCCTCGACCTGCCAGATTTCTTAGGTTTATGGATGGTTTATCGAAGTGGGAGGTCAGTGTAGACCACTATAGAGTGGCCCTGGAAATACTACCTCAACTTCCTGGATGCCACTATAAAAGATATAGACAACTTCTCCATTCTGGAATATCTAATTTTTGTATTAGTAAAAGAAATTTTGGATTCCTTCATCGGTTCTGACTAGAGCCAAACTGACTATTAACTCCAACACTACTAAATATAGGTATAGTTTTCTCCCAAGGATTGGCCTTGACAGTAATGGGGACCTTCCCAATTATGTTTTCTGTTCTAGAAAAAAAGCTTAGCATTCCTTCATCCATTCGAAAGAGTTTTTGATCACTTTAAATAATGAGAGGCATTTATCTGTGGCTCTAGACACAAATCTGTTTAGAGCTACTACTCGGTGTGTTAGGCGTTGTATTTCCTTCTTACTTTTGGGAGGCTGCATATTGATCAATGCCTAGATCTTCTCAGGGTTGGCCTCTATGCCCCTTTGGTTGACAATAAAGCCCCAAAGTTTTCCATCCTTGACTCTGAACATGGACTTGGATGGATTTAACTTTATTTGGTAATTTTTCACCTTGTCAAAGGTTTAGCTGAGGTCCTTTATGTGGTCATCTACTTTTATGCTCTTGGTCAACATATTATCTATGGAAACCTCCATGTTCTTCCCTATCTGCTTCTCAAATACTTTGTTTACAGTCTTTAATAAGTGTCACCTACATTTTTAATCCGAAGGGCATAACATTATAATAAAATCTACCTCGCCTAGTGATGAAGGAAGTCTTCTCTTTATCTCCTGGCTTTATTTCACTTTGGTTATAACTAAAATATGCACCCATGATGCTAAATAGCTCATGACATGCTATTGTATCCACCAATTTATCTATCTGAGGAAATGAAAATAATCCTTAGGGAATGACTTATTTAGATTTTTGAATTTCATACACATTTGCCATTGTCATTTTTCATTGGCACCATAATACGTTTGCTAACTAGTCGGGTATATCAAGTCTTTAACGAATTCATCTTTCTTTAACTTGGATACTTCCTCTTGAATTACCATATTTTTTTCTTTCAAGAATACTCAATGTTTCTATTTTACTGGCCTAGCGTCCTTGGCTATGTTGAGCTCATGGTGAAGCACCCTATATCTTTGACTCACTTGAGTCTATATTATATAGGCGCTTGTCTAGTTTGGAAATAGTGACAAAATTTGAGTCATATCCTAGTCTACCAAAGAGCCTCAGACTTTACATATCAATTCCTCTAATAGTCTTAAAGGTAGAATGCCAACACTGCACCTAGGATTGCATTCATTTTAATTTAGGTGTGTGAGTGTGTGTTAATTCCCATAAAAATAATTTTTTAATAATTTTTGGGATTTTCTAAATAATTTTCAGAAAATTTTAAAATATTTTTAACATTCAAATATTTGGTTTTAAAAATATTGTGGGCTTATTTGTAAAATCATTTCTTGCTAAAATCTTGCTTGGGCAGGATACGAAAGCGACAGAGACTTTTGTGGTGGAAAATGAGATTTTTTAAAACTTATAAACATGCGTTTGAGGGCTCATCCATGCCTTACATGTGTTGGCCAGTGAGCGATTGGATTTATGTTTGGTTCCTCTCACAACCTTAAGATGTAATCCGTCCCTTAGATAATTAGTTATCTATGGTCTGCATGTCTTTGTAATAATCATTGCGATAGTTGAGAGAACCAATCAGAAAGCATTTACTGGCAATGTATCCTAAGCCATTAGATTTACATCATTTGTGTTAGATTTAATCTCAGCCATTGATATCGTTCAAACCTTCTAGATCCTTCTATGAGTAATATAAATAGAGTCCAAGTGGTGAACGTTTTGGGACTTTTAGCTCACTTGAGAATTGAGAGGAAAAAGAGAAGAGAGAGAGAGAGAGAGAGAGAGAGAGAGAGAGAGAGAGAGAGAGAGAAGATAGGGAGAAAGAAAACCCTAATCAAATTTCGGCCAAACTTTTTTCTCAGAAAAACTTTTGGGAGTTTAAGTGAGTTCGCATTTGTGTAGATCTATCCTCTCTAGTCTTTAATCTCTTGTCCAACCAAGTCACGAAGTTTAGATATCGTTTTCTCTTCAGAGAAAGTTGAGATCTGAAATTGTGTGATACATCTCAAATATAACTTGCTTACTTTGATTTCTTTTTCAAGAAATATTCATTTGTTGATTGATTTTACTCTTACATGTTGTTTTTAAAACCATAACCAATAAATCCACTTGCGTTTACAGTTTATGAGAAAAATCAGACTTAGATCTAGTTAGTTTCTTGATTGGGGATTTACACTTTCGTGAATATTTCACAATTTGTGAAATAATTGTGTATATCAAATAAAAAGAAAATTTTTAGGATCTTGAATCTTTTTTATAGAAAGATTTCCTCTTGATATGTGGATAAAAATAAAGATTAGTAGTCTGACACTATCAAACAAACTGTGATTCAGAAATCCTTACTTCATCTTAGAACGGGATTTGTAATTTGTTAGGAATATTGTATGTATAAGTGTGTGTGGGTTGCATGCATATGATTGGGCACTTCACCACTTGAACTTGTCACACTTTTGGTTTGTTATATAGTTTGTAATCTATTAACTATATTTTAGTGGTTTTTTCTTTTGAGGTGTAGAGACCTTCGTGGATGTTTCCCCAATTGGGTGGGTTTTACCACGTTAAAATCTCATGTTCTTGCATACTTACTATCCCTCCAATCACCTTCTTGAGATTGTGCTGATTTACAAACTATATAAGTTTTGTTTTTCAAAAATGGTACACCTATACCTTAGATAACTTGTTTATATAATCTTTTATACACATATTTTGTTAGCTATTTATTTTGATTAAAGAGTTTCTTTAAAAAACTGTTCGGAGCCATTTAAACTGTTTAATCTTGAATTAAACGACTTAAGTACTATGTTTTTCAATTGGTATCAGAGCTTGGCTTTAGAAATTCTTTTAGATCTTGAGTTTCTGAAATTATTTTCTCAAAACAAACTATGGACGAGAAATTTGAGAGATTAGGTAACCTTTCCACGCCCCCTCTCTTAGATGGAACCAATTTCCCTTACTAGAAAGTTAGGATGGTTGCATTCATGAAAGGGATATTGGGAGATAATGTCTGGGATGCTATTGAAAATGCTTACACTTTTCCTACTAAACCAGCCGCAGAAGGAAGTACTGTCGGGATTAGGAAGCTGCTAAGTTAATTCACTAAAGAAGAAAAATAAACCTCCCTTAACAATAATAAAGGAAAAATTGCCATATTCATGTCTATTAACGAACACGAATTCAAGAGGATATCTTTTAGTACTACCTATAAGGAAGCACGGGACACTCTAATGACTGTACATGAAGGAGACACATGTGTTAAAGCTGCTAAAACCGAAATGTTAATCCAATAGTACAACACTTTAGTCATGACTGAGATTGAGTCATTTGATGACTTCTACATTAGGTTGACCGACATAGTGACTAAGCTGCATGCTAATGGTCTAATTTATGATATGAAGGAAATTGTCTCTAAAATTATACGGTCACTTCCACAAAAATTTGACAATAAGCTCTATGCAATTGAGGAGATGGATGATCAAAATATTACCGCTGAACTCCTCAGTAGTAAGCTAAGAATTGTGGAAATGGAATTAGAGTTTAAGAAGCAATTAATACAGACTCATAAGAAACAGTCTACCTCTAATATTATCTTTACCTCTAAGTTGACTAAACCTGAATGTCATTTACCTGAAATTGACTTAGATTCTGATGAGGACTGTAATTTAGAGAGTTTGGATAATAAAATTGCCTTAATGTCTAAACAGTTTAAGAAAATTGTGAAATTTAGAAATAAAATTGCAAATAGACAAGGCAAAACCACCTATTCAAACCAATCTAATAATAGGTCTCATGAGAAAAGACTTTACAAACACCAGACTGAGTATCGCAACAAACCCAGTCGAGACCTTAAGAACACTGAATTGTACATATGTGGGAAGTTAGGACACATAGCCAGTGACTTTAGAGTCAATTTGAATAAAAACAAGAACACTAGGTTTAATATGTGCAAGACTTGGGATGACTCAAGTGAATCAGAATCTAATAAACCTGAGTCATTCAATACTTCTGACCCTGTATGTCTTTCTTTACCAAAATCATATACACCGATGATAAGGAATCTGAGCATGATATGTTAAATGATGTTATCACTACTGACTTGTCTTCCTTATTACTTGAGAATGCTGATAATTCATCAAACGCTGTGTGTGTGAGTCAAAGGGAATGATCTGTTGTTGATGCAAATGGGTGTGTGAGTCCTAAATATGAATTATTAGGGGACACTGCACAGTGCACACTTAGTGACTTTAATAATGAGGATCTCCCAAACATTTACACACTGTACTCAATACTCTCAGGAAAAGCACTAAACTTGAAAAAAATCATCAAAGACCTTACAAAAAAGATAGAAACCCTAAGCCATATGATCAAACAAAATGCTGAAGAGTACATTTCTTAATGTCTAATTTATGAGAATAAGATTAAGGTTTTTTCTCAAAAAGTCAATGAATTTTCTGACTCAAATGAAATTCTGGAAAAAAAATATAGAGGGATGCTGTTAGAATTAAAACAAACAAAAGAAAAGACATCAACAATCTTCAAAAAGTTTGCTAAATGTGAAAATAACTCAAAATGTTTTGAAGACCGTGTTGGTGAAAGTAAGACCAATTCTGATGACAAAACTGGAATAGGGTTTTGCCCCAATAATTCCAAGCAAACTAAAACTTTTGAATCTATCAAGTTTGTGTCTGGTGGCAAAAGACCTGTTGAAACTTGTCCAGATTTTCAAGCCTTAAAAAATAATTTTGACTAACAACAACAGAAGTTAGACATTAGTGAATCAAGTAACTCAAAGCATATTGTTGAGCATAAGGCTAAATATGTCTGCCCTCCCATTAGAAAAAGTGATTCATCATTTCATCCTGTGCCACCTAGGATAAGACTAGAGTTCAATTTTTAGAAAAACCTTTGTCTAACAACTTTTCTAAAGCTAAACTCTCTACGAGACATCTTTATTGATCATATTGTGATATCTTTGGACATTCTATTGATGGATGTTTTTCTAAACATCTATATAATCCAATCTATCACGCACCTGTTTACCATAACTTCAACTATTCTAGGAGAAGCCGAAACAATTATATCCTACCTAGACAACCGAATAAGAATTCTAACTATCGTAATATGAAGAGAAGATCAAATACTAATAGATCATCTACAAGAAGGAATCCTAAATTCTTTTCTAAACCAAATGCTCAAACCTTTTATCATCCTCAAAAACCTGCGCAAAAATATTTTAGAGAAAAGGTTGAAGCTCGCAAGTTTTATCAAATACGAGCTAATAAGCGTAAATTGAAAACTAGAGCAATTTGGGTTAGAAAAGATGAGCTATTACCCCAGATGAAATGCGACATTGTGATCAGTGCTTTCAAAGCTGAACACACAGCGTTTGGATGGTATTTAGACTCTGGATATACTAAACATATGACCGGGGATGATACTATACTTTCAAATAAAACTAACTTCTACAGAGGTAAAGTCTTGTTTGGAGTTGGTGTATCAGCCCAGATAATTGGTAAATGAACACTCCATGAAGAAGGATTGCCTATTCTTGAGGATGTTCTTTTGGTAAAGGGTCTTAAAGAAAATTTACTAAGTATATCGTAATTTTGTGACTCCAACCATACTGTCACATTTTCAAAGAACAATTGCAAAATTTTAAATGAAAATGGTGATTGCATTGTTATACGACTCCGCACTCCAGATAACTGTTATACAATCAATCTAAGTACAAAGGTTTGTAACATTTCCCGAATGGATGACAAAGAGATAAAACATAATAGGTTGGGTCACATTAATTACGACAACCTTGGTAAATTGTGTTCTCAAGAGATAGTTAGAGGTATTCCTAAAATCAAACTAATTTCAAACATCATATGTGGTTCTTGTCAAGAAGGAAAGATTATTAAGGCTTTCCACAAGAAAGTTAAAGAAGTTCTATCCACTAAACCTCTAGAACTCATCCATATGGACCTAATGGGTCCTTCTCGTACTGTTAGTCTTTGTGGCAACACTTATATTCTAGTTATCGTTGATGATTTCACTTGATTTACCTGGGTTGCCTTTTTAAAACACAAGTCAGAAACTTTTCGTAAATTTTTGAAAATTCTAGTTCGTATTGAAAATGAAAAGGAATCCCAAGTAGATAGAATTCCTAATGATAAAGGAGATGAATTTATAAATTCAGGTGTCATCGAATATTGTGACTATAATGGTTGCAAACATGAATTTAGTGCCCCTAAGACATCTCAATAAAATGGAATTGTTGAGCGTAAAAATCGCACTCTTTAAGAGATGGCCCATGTTATGATTCATGCGAAGAACTTGCCTAAATATTTCTGGGTAGAATCCATTCGTACTGCTTATCATATAATCAATCGTGTATACCTATGGAAAAACACTAAAAAAACATCCTATGAACTTTGGTATGGGAAGAAACCTAACCTAAAATACTTTAGAACCTTTGGTAGTACCTGTTATGTAAGCAAGAATAAAGAGCATCTGTCTAAATTCAAAACCAGAGGAGATAAAGATATTTTCTTAGGATATTCACCAAATAGTAGAGCCTACTGTGTCTACAATCTTCATACCAAAACCTTAATGGAATCCATTAATGTGGTTGTAAGTGACACTAATGTAGAGAGTAAGATCAAAGGACCAACTATAGTGGATGAATCCGAAAATAAGTTAACTTATGATTCTCTAGAGATAGATGATTCTTTACCAAATGAGACCCCTGAAGTGCCTAACTGGGTTTCCAAAGATCATCCTTTAGATAGTGTAGTTGGTAACCCTATTGAGCCAGTTTGTACAAGATCCCAACTATGTACTCTTGCTCATTATGCATGATTTGTTTCTCTTATAGAACCAAAGAATATTAATGAAGCACTGAATGACCCATTGTGGATAAGTTTTATGCAGGAGGAACTTATTAAATTTGTCATTCATGATGTATGGTATCTTATACCCTGGCCAAAAAATAAAAGGGTTATTGGCACATGTTGACTTTTCAAAAATAAAACAGATGAATCTGGGATGATTCTACAGAATAAAGCTAGATTAGTTGCCTAGGTCTACTCTCAGATTGAAAGAATAGATTTTGAGGATAATTTTGCACCTGTCACTCACCTTGAGTATGTTCGCTTACTCTTTGCAATAGCATGTTATTTGCGTTTCACGCTTTATCAAATGGATGTTAAATCTGCTTTCCTTAATGTCATCTTAACTTAAGGAACCTACGTAGAACAACCTAAAGGGTTCATTGACCCTCATCAGCCAAATCATGTCTACCGTCTTAAGAAAGCTCTTTATGGGTTAAAACAAACTCCTAGAGCTTGGTATGAACATCTATCTACCTTCCTTCTAAACAACGATTTTAAGCGAGGAGGGAATGACCAAACTCTTTTTATTTAACATTTTGACAGAAATATTACTATAGCCCAAGTATACGTAGACGATATCATTTTTGGATCTATCTCCCTAACGGACGTTAAAACATTTTCTCACATTATGCATAAAGAATTCCACATGTCACTTATGAGGGAGTTACAATTCTTCTTAGGTCTTCAAGTCAAGCAAATTCAGATGGTTTATTTGTATCGCAATCTAAATATGCTTTAGAGATTGTAAAAAAGTTCGGTCTAGAAACTGCCAATGATGCTAGGACTCCCATGAGTACTTCGGTTAAATTATCAAAAGATGAACATGGAAAATCCATCGACTCAACCTTATACCGTAGTGTGATAGGAAGTCTTCTATACCTTACTGCCTCCCATCCTGACATTATGTATGCTGTTTGTGTGTGTGCCCACTATCAAAATAACCCTAAAGATAGTCACTTACTTTGCGTTAAAAGAATTATAAAATATGTTAAAGTAACTCTCAACTTAGGACTTTGGTACACAAATGACATATCTACCACGATAATTGGTTACACCGATGCTAATTGGGCTGGGTGTTATGATGATAGTAAAAGTAAATCAGGATCATGTTATTACATAGGTAATAATTTGGCAATGTGGAATAGTAAGAAACAAAATTTGACTTCCTTATCCACAACCGAATCTGAATATATAGCTGCCTGGAGCTGCTGTGTTCAATTACTTTGGCTAAAACAAATGTTAAGAGATTATGGTATTATTTAAGAACAATCACATCTCTATTGTGACAATCAAAGCGCGATTAATATTTCCAAAAATTCTATTCAACACTCTCGTACTAAACATATTAAAATACGACATCATTTTATATGCGAGTTAGTCGAATCAAAGGAATTGGAAATTAATTACCTGCCAACTAAATTGCAATTAGCTGATTCATTCACCAAACCCTTGGACAATATACGATTTGAATCCTTACATAAATCAATTGAGATGGTTATGGCCGAATTTTAATTTATCATCTGCACCTATATCTATTTAGGAGATCCCTGATGTGCCTCGTTGATGTTTATGCTTTGATATTTCTCTCTCTTATCTGTGTGTAGACCCTTTTTTCATTTAAGACAAAATGGGGGAGAAGCTTTGAGCCACTTGGACATTATTTTGATTACTTCAACTAAAATGCTTGATCTTAGTTATCTCATTTTCAGGATATCAGTATCTCGTGTTATCAGAATGTTGTTAGGGTATTGGTTTGTATTTAGTTGAGTAATGTAATTTTCTTTCTAGGATAGGAATAGGATTTTCTTATATTTTTGTATCCCTACGGGTCCTTGATGACTCAAAGGAGATTTTGTCTCATATTACCAAAGGGGGAGATTGAAGCACCCTATATGTTTGACACATTTGAGTCTATATTATATAAGCACTTGTCTAGTTTGGAAATAGTGATAAAATTTGATTCGTATCCTACTCTACCAAAGAGCCTCAGACTCTACATATCAATTCCTCTAATAGTCTCAAAGGTAGAATACCAACACTGCACCTAGGATTGCATTCATTCATTGCATTCACTATTAGGTGTATGTGTTAATTCCCATAAAAATGATTTTTTAATAATTTTTGGGATTTTCTAAATAATTTTTAGAAATTTTAAAAATATTTTTAAACATTTAATATTTGGTTTGAAAAATATTGTGGGATTATTTGTAAAATCATTTCTTGCGAAAACCTTGCTTGGGTAGGATCCGAAAGCGGCAGAGACTTCTGTGGTGGAAAATAAGATTTTTTAAAACTTATAAATACGCGTTTGAGGGCTCATCCTTGCCTTACACGTGTTGGTCAGTGAGGGATTGGATTTTTGTTTGTTTCCTCTCACAACCTTAAGAAGTAATCCTGTCCCTTAGATCATTAGTTATCTATGGTCTGCATGTCTTTGTAATAATCCTTGTAATAATTGAGAGAACCAATCAGAACGTGTTTAATGGCGGTGCATCATAAGCCATTAAATTTACATCGTTTGTGTTAGATTTAATCTCAGCCATTGATATCGTTCAACCCTTTCCAGATCCTTCTATGAGTAATATAAATAGAGACCAAGTAGGGAACATTTTGGGACTTTTGGCTCATTTGAGAATTGAGAGTAAAAAGAGAAGAGAGACAGAGAGAGAGAAAGAAAACCCTAATCAAACTCCGGCCAAATTTTTTTCTCAAAAAAACCTTTGTGAGTTTGAGTGGGTTCACATTTGTGTAGATCCATCCTCTCTAGTCTTTAATCTCTTATCTTACCAAGTCACAAAGTTTATATCTCATTTTCTCTTCATATAAAGTTGAGATCTGAAACTGTGTGATACATCTCACATATAACTTGCTTAGTTTGATTTATTTTTTCAAGAAATCTTAATTTATTGGTTGATTTTACTCTTACATGTTTCTTTCAAAACCAGAACCAACAAATCCATTTTTGTTTACAGTTTATGAGAAAAATCAAACTTAGATCTAGTTAAGATCTTGATTGGGGATTTACACTTTCGTGAATATTTCACAATTTGTGAAATAACTGTGTATATCAAATAAAAAGAAAGTGTTTAGTATCTTGGCTCTTTTTTTATAGAAATATTCCCTCTTGATCTGTGGATAAAAATAAAGATCATTAGTCTGAGACTATCAAACAAACTGTGATTCAAAAATCCTTATTGCTTCTTAGAACGAGATTTGTAATTTGATAAGAATATTATCTGTATAAGTCTGTGCGGGTTGCATGCATGTGATTAGGCACTTCACCACTTACAGTTGTCCCACTACAACACTAAAGAAGTGTTGGAAGAGAGATTTTTGACTTTAGATTCGAAGTAAAGCTAAAAGGAGAAGTGGTTATAAAGTTGGGAGAACAACCTCAACATCAGAACCTTCAGAGGGGTCAGAGTAATCCAAAGGAGTTGGTAAACATTCTGGACTTAGATTAGGTCTACTTGTGTGTTTGGTTTGTTATATAGTTTGTAGTCTATTAACTCTATTTTAGTGGTTTTTGCTTTTGAGGTGTAAAGACCTCCGTGGATGTTTCCCCAATTAGTTGGGGTTTTTTACCATGTTAAAATCTTGTGTTCTTGCATACGTACTCTTACTCTCATCATCTTCTTGAGACTCTGCTGATTTAGAACCTATATAAGTTTTGTTTTTCAAAAGTGGTATACCTATACCTTAGATAACTCGTTCATATAATCTTTTATACACATCTTGTGTTAACTATTTGTTTTGATTAAAGAGTTTCTTCAAAAAAATGTTCGGAGTCATCTAAACTGTTTAATCTTGAAATAAACTACTTAAGTGGTATGTTTTTCACATGGTTGGAAGAATTTCAGACATGTCTTCATGTATTTATGACAATACACTTTCCTAGTTTGTAGGAAGTCAAATAGTTTCTTCTTAAGGATGGTATCTAGGGACGAGCTAATCTGGGTTGTCCTTTCAATATACTCATTGTCCAGGATTACTACCTATACTTATGCAATCGCTTATCCAGTTATTACATATCTTCATATTGAGAATCTAATATCCCAATATGATAGGTTTGGACTAACTTCTTCCTCTCTTTTTCATCGACCGAGGCTCAGTAGCATTTGCGTGCTTTTACCTAGTATCCTTCCCTCACTCCTATATTGAAATTGGCAGGGAACTTGAGACATTGATGAACAGTTGATGTTATACCCTGACCTTTGATTAAATAGTTGAAACAATAACTACTTAGTGTGCTTGGAGTAACGATAAGAAGTTTACGTAAAATATGCACAAACAAGTGGTCACTTGAATTTTACACGTATTTTAGAGGGAATATGTAGGGTTGCATGTCGCATACATGACATTGCATGGGAATTAATCTACACTATTGACGAAATAAAGTAATTATGTGAATATTAAAAAGTCCATTAATTTAAGGAGAATTGAGAGTGCCGCATGGAAAATTAATTAAGGTTGCATGTGCATATCGATTATGAAATTTTAATAAGTGCCAAGTGGTATTAAATCCTATAAATCATGCATTTGGAACAAAATAATGTAGGGCCAAGGGAAACACTCTTTAAGAAGCAAACCAAACCAAACAAAAAAAGGAATGAAAGTATATATATAGAGCCGGCGTGAGCAGTGAGCATATAACTTTCATATGGGACTAATATTAATTGAGGTAAAAGGTCCCAACATCCTCAACAACAAATGAATTGGTTCGTAGCTTCCAAAAAGAGAAAGTAAAAAAGGTGGGTCCCCTTTCGTAAACAATAGTAGGCGGATGATTAAGATAATTGTTAACTAAGTTTGAGGAGCTGTATGAGGATAACGAAACGGGAGGGTAAAACCTCCGCCTCGCTGGTATGTATGTGTGTGACGCAAGAGGGTGTAACAAAGAGAGGAATGCCACTGCCATCGTGCGAAACATGGTAGTTAAAATAAATCCCATACGTTGGTTCATTTCTTATATATATATATATATATATATATATTCTCCCTACATGAGAAACATTCGGCCAAATAACAATAAAGGCCGTTCCCTCCCCAAATCGAAAACCTTCTGCAAACCAGAGGCACAACAAATTATTTTATCTTTTTCTTTTTGTCACAAAAATCAACCAGGCTTAAGGCACTAAAACACAACTCTTGTTTGAAAACTCTAAACCTTTGGATAGGGCTAGAATGTAAAGTTTGAGTGATAAATGTGAGGTTTCAAAACCAAGACTCTTAAAGGTGATGACCACACACACACACACATAAAGACACAACAAATTATTTCATCCTTTTCTTTTTGTCACAAAAATCAACCTGGTCTTAAGGCACTAACACACAACTTTTGTTTAAAAGCTCTAAACCTTTGGATAGGGCTAGAATGTAAAGTTTGAGTGATAAATGTGAGGTTTCAAAACCAAGACTCTTAAAGGTGATGACCACACACACACACACACATAAAGACACAACAAATTATTTCATCCTTTTCTTTTTGTCACAAAAATCAACCTGGTCTTAAGGCACTAACACACAACTTTTGTTTAAAAGCTCTAAACCTTTGGATAGGGCTAGAATGTAAAGTTTGAGTGATAAATGTGAGGTTTCAAAACCAAGACTCTTAAAGGTGATGACCACACACACACACACGCATATATATATATATATATATATATATATATATATATATATAGAGAGAGAGAGAGAGAGAGAGAGAGAGAGAGAGAGAGAGAGAGAGAGAGAGAGAGAGAGAGACTCACTCCTGTGTATACAAAGTTTGCACACGTGATGACGCACACCAATTTTTTTTTTAAATATTAAAAAAAATATTTTTGAGTTAATTTTTTTATGTGATATTTAAATATTTCAAGGGACCCATATAAAAAAAAACATCTCAAAAAAACTTTTTTTGCTCTTTTAAAAAATCGATCAAACTTTCGGAGCTTTTAAAGTGCTTAAAAGCAGTGAAAGTTTGACTGATTTTTTAAAAATAGCAAAACAAGTTTTTTTGAGCTGATTTTTTTATATGGGTCACTTGAAATGTTTAAATATCACACAAAAGAATCAACTCAAATATATATTTTTTACTATTTAAAAAAAATAATGTGTAAACTTAGTGTGCATATGAGCCTCTCTCTCTCTCTCTCTCTCTCTCTCTCTCTCTCTATATATATATATATATATATATATATATATATATTATTGGAAGCTTTGTAGAGGATTTTAATCCTGTTTTCTTGGAGGCAAACTTGGTGGTGCTAGATAACCCCTTTAAGGGCACCTTAGGAGGTGGGGGGTTGTCATCTCCCTTGATATTCCATGCTTTCCACTGATTTAAGCTTCATTTGAGATGGGATAATCTATTCTTTATAGTTGAGACTCAATTTGGTGTATGTTATAGTCTTATTGTTGTTAAATGTTAAGAGTAGGATGATGATGGGAATTCTAGTAAAACTGATAATAGACATTTTTATGGAATAAAAATGTAAGAAAATATTATTTCTGTGGATTTTTAGTAAAAATAATAATGGACATTTGCAATACCCCGTATTTCTGCATATTTGAGATTTAATTAATTCGTTAATTAAACTATTTATTTTCAATTACGCGAGAGAAGTAATTTAATTAAATTTGATAATAATGTGATTATTAAATATTAATCAAGAGTGAAATAATGATTAATGTTATGAATTAAATTTACTGAGTTAATATTAAATAATTGATGATTAGAAATTACGCCATAGCGAGTGATATGAGCGTAACAGGAATTTATCTCATTCGGGAGTCGCATGTAGACTAACTTGGGGTCGAGATGGAATATTTATTTATAGTGACTCGAATGATGATTTGAAGATCATGAATGAGTCCGGAAGGGTCGAATTTGTCAAAATAGTATACCCGGGGAAGTCGATTGAGTCATAGAATAATTTTAGACTATACGGGGACCATATGAGGGTATTTTGGTCATTTTATAGTAGGGGGTTGAGAGACCTACGAATTTAAAAACTCTATATCATCTTATAAGGGTTTGAGGCTAGGGCTTAGAGGTTAAAAAACTCAGAGAAGCCATTAGAGAAAGAGAGAGAACAATTGTGAAGCCTAAGAGAGAGATTTTGAGGAATTTGGAGCGTGATATTGCACCATTAACAAGTTGGGAGTGAAGCTTGGAAGAGAAGACACACCATTCAACATCTCATTCATAAAATATGAACATCTAAATCAAGGAAAGTGTTTATATACAGATTTCTTGAAGTTATAATACCCATTTTCCTAGGGTTTGATTTATTTGTGAATAAATTGGTGATCTTGAAAGAAAGTAATGGATTAAACTCATGTTAAGGTTAGGATTTCCATGTAGTTTAATTTGATGATGTAGAGAATTCAAAATCAGTAGATATATGATTATCTCTATGAAATAAACCTGAGTTAAGTTGAAATATAGAGGAAGAACATGAAAACCTAGGGTTTTTTATGAATTGATGATTTAATCTATTCTTGATTATGAATCGTAATGTTTTGATGTGGAATATAGGTTAGAAATCATCCTCAGACATGTAGAAAAGGTTTGGTATAGTTGGTTTCGATTTTGGTGAAGTATCATGTAAGAAATAAGTTTAAAAATGGTGGAAAACGCAAAAAAAAAACAATAAAGAAGGCGAACTGTCATAAATCGAATTGATTCGGCCTCCTGGCGAATCGATTCGGCTGCCCAGAAAAGATGAGATTTTTCCTTTTAAGCCTAGAATGCCTATATTGTTATCGGGGAAATGTTTGGGACTTTGATGAAATATAATATGGGATTGTTTACATTACAGTAGGCCTATGATAGAGTAATGAACTTTGACTTATTGAGGGGATTAAAGTGATGTTTAAATAGGCTTAATTGTGATGTAATTTAATTCGAGAAGATGAGAATACAATTACGGGAAATCGTGAAAGAGATTAATTGCATAAACCAGTAGGGTAAGGAAGACTTAGCCACTGAAATAAAGAAAGGGGTAACTAGGGCCCTTAGAGTATAGATTAATGCTCGAATAATATGATAATGAGTTAAATTGTAATGTAACAAGTATGGGGAGTATGTGAGTGAATTATTCTACGTACAAACGATGATAATTAGGTTGTGTGAATAGTTACTGAATATATATATATATATATATATATATATATATATATATATATATATATATATATATATATATATATGTTGTGTGTGTACATATATGATTGATAATATGAGTTAGCATACCTACGTTGCTTGCTATTACCAGAGATTCTCGCGTAGTGGGCAATCCTACCTTGACGATTCCAGTGAGGTATGGATTGATGCCCCAGAACATGGAACTTAAGGTGGCTCGCTATGTGATGCATATTAGTGACACCGCATGTCATTTGAGTATGTTAGGTATGTGCGTAGCCCAAAGGCTTAGAACTATATTCGTCTCCACCATTGTTATTTGATTTTGGATTCGAGGAGACATGCCAAACCAATAGTCCCCATTTAGCATGAGAAGTACTTGGACTGATAGCAGAGTATGCCTATTATGTCACGGTGGTCCTATTAAGAGACACCGTATTGATATATATATATACAATTGTGATTATTCTACTTATGTGTGACAGTAAACTGATAGATAGTGTATATCTAAAGAACGAATTAAGTAGTGAAACTTAATTAATTGAATAAATGAGAAGATAAATGAAAGGTTAGTTTCACCTCTTAACATACGAGAAATGTTAACTCGAATTGCGTAATGTATGGGTGGTACAGGGATTTAGAGATGTGAATACTCCATATAGTTACTTATGTCTAGTTAGCTTGGGTAACACATCTAGGTGGGCTAGGTAGAGAACGTTAGGCGTGCACAATAGTTGAGGGGCGAGGAATCTTAAGAGAGTGTACGTGAACTTAACATGTGCAATCAATAGCCGATTGTGAACTGTTATAAATTCTTGATAAATATTTTTAAAATGTTTTGAGTACTAACTCTTGCTATAAAAATATTTTCAAAACCTCTTAGGTGTCCAGCCACAGGGACGCCAGACTTGGCATTCTATTTTAGGGACACACATGTGTAACACAGGTGGATGCTTGCAGGAGTTTTGTTTAGACGCATCATTTCCTCATTTCATAGTGTAGGGTGTTATGGAAGTATTACAATTTTTCATCTGGGCATGTTACCCCATTCAGATTTTATTCATTTCAGACTTATGTTGGATTCAGTTAGTATTATGTTGGATTTACTTAGTTTGGTTTAACCGATGGTTTTTACGGCAAGACTTTATTATCTATATCTTGTGATGGTTTAGAATCTATTAGTGTATGGTTTATTTTTATTTTTCGCATGTTGTTATCTGTTTAATGAAAGATAAAAATTGACACTAGTTTAATTAACTAATAGGTGATTAGTAATTAATTTGGTTTTCGACAGTGATGATAAGATTGAACAAATTTGGAAATCCTGATTTAATTTAATAAAGGATTGATCACCCGATATTTAATTATGCGAGGTGTCACAGATGGTATTAGAGCATCAAATTCTAGTGTCCATAGGATCTGTACGACTTACTACGATTTCAGTGTAGCATTTGTTTGAAATAGAGCCCTATTATTAGGACTGTTGCATTTATCTTACGTATTTGAGATTTACGTACTTGTGCCATTTTATTCATATAAACTGTGAACTCATACAATTTGATCTTTTTTTGGATGCCACCAAGGAGACAGCGAGCTGAGAGGGCAAAGAACAGGGACGAGGCGAGGGAGGCTCATCAGGAGCTACAGGAGGTGCCTCAGCCATAAACACCGTCAGCGATGATTTCGACTGCACAGGTGGTAGTGATAGTGGCCCAGGCAATCGACACAACCATGATAGCTATGACAGCTCATTTCCCTCAGCCACAGGCACCGCCTCCAGTGGCACCAGTGATTAAGGCCTAGCCAGGGCCATATACTTGGTAGTGATTTTAGGAGACCTTTGAGAAGGGCCACCCGCCCGAGTTTCAGGGTAGTGCTGATGTGATTGCGGCATGTCAATGGAAGAAAAATATACAATGCCATATGCTCATGGTGGAGTGTACTGAGGCACATAAATATATGTTAGCTATGTTCAGACTGGCCGGAGCGGTATTACAGTGGTGGGAGTCGGTGACCACCACTAAGGAGAGAAATTTGATGACCATTACTAAGTTCTGGGTGCGGTTTGATCGCAAGTACTTTTTGCCTACAATTGAGTCAGATATGCGAAAGAAATATGGGGAAGTGACACAGGGTGACTGCTCGATAGCTGATTACGAGGAGGGTTTCACCTGCCTGACTAACTTTGTGCCAGATGAAGTGAGCAATGAGGAGAGGAAGAAATAAAAGTTCACAAACTATTTGACCTGCAAGATCAGGCATCACTTGATTGGTAATCCTGCGTTCGTGACATACACTGATGTCGTTAATACCGCACTTGTACACTGTCAGGATCATCGCTTCCATGCGAAGGGAAGCAAGAGAGGTATAGAGCCAAGCCAACAGGGCATGACAAATGGGGGTGGTGCTAGTGGAGCACTGCATCAACAGTAGGCAGGTCGTCAGCAAGGGAAAGATTCCAGACAAGGGGATCAGGCCAAGAGGTTCAGAACTGGGGGACATCGATCCGATGGGGGATTTAGACAGGGCGAGCAGGGTCCCCAACAACAGTAGTTTTCGCTGGGCCGGCAGAGCCAAGGGAACCAGGGAGGAGTGATAAGCACATAAAAGTGTACATTTTATACACTGAAGAGACGCATTTTAATTGTTAATTCTCGACAAATTGGCTCTTATATGCGTAAATATTTAATGTGCAGGCTTGATCGTCGTTTGCAGAAGTTTGACGCTTATTTCAAGGAAAATGTGTGATTTATGGAGCTAATTACCCGAAGTCTCGTAACCTTAACCTAGCCTAAACTTAACCCAAACCATCACCCGAGCCTGTGTGTTTAGTTTGTGATTTTTAGATTTTTAGTTTGAGTCGTTTTTATTTTTAGGATTTATTTTTAGTTGTGCTAGATTTGATATTTTTAGGACTTTAAGTAATATTTTTACTTCTTTTGTAGTTTTTACTTTTACTTTTATTATTTGAGTTTTATTTTTAATAGATTTTATTTAATTTTGAGAGTTTTTATTTTATTTTATTTTAATGCGTCGAGTATTTATTTTCCTTTATTTTTGTTCATTTTAAGTTTTTAGTTAGTATTATTTTTGTTTTGTTTTGTTTTATTTTATTTCATTAGTTTTTATTTGAGTCGTGTTTAGTTTTTAAACTTTGTATTGTATGTCATGTAATTTTTACTTTTTAGCGAGTTTTATTTGTAGTTGATTTTTATTTTTAGTTTAGTTTAGTTTTTATTTTTATATTACTTGTTTTTATTTTATTAGGTTTATTTTCATTAGTTTCTTATTTTATTTTAGTTGGGTACAGACTAATTCACTCACACACACACCCATCCTACACCTCACATACACCTAAATAAATCACTCACCCACACCCTACAAACCCACACCTCACTACACACAAAGACCCCCACTTCATCTTCAACCTCCCACCACTTTTTCTCTCCTCAAACCCTCCATAACCACTAACACAAAACTCATCCTAACCCAATCTCTCACCATCCATCCACCATCCACCTACCCAAACCGAAAACCCGTAACTCCGGCATTCTAAACCTGTCGCCTGCCAACTGTCTCTGCCCTAAACCACCCCTATTGTCACCCACAACCAAAGTCAACCCGGACCTCCCCTTCGAACCCGCGACAAACTCGAACCCGACCAGCTCCTCAAATAGCTGACCCACCTGCTCTCACTGGACCTACCCGAACCACAAACCCGGAACCACCTGATCCCAGGCGTCCTGATCCGACTCCAAACCCGTCATCACCCTCGGTCTCAAACCCGAATTCCGAACTCCAGTCGAGCACAACCCGCGACCCAACTTCTGCAAACCTTAACTCGGATGTGACCAAAACCATTAACCCATTCTTAAACCTTCAAACCCATTTCATCTATCCATGATTTCTTTCACCTGCTTAAAACCAACAAAGCCAAAAACAAAGACCCACATGTGTTAATACTCATTCTTATCCCTTTTCAAAAAATACCCGTTTTCCCCTTTTCCCCATTTCCTTAAATATTCCCTCATTATCCCAATATACCCTTACACCCCCACTTTCCACATGACCTCACACAATCCATGCACAATTGTGCACTTCTCCATTTTAACCCCAACTTATCCTCACACTCCTCATGTCCATTTGATCCCTATCCAATTTACCCCTTAGCTCCATGCCTATTATTTAAAGAAGAAGAAGACCCAAATAAAAGGGGAGTGAGGCTAGAGAGATAATTAGATAGAGAAACAACATTTTTATTTTTTAGTAGTTTAGTTTTTTATTTGTTTTGTTTAGATTAGAGAAAAAATTCAATAAATTCAGTATTTGTAATTAATTTAAGATGATGAAAGAATTGAAGAATTAATGCAATTGAATGCAATTTTGGTTTGATTACTCCTCTCTAATTTTCATTTTATGCTCTTATTTGATTCTAATTTTTATTGGATGATGATTATGGAGGACTAACCATCCCATTCAAGGGATGAATTAAAACCCTCATGAATCCAATTTGATTTAATTGTCAATTCTAATTTTGTTAGTTTCCTTTGATTAGTAAATTTAATTCCTACTTATTTTCACATTGAGAAATAGAAAATCATCCTTGAGAAAGGATTGAAAATTGTATTATCATTGGATCATTTGATTCAAACTAGAGATAAGCTTATTACTTGATTTGAATGTTAGTATAATTTTTCATCTACTCTTGTTTTTATTTTGTCTAATTAAAATTAGTTTGATGAATCGATCCTAGTCGGTGATTCATTTAATTGATTTTAATTCATTTAGAGTAGTGTTTATGGGGATTAAACTTACTTTTCTAAAAGAATATTCAACTAATTCATTAGTGTAATGAGAATTAGGTTTTGAATTAAATGAATATTTTGGAAATTGATGAAATTAAAATAGTACAAGTTAGATTAATTTGTGTGAAATGGGGGTGGATTTTCCATCCCTTGAATATTTTTCTCTCATTTAGTTACATCTCACTCATTTTTATCACACACTTGTTTATATTTTTTACATTTTACTTTTAGTTCGATTACACCTTTTTATTTAGTTTATTCTTATTTCACCTTCATCTCACCAAATTGTTTTAATATTAAGAAAAGCTAAAAAAATAGAAAAAGCAAAAAAGTTTAAAAAGAAAATAATAAACAAATGAATTGCATGCCTCTTTTGTATGTTTCACCCTTAGATTTGGATTTATTTCCTTACTTGCTACACTCTAATTTTATTATATTTTTGTAGGTATAAAAGGTTTTGATTAGAGGACTTTCAAGCAACGATGAAAAATACGTAAAGTTTTCTCTATCAAATGGCGCCATTGCCATTCTTGGGAGCGTGAAGCACTTGGAGCGGATTTCAACTTGTAGTTCATTTATTTTTCGCACTTTTATGTTTTTTAGTTCCATTTTTTTTATTTTAGAAGGCTTGTATTATGATTCAAATTGTCAAGGTCAATGACCGTGACAATTCGGGGCGAAGCAACTTTTTTTGTCACGAACTTGTCACGGTCAATGACCGTGACAAGTTCGTTAGAATTGTCACGGTCGTGTCACAGTCCCTGACCGTGACAAGTTTAGTCATGGTTAATAACCGTGACAAAGCCTTGACCCTTTTTAAAAACATTGCCACGGTCAATGACCGTGACAAGTCCGTGACAACCTTATTTGTCAAGGACTTGTCACGGTCAATGACCTTGACAATTCTGGGCAGAATTTAAAAAAAATCTGCTGGCCAGTATGGCCACTGCCACTGCCCAGCAGTATATTTGTACCTGTTATAGCAATGTTGTACCTGTTCAAACATCATATATCCAAATAAACTAAAGATAATGCAAATATACATTCAAAATAGAAACAATATACACGATGATATAATCCAAATATAATTCAAATGTACCAACTTAAAAATAATGTCATTACATGTCTGGGGTAAATGTGAGGAGGTGAGTAGGCCACACGATATACGAATTGACACACCCACTAATATGGATCGTGCCGCATTGTTTGCGTAAGCACAATAGGGAGTTCTCCTTCTTGGGTATCACATGCGTGACAAGCACCTTGGACTCGATCTATTGAAGCTCACGTCCATGAACTATTCCACCATGGACGATATTCGGGTCCCTCAACCCCCGCCCTATCCGCTGACCATCAAATACGTCCAATATGAACACGCTCGGCCAACCAAGTGTCGACATCGGTCTGTTGAAGGGAGCCAAATAGGGAAGTGGATCATCGAAGTACGCACGTGTCGGTGATGAAGCAGCGAGGTCCATATCCTCGTCATCCTGCACCTCGTCCTCCCGCACCTCCTCCTCCACCGCCTTCTCCTTCCCTTTCCCCTTACGGTCTCTGCCCAACGTACGCTTCATGAATGAGTACATATCTTGGACCGTCTCCTTCAAATGGGACAGGTTCGTGTCATGTGAATCCACCGTTCGAGCCAACTCGGTGTCGCTCGTCTCCAATTCGATGATTCTAGATTTGTCCACCCGCGAGCTCACCCCCTTGTCCTCCCCTTGCGATTAGAGCCAAGCATTTGGCTGAGTGAGTCTGTGGACAAAGATGCCTTGTCGGCATCAGACTGTGATTCATGCACTTCTTTAAGCTTTGCCCGAAACGACAAAAAGCACATGATTAGTAAAATAAGTAAACTAAAAAATTATAACGTAATTAACAAAAAGTAAAATGTCGGATTACTTACAATCGTGGCCGCGACGCTCGGGGACACCTCCTTGTCCTTCCCCTTCTTCGTTCGAAGAGCCACATAAGTATCGAGCCTATGTGGCTTACCCCCAGGGCCACTCCCTATCCCCTGAAATAAAATAACGTAAAATTAGTATCGGCCCCGCAAAGTAAAATAATGCAGAATAATATATTTCTGTAGTTATAGACAAATTAAATCTTACCATCATCCTATGCACCACCTCGGCGTAAGACGTCCGACCGGAGTAGTGCACGTCCGTTTTTTTTGCTCGATTTTCCCTCCCCGATTGGCGAGATGCCAATTGTCGCTCCCCGTTCTCATTGTCAATGAACTTTTGCCATTGTGCCAATGAGATCGACTCCTTCGGTGGGACAGATTCACGCCTTTGGATACTGGACTCTCGTGTTTTCCCAAAGTACCGTGCTCGCATATTTTTTTTTTCATATCTTGTGTTGCTCCCTCAACTGCTCCAAGACAGAATCGCGTAGCTCTGGATCCAAGTTGAATTGTTCCTTTCCAATAAATACAATGTTAGTTGCGAATAAATATAAATATAAATAACAAAATGAAATTGAAATCGAAATTGAAATTGAAATATTCATATAAATATAAATATATTACCTGTAGTGCCACCCAAACAGCTAACTTGAGCTCATATGGCACCTCCTTCCAACTCATATACCCCGGGCCGATGACCGTCTTTACCAGCTCGAGGGATCTCGCTAATAGCTCTGACTTATTCGCGATGGCAATCCCAAATTTGCCATATTTGGGGAGCCTAGGGGCCGAGGAGCCCTCGTCGCCTCCGCTACCACCGAGCCCAGACGACATCATCATAACCAGCATCATCATCCTCGCCTTAATACCTGAAGGAGACATTTGCTATAAAAAAATGTTATTAGTACAGATCAAATTAAACTACCACACACACGCACACGTACACTCACCACACACGCACACGTACACCCCCCCCCCACCACACACCCCCTCCCCCCTCCACACGCCCACGTACACGCACACACACCACCCCCTGCCCCCCACCACACACACAATATGATTTTCATCAATTAAACTAAGAATTAAAGTATACAATTATTAATTTACTAATTTACAATGAGGATCAATCCTACTTTCATAATTCCGCATATATTAATTTACTAATTTACAATAAGGGGAAATCATATATTAATTTACTAAAAAAATTAATAATCAATCAATTCTTTTACAAGTGACACTATGCATATACACACACATAAACACACACGCAGCCCCCACCCCTACCCCACCCCCACCACACACATGCACACGTACACGCACACACACCACCCCCTGCCCCCCACCACACACACAATAATTATTAATAATATAGCCATTTTCAGCCATACCAAAAGATCCATACTTATCTTTATTAATAATATCTAGAATTAACCACTAAAGAATACCCACCAGATACACCTAAAAACCCACATTAGCCAACCCCCATGTGGACAATAATCCAATAATTATTAATAATTATATATTGTTCGATATACAAAGTAGTTTTAAAAAAAATTTAAAAAATTCCACCCCCATATGGACAATAATCCAGTGGTAATGCCACTTTTACTGTTAACCAACCCAACATCGATCCACTATAATCCAACAACAATGTCAACAACAAATGTGTATCCCGTACTCCTTCTAATTCATCTACTCAATTAATTCATTTCATCAATTAAACTAACAATTAAAGTATACAATTATTAATTTACTAATTTACAATGAGGGGTAATCCTACTTTCATATGAAATGGGCACTAATTATTAATTTACTTTCATCTAAAACTATACAATTAAAATTATAATAAAAGCTATACAATTTATTAATTAAAGCGATACAATTGTTAAGATTGCCCCACCACACACACACACACCCCCACCACACCCCCCACCCCCTCCCCCCGCCACACACACACGCACACACCTGCACACACACACACACACACACACACACCGCACCCCACCCCACCCCACCCCTACCCCCTCCCCCCATCCCACCCCCTGCCACCCCTCACCACACCTGCACACACACACACACACACACACACAGTCTACCCCACCCACCCCCTCCCCCACCACACACACACATACACACACATATACACATACATATACACACATATATACACACACATATATAAATAAAAGAGAAAGAGAGGGGAAAACATACCTTAGAGAGAGAGAGACCTCGAAATCGCTTAGAGAGAGAAAGAGAGGGAAAAACCAAAATCGGTGGAAAAAAGAAAGGGTAGGGCTTTTTTGCTGTGCAAATTGTCACGGACGTGTCACGGTCCTTGACCGTGACAATACTTTGCCACGGGCGTGTCACGATCAATGACCGTGACACAAAACACGTGTTTTGTTGTCATGGTCAATGACGGTGACAAGGGTGGCCGACTGAAATGTGATAATTTGGCCATTTTGGTGTAGTTTAGTTTTTTATTTATTTTGTTTCGATTAGAGAAAAAATTCAATAAATTCAGTGTTTGTAATTAATTTAAGATGATGGAAGAATTGAAGAATTAATGCAATTGAAGGCAATTTTGGTTTGATGAATCCTCTCTAATTTTCATTTTATGCTCTTATTTTATTCTAATTTTTATTGGATGATGATTATAGAGGGCTAACCATCCCATTCAAGGGATGAATTAAAACCCTCATGAATCCAATTTGATTTAATTGTCAATTCTAATTTTGTTAGTTTCCTTTGATTAGTAAATTTAATTCCTACTTATTTTAACATTGAGAAATAGAAAATCATCCTTGAGAAAGGATTGAAAATTGTATTATCATTGGATCATTTGATTCAAACTAGAGATAAGCTTATTACTTGATTTGAATGTTAGTATAATTTTTCATCTACTCTTGTTTTTATTTTGTCTAATTAAAATTAGTTTGATGAATCGATCCTAGCCGGTGATTCATTTAATTGATTTTAATTCATTTAGAGTAGTGTTTATGGGGATTAAACTTACTTTTCTAAAAGAATATTCAACTAATTCATTAGTGTAAGTAGAATTAGGTTTTGAATTAAATGAATATTTTGGAAATTGATGAAATTAAAATAGTACAAGTTAGATTAATTTGTGTGAAATGGGGGTGGATTTTCCATCCCTTGAATATTTTTCTCTCATTTAGTTACATCTCACTCATTTTTATCACACACTTGTTTATATTTTTTACATTTTACTTTTAGTTCGATTACACCTTTTTATTTAGTTTATTCTTATTTCACCTTCATCTCCCCAAATTGTTTTAATATTAAGAAAAGCAAAAAAAAAAATAGAAAAAGCAAAAAAGTTTAAAAAGAAAATAATAAACAAATGAAGTGCATGCCTCTTTTGTATATTTCACCATTAGATTTAGATTTATTCCCTTACTTACTGCTACACTCTAGTTTTATTATATTTTTGTAGGTATGAAAGGTTTTGATTAGAGGACTTTCAAGCAACGATGAAAAATACGTAAAGTTTTCTCTATCAAATGGCGCCATTGCCATTCTGGAGAGCGTGAAGCACTTGGAGCGGATTTCAACTTGTAGTTCATTTATTTTCTCACTTTGTTGTTTTTTAGTTCCATTTTTTTTAATTTTATAAGGCTTGTATTAGGATTCTCTTATTTTGGGTGTATTGCGGTGCATAGAGATACTATTTATTTTTCATTTAAATTTGTAATAATCGAAGACAAGCGTGATAGGGAAACTGGACAAGGTAGAGAGAGGGCGTCCAAAGGCGATGAAAAAATGCCTCTCTATTTTGGGTCGGTAGGACTCCCGGGGACGACTGAGATAGGTGTAATCTCCCCCCGGTCGACTCAAATTTTTCAGTACCCCAGGACGTAAAAACCGTGGGAGGTATGTCTCTTTCACCCTCGTGCCTCTCTTGTTAGCGAGTCCATATCTTGTGTGTGCTTACTTGATCTTGTGTGATTTTTATTCTCGCATTTATTTTTGCATGGTGGGATGAATTAATTAACTAAGACCTACGCCCGATCACTCACAAGAAGGGATTTCATCACCCGACTCAATCACTTATTCATTGTGTGCTACCCTAGCCATCACTAAATTTAAAATCAATCAACTAGATAGCCCCATAGGATACGGTGTTCGTAGGCCCCTTTTTGATCAATTTGACTGGTAGGATAACCCGTAGAGTCCTCTCCACCCAGCAAACCCTCGAACGGTTCACTTTGCGGCACGAAAGTGTCCAGGGAAACTAGGTTTTAAGTACGGCCACCCAGTAAAACGGGTTTGTGCTATCCCCAGCGTTGTACCGGCCTACCATTTCGTCGTAGTAGCTTTGTGGTGAATCTCTTTGGCTAGCCTCTTATCATCTTGTGATTAAAGTAGGAACACACCTTTTGCAAAGGTGATCACTCATATAAATTTCGTGACTTTTATCGCCCGTGGATTTTATTAAAATTTGACTATCCCTTTCACTAATTTTCAAAGATAAAAATTGGCCATGTGCTAGTTATGATTTTTTCTTGACTTGTGTGTGCCTAATTCAATTTTTTCAGTAGTCCATTATATTGAGTTCGTCCAACTTGCGAGTTCGTATTTTCCCCACCTTTTCTTCAAAAAAAAATCCAAAAATATTTTCTTCCTTTATTTTTTCCAAAAACCAAAAAAACATTTTCCTTTATTAAAAAAACAAAAAATTCCCTCTTTGCATGCCCACGTGGCAACAAGTTAATCATCGCTTAATTCGTTCTCGTAGTCTTTCTTCCATCTCTTCCACATTAGGAGAACCACGTGTTCCCATTGCTTCTTTCTTCCCACCAGCCACTTTGAGTTGTCCCCGAGTTGACATCTCTACTTCATGCATTCATCCACCCACCATGGCTGAAGAGCGTGGCTTAAAGGACTATTTTGCCCCGATAACGGCCACCCCACCATCATGCATCGTTCTTCCACCCACCCCGACAAACCAATTCGAAATTTGCCCGACGACCATTTCCATGTTGCCCTATTTCCATGGCCTTGAACGTGAGTTTCCCTACACTAACTTGCAAAAATTTCTCACGGGTTGTGTGACTTTAAAAATCATAACCTAGATGAAGAAAATATTTATCTTCGCTTCTTTGCATTTTGTCTCCATGATAAAGCATCCATGTGGCTCCATTCCTTGTCACCAGATTCTATCCATACATGGGAACAACTTGTGAAGAAGTTCATGTCCAAGTTTTATCCCATAAGTAAGACCAATGAGATGCACTAGGCCATTCAAGATTTTCACCAAAACCCAACCGAGCAATTTTGTGAATCTTGGGGATGTTTTCAAGATTATATAAATAGTTTCCCACATCATGGTCTTGAGAAAAGTCGCCTCGTCCATAGTTTTTACAATGGTCTTATTCCTTCCTCTTGCACCATGATTGAATCCATGCACAAAGGCAAATTCTTGCACTTAACTCTCACCGCTGCCTACAATTTTCTCCTCGAATTAGGCGATGACTCCCAAGATTGGGAGGAGACCAATGAATTTTTAATATTCGAGCCACCACGAGTAGGTAGAACTTATGAAGTAAAAAATGATCCCGATTTTAAAACCCTGCTTTATGGATTAAACACTTTGACTAAGACAATTGATGCTCTCAGTTGTTCTATGCAACAAAATATTTCTCTTTCTAAACAAATGATGAACGTCAACGAGTCTAGTCCTTCTTGTCATGTCTGTTTAAGTCAAGATCATTTATCTCATTTGTGCCCCCTCATTCAAGATGATCCTTATCCCACTATGTCCCAAGCATATGCCTTTGATACCACTAGGAAACCCGCACCCCTGTCGTTTATTTACAATCCCAATAATCAGAACCATCCCTATTTTCTTATTAGTACGATAACCACCTTGCCCCATCACACCCACAACAACACATTGGTGGTCCACCAGGGTTTCACCAAGACCCATAAAGGCAATATTGCCCTTCTATCCAACATAACCATGCTCACCATGCTCACCACCACCATCCATCATCCTTTGTCCCAAAGGAGGACCATCAAACCCCACTCATCAAATTATCCCTGTCCCACCTCCATCCTTTGAGTATTCACGGCGGCTTAGTTCTAACCGAGAGTTGGTCCCCCAACCTCCTTATGACCCTCCACCCCAATCATCCACCTCCTCTATCGAGAATCTTCTCACTCAATTTATCATGACTCAATGACAGACCATGCAAGCATAGACTCAAGCCATCCAAAGACTTGAGCAACGTCTTAACCAGTTTGAGTTCGAGTGAGAGAATGGTCATTTTTCGAGTCAACCCATTACTAACCCTAAGGGGAATGGCAAGGAGTCGGATTATAAGGTTGGATCCACTTCCACTCCACCCACATACCAAGTGGACATGAAAGCGATGAGTACTCTACGATCTAGTAAACAAGTTGACAATGGTGTTTTAGATCCCTGGGATGTGTAAATCCCACCCACCCAGCATTGCCCATTAGAACCTCTTCCTAAGGTACAACCACCTAATAAACCAACTGAAAAGAATGAGTTTAAGCCTCATGACTCCACCATTGTCTATGTGCCCAAACCACCATTCCTTCATAGGTTGGCTCCAACCACGAAACTTAACAATTTATTGAGATCAAGCAAGTTTTTCAGAATGTTCACATAAACATTCCATTCCTCACCGCGATTCAACAAGTTCCATCCTATGTAAAATTCTTAAAGGACTCGTGCACTGTCAAGCGACGGATGAATGTGACTCGTAATGCCTTTGTCACTGAGCAAGCCACGCCCCTCATCCATGAGAATGGTATTGTGAAGTATAAAGGCCCTGGTCATCCCACTGTCCCTTGCATGTTTGGAGATAAGTTCACTACTCGGGCTTTGCTTGATCTTGAGGCTAGTGTTAATTTCCTACCTTTCTCCCTCTACCTTGAGTTAGGTTTACAAAATATGAAACCTACACGGGTTACTCTTCAATTTGTAGACCGTTCTGTGAAAGTGCATAAAGGAATAGGTGAAGATGTTTTGGTGAAAGTGTCTGACTTTTACTACCCTATGGATTTCGTCATCTTAGACACTCCTGGTCCTGACCCAACCAATATTCCTATCATTTTGGGTCACCCCTTTTTGGCAATTGTCAATGCCATCATCAATTGTCGAGATGGGTTCATAAATCTTTCTTTTGGCAACATGACCGTAGAAGTCAACATTTTCCACCTCATTCACCAAAAGTCCGACGCTGATTCTATTGATGAGGTATGTATGATTGAATCCTTAGTCCAAGAGATGTCGGATCACACCTACCTAGAAGATCCTATCCATTAATGTTTGGCTCACTTTGGGTCCGATTTTGATATTGATTCCTCCATCTCCGAGGTAAATGCCTTGTTAGATTCTACACCTCTGATAGGCACCTCCACTTGGGCTTCTCCATTTGAGCCTTTCCTTATCGATACTCTTATTTCTATGGATGACCCAGTTAACCTATTCCCCGATATTTCCTCGAACTCTGTTTCTGCATCTGAGTCCGATGCCTCTCCCGAATCTCCACCTAGTTTGGAGCTTAATCCATTACCTGCTGAGTTGAAATATGCTTTCTTAGGCCCAAACCAACATCACCCAGTCATTATTGTTTCCGACTTGACCCCGGATCAAGAAGCATAATTGGCCCACACTCTCATTCAATATAGAAATGCTTTAGGGTGGACCATTTCAGACATTCAAGATATGAACCCCAATGTCTATAGCCATCGCATTCACTTGGAGGAAAATGCCAAGACTTATCTTGAGCCACAACGCCGACTAAATCCGACAATGAAAGAGGTTGTGAGAAAAGAAATTTTAAAATTGCTTGATGCCAGTATCATTTATCCCATCTCAGATAGCCAATGGGTCAGTCCCATTCATGTGGTGCCTAAAAAGTCTGGAGTCACCGTTGTAAAAAATAACGACAATGAGCTTATTCCCACCAGTATACAAACAGGATTGCATGTTTGTATTGATTATAGGAAGCTCAATGCCGTCACTCGCAAGGACCGCTTCTCTCTCCCCTACATTGATTAGATGTTTGAACGCTTAGACGACCATACTTACTATTGCTTCTTTGATGGTTATTCAGGGTACATCCAAATACCCAGTGCCCCCGAAGACCAAGAGAAAACTACCTTTACTAGTCCCTTTGGCACCTTTGCGTACTCTCGTATGTCTTTTGACCTTTGCAATGCACCTGCGATGTTTCAAAGGCGTATGATTAGTATTTTCAATGACATAGTAGAGCATTTTCTTAATGTCTTTATGGATGATTTTTCTATATTTAGTTCATCCTTTGAGAAATGCCTGTCTCACCTCACTATGGTCCTTTAGCGTTGTCAAGATATAAGTTGGTCCTCAATTGGGAAAAAGACATTTCGTGGTAAAAAAGGGCTTAGTTTTAGGTCATGTTGTCTCAAGCTCCGGTATTGAGGTGGATAAGGCAAAAGTTGACTTGATTTCCACACTTCCCATTCCTAAGTCTTTTAAGGACATTTGCTCCTTCTTAGGAAATGAGGGCTTCTACCGACGCTTCATTAAGAACTTTTTTAACATCGCTAGACCTTTAATAACCCTTTTATCCAAAGATGTTCCATTTATCTTTGATGAAGCATGTGTCGCAGCCTTTGAGCGCCTCAAAGCCGAGCTCACTTTCGCTCCTATCATGCAACCTCTCAATTGGTCTCTCCCATTTGAGCTCATATGTGATGCATTTGATTTTTCACTTGGTGCCGTGCTTGGCCAACGAGTTAACAAGCTCCCACATGTCATCTATTATGCTAGAAAAACCCTTTATGATGCTCAACTTCATTACACGACCACCAAAAAGGAGTTGTTAGCGATCGTGTTTTCTCTTGATAAATTTCACTCAAATTTCATAGGTTCCCCTATCATCGTGTATACTGACCGTGATTCTTTTAAGCACCTTCTTCATAAGAAGGATTCCAAACCATGATTGATACGATGGATTCTCTTACTCCATGAGTTTAACCTTGAAATTCTCGATAAGAAAGGTTGAAATAATGTTGTTGCTGACCATCTCTCTCGCATTACTATCACGTCTAACTGTGATCATGTTCCCATTTATGAGTTATTTCCCGATGAACAAATTTTTTCCATCTCCACCTTACCTTGGTATGTTGATATTATCAACTTCCTTGTTACCGATCAACTTCCCAATCATTGGTCGAAAGAGGATCGCTCCAAATTCATGGCGAATGTGAAGTTTTACTCTTAGGATGACCCGTTTCTTTACAAGTACTGCCTCGATCAAGTCATTTATCGATGTGTTCTTGAGTGTGAACAACTCAGTATTCTGTCCTTTTGCCATAATAGTGCTTGTGAAGGCTACTTTGGCTCAAAGAAAACTGTCGCGAAGATTTTGCAAAGTGGTTTCTATTGGCCTACCTTTTAATATGATTCCCATCAATATTGCTAGGATTGTTCCAATTTCCAACACTCTGGGTGTCTCTCTCATCTTCATATGATGCCTCTCACACCCATCCTCATCGTTGAAATTTTTGATGTGTGGGATATCAATTTCATGGGACCATTTCCCTTCTCTCATGGTTTTTAGTATATTCTAGTTGCTGCTGACTATATTTCCAAATTGATCGAAGAAATTACTTGACACACTAATAACCATCGCATTGTGGTCCAATTTCTCAAAGAGCATGTCTTCACGTATTTTGAAGCCCCCAAAGCTATCACTAGTGATGGGGGTAAATTTTTTTGTAATCGAGTCTTTGAACACCTTGTCAAAAAGTATGGTGTTACCCACAAGGTTGGTCTCTCTTACCACCCCCAGAGTAGTGGTCAAGTTGAGGTATCCAACCGCGAGATTAAGAAAATTCTTGAAAAAACCGTCAATCCTAATAGGAAAGATTGGTCCTCACGCTTAAAAGACGCATTGTGGGCATACCGTACTGCTTATAAGACTCCGATTGGCATGTCTCCTTATCAATTGGTCTTCAGCAAGCCTTGCCACCTTCCTGTCGATCTTGAACATCATGCATATTGGGTCGTCAAAGCCCTTAATTTCGATATTCATGAGGCAGGAGTCCATAGGAAGCTACAACTTAATGAATTGGAGGAAATAAAAAATGATGCCTATGATTTGTCCAAGAAGTATAATGATAAGATGAAGTGGATCCATGAACAAAGCATCATGAGCAAAGAATTCCACATTGGTCAAAAAGTTTTGTTGTATAATTCTCGATTGCATCTCTTTCTCGAGAAATTGAAAACCAAGTGGTCTGGACCCTTCATTGTTGAGTCAGTTACTCCTTATGATTCCATCACCGTGAAAAATCCCAAGGATGGTAGCCTATTTCAGGTAAATGGTCAACGCTTGAAGCCTTTATTAGAGCTGTCTCCACTCACATAGAAGAGATTGACCTTATTGACCCCATTTATGAAGACTGACTGTTCAGTCTTATTTGGGGGTGAGTCTTGTCCCCCGATTTTTTTGTCACCCCGTTCTCTCCTAGATTATCATTTCCTTATGGGTGAGTTACGATCGGTCTGGCTGAAGACATTAAACTTAGCGCTACCGGGAGGTAGCTCATGATTTCTTGTATGAGTCTTATCCTGTTTGGGGGTGGTGTTTCACATCACCCTATGCTTTCCATGTTTATAGACTTGTACACATTTTTTTTCTTATCACTCATTCAGGTTCTTCTTACATTCATCTGTCCACTTCATTAGCGGTTGATTCTGGTAATATCTTTCCTCCCTTATGCTCCGAATTTTAAAAATCATTTTAGTTAACATCGAGGACGATGCTCCTTTTTGTTTGGGGGTGGGGAATTTTATCAAAATCTTACCTCTTTTGAAAAAAAATGATTTTTAAACCTGATTTTTAAAATTTTAGTGCAGTTTTTTCATCTCACTCATTGATGTGAATTTTTTATTATCCATATTTTAAATCTAAGAATGAACCTAGATGATTTATATTTTTCTAAATAGCTTATATAATACGTAACAAGGCATGTTGCACTATGAATTTCTATACTCAATAAAAATTTGTGCACTTATCACATCACTACGGTTTAGAGTTGAAGAGTATTACAATTCCCAAGAAAACCTTAAGGATCAATAGTAGAGACTTTAACTTGGGAGATTTGTGCCTTTCACCCTTTCAGAGTGTTTTACGCAATCTCGAGTCACAAGTTGCTTCAACTTCTTTTGGGTCCACACTTTAATTCGTCGTATGATCTCATTATTCTTCACTAAATTTTGGCTTGATCACTGAGAACGTTATCACTTTCGAGTAGATAGAAATGCGTGTCTTGAAGTTTGTCCCGATCACTATATTTTCATCCATACACCTATCATTTACCCATTTATTTACTCATTACCTTCCCGTATTCTTCCATATTCACATATTTTCCACATCATACATATATCATTTCCATTCATATATCATCCTTCATTTTTGAGAAAAAGAGTGTTTTTCAAATGCATAATGTCTTCAATGATTGAGAGTATAAAGAAAGAGAGAAAAAGAGAAAAAAATAATAGAAAAATAACAAAATAAAAAAATAAAAAATAAAAAAATTCAAAAAAAAAGAAAAGAAAAGAAAAAAGAGAGAGTTTGCAGTTAGTAGTTAGTTTTTCTGAAATAAAGACAATTGTTCCTCATTTGAACACTCTTCTCGCATACACATCCATCACCCATCCATCATCCATCCATCCTATCCTACCTACATCATTTCATCTTTCCCATTTCATTTTCCCCTCACCCATAAAACTCCTTATTTCCCTAAGGTGTTCGGGGAAATGAGAGTCAACGTGGTGAATAACTCGACGTTCTCATCATAGTGAGTATCATTCTTTCATGAGATCATTTTTTCTTTGTAAAATATTCGTTATTTCTTATGTGTGTGTGAGACATTTGAACTTGCTTACATTTACTCACCTCCTCACACAGAGCGATACACTAACCTAAATCTCGAGAGTTCATTTGAGAGAGCTATATCCCATGATATTTTGAAGTTGAAGCGTCGATTCTGAAAATGCAATCTAGGAATTACTCTTGTGATACCTGACCCATTTTGACTAATTCACACTACACATGTTGAGTTCTAGGAAGGATGTGCCTTGAGTATTTACTTAGATAAACCTTTTTATACATTTTTTGCTTATATTTCTCAAAATATTTATCTCATGATGGATTGTGCGATTATTCTACGTCTAATAAGAGATTGACTGCTGTTGCAAATAAATAAATTTGTGAGTAAATTCCCTGCAAACCCTTATGAGAAAAAATTCATCCCGTAGGGCAACCTATAGGTTTAAAGGCTTGTTTCACATGCTAAGTGCAATCGCAAGTACCCACGAAAGTGGTACACTTTTGGTTACATATCTTTCTCTTTCTCTATATTTTTTGCTCGAGGACTAGCAATGTTATATTTGGGGGTGATGTGATAAGTACCTAAAAGTGTACATTTTATACCCCGAATAGACGCATTTTAATTGTTAATTCTCGACAATTTGGGTCTTATATGCATAAATATTTAATGTGCAGGCTTGATCGTCGTTTGCGAAAGTTAGACGCTTATTTCAAGGCAAATGTGCAATTTATGGAGCTAATTATCCGAAGTTCCGTAACCTTAACCTAGCCTAAACTTGGCCCAAACCTTCACCTGAGCTCGTGTGTGTTTAGTTTGTACTTTGTAGATTTTTAGTTTGAGTCGTTTTTATTTTTAGGATTTACTTTTGATTTATTTAGAATTTTCTAGAATTTATTTTATATTTCTTTATATTTTTTTTCTTTTTATTACTTTTTAATTTTAGTCTTTATTTTTAGTTTTGCTAGATTTTATATTTTTAGGACTTTAGGTTTTATTTTTACTTCTTTTGTAGTTTTTACTTTTATTTTTATTATTTGAGTTTTATTTTTAATAGATTTGATTTATTTTTCGAGGATTTTTTTATGTTTTATTTTAGTGCGTCGAGTATTTGTTTTCCTTTATTTTTGTTTATTTAAGTTTTTAGTTAGAATTATTTTTGTTCAATTTTATTTTATTAGTTTTTATTTGAGTCGTGTTTAGTTTTTAGAGTTTGTATTGTGTGTCGTGTTATTTTTATTTTTTTAGTGAGTTTCATTTTTAGTTGATTTTTATTTTTAGTTTATTTTTGTTGTTATTTTTACTTTACTTGTTTTTATTTTGGTAGGTTTATTTTCATTATTTTCTTATTTTATTTTAGTTTCGTACAAACTAATACACTCACGTACCCATCCTACACGTCACATACACCTAAACAAATCACTCACCAACACCCTAACTAACCTAAACCTCACTACACACAAACAATCCCACTTCATCTTCAACCTCCCACCACTTTCTTTCTCCTCAAACCCTCCATAACCACTAACACAAAACCCATCCTAACCCAATCTCTCACCACCCATCCACCATACACCTACCCAAATCGAAAACCCATAGCTTCGGTGTCCTAAACCCGTCGTCGGCCAACCGTCGCCACCCTAAACCAGCCCTGTCATCGCCCACAACCCACGTCAACCCGGACCTCCCCTCCAAACCCGGACAACTCCTCAAACCTCCGACCCACCAGCTCTCACTGGACCTACTTGAACCACAAACTCGAAACCACCTGCTCCCCGGCGTCCTGATCCGACTCCAAACCCATCATCACCTTCGGCCTCGAACCTGGATTTCGAACTCCGGCCGCGCACAACCTGCGATCTAGCTCCAGCAAATCTCAACCCGAATGCGACCAAAACCATTAACCCATTCTTAAACATTCAAACCCATTTCATCTATCCATGATTTCTTTCACCTGCTTAAAACCAACAAAGCCAAAAATAAAGTCCCACGTGTGTTAAAACTCCTTCTTATCCCTTTTCCAAAAATACCCCTTTTTCCCCATTTCCTTAAATATTCCCTCATTCTCCCAATGTACCCTTACACCCTCACTTTCCACATGACCTCACACAATCCATGCACATTTGTGCATTTCTCCATTTTAACCCCAACTTATCCTCACACTCCTCATGTCCATTTAATCCCTACCCAATTTACCCCTTAGTTCCATGCCTACTATTTAAAGAAGAAGAATACCCAAATAAAAGGGGAGTGAGGCTAGAGAGAGAATTAGATAGAGAAATGCCATTTTTATTTTTTTTATTAGTTTAGTTTTATATTTGTTTTTTTTAGATTAGAGAAAAAATTCAATAAATTCAGTGTTTGTAATTAATTTGAGATGATGGAAGAATTGGAGAATTAATAAAATTGATGGCAATTTTGGTTTGATTACTCCTCTCTAATTTTTATTTTATGCTCTTATTTGATTCTAATTTTTATTGGATGATAATTACGGAGGGCTAATCATCCCATTCAATGGATGAATTGAAACCTTCATGAATCCATTTTGATTTAATTGTCAATTCTAATTTGACTAGTTTCCTTTGATTAGTAAATTTAATTCCTACTTATTTTCACATTGAGAAATGGAAAATCATCCTTGAGAAAGGATTGAAAATTGTATTATCATTTGATTCAAACTAGATATAGGCTTATCACTTGATTTGAATGTTAGTATAATTTTCATCTACGCTTGTTTTTATTTTGTCTAATTAAAATTAGTTTGAGGAATCGATCCTAGCGCGTGATTCATTTAATTGACTTTAATTCATTTAGAGTAGTGCTTGTGGGGATTAAACTTACTTTTTTAAAAGAAAATTCAATTAATTTATTAGTGTAATGAGAATTATCTTTTGAATTAAATGAATATTTTGGAAATTGATGAAATTAAAATAGTGCAAGTTCGATTAATTTGCATGAAGTGGGGGTGGATTTTCAATCCCTTGAATATTTTTCTCTCATTTAGTTACATCTCACTTATTTTTATCACACACTTGTTTATATTTTTTACATTTTACTTTTAGTTTGATTACCCCTTTTTATTTATTTTTTCTTATTTCACCTTCATCTCACCAAATTATTTTAATATTAAGAAATGCAAAAAAAATAGAGAAAGCAAAAAGGTTTAAAAAGAAAATAATGAACAAATGAATTGCATGCCTCTTTTGTATATATAACCCTTAGATTTGGATTGATTCCCTTACTTACTGCTACACTCTAGTTTTATTATATTTTTGTTGGTACGAAAGGTTTTGATTAAAGGATTTTCAAGCAACGACGAAAAATACGTAAAGTTTACTCTATCAAGGATGCCAACAGGGCCGAGGCCAGCAGGGCCAATAGTGTCAGGGCCAACAAGGTAACAAGAGGAGGGATTTCCCATAGTAGGGTGGAGCACAACAGTAAGGTTCTCAGCAGAAACAACACTCTTCGGTACCTCCTACAGCACCAACACCACGAGCCCCATAGCAGCAACTGGGGCAGATACACTACGGGTGTGTGTATAATGTTTGGGACGTAGCCATGCCACCAACACCTCAGGTTCCGCCGACAGTATAGGGTACATTTCCTATTCATGGGCTTGAGGGTAGGATTCTGTTTGATACCGAGGCCTCGCACTCTTTCATTAAGACTAAATTTGATAGAGCTGTCGATTTATTAGAGACAACCGGAAGTCTCCTTATGTGTGTAGAGTCACCGATGGGTAGTGGTTTGCTGATACACTCGATTTGTAGAGGAGTCGATATTGTTATATAGAGACTGAGCTTAGCGACAAACCTTCTAGTGTTAGATATGGACGGTTACGATGTGATTTTAGGTATGGATTGGTAGGCGGGATATAGAGTGATAGTAGATTGCTATGAGAGGACCATTGTGTATTCCATTCCGGGACAAGAGATGTTCCTTGGGGAGACGCCTCTTCCTGAGGGAGGATTGCGCACACATTTATATTATATTGAAGAGGAGACCTCAAAGGAGATAGTTATACCGTTAGAATCGATTCCAGTTGTGAGGGAATTCAAGGACGTATTTCAGAGATATTAGGGCTACCACCCAGTCTCAAGATTGAGTTTGTTATAGATCTACCACCTTATTCGAGACCGATTGCCCGAGAACCTTATCGTATGGCCCCTTCAGAGATGCATGAGTTGAGAGAGCAGATTTTATAGATCTTGGGTCAGGGTTTTATTCGGCGGAGCACATCACCGTGGGGTGCATTGATATTATTTATGAAGAAGAGGGATGGTTCACTTCGCTTGTGTGTTGACTACAGGTAACTGAATAAAGTCACGATACAGAATAAGTACCCGTTGCCTAGGATCGATGACCTATTTTACCAGTTGAGGGGAGCGGCGTAATTCTCTAAAATTAATTTGAGATCTGGGTATCATCGGTTGTGCATTCGAGAGGAGGACTTTCCTAATACCGCTTTTTTATCGCGGTATGGATTGTAAGAGTTTAGGGTGATGCCGTTTGGGCTCACCAATGAGCCAACAGTGTTCATTGATCTCATGAACAAGGTATTCAGGGAGTTTTTAGACCGGTTCGTGATTGATAGACGATATTCTACTATATTCTCGCACCGAAGATGAGCATGTAGAGCATCTGTGTAGGGTTCTGTCGACGCTACGGGACCATCAGTTGTACGCTAAATTCATAAAGTGCGGATTTTGGCTTTGGGAAGTGCATTTTTTAGGCTACATTGTGTCCGACAGGGGAATTGCTATTGATCCGAGGAAGGTATCGAGAGTGAAGGAGTGGGGACATCCCACAACACCGATCGAGATGTATAGCTTTCTGGGGTTGGTTGGGTATTATTGTCACTTCATCAAAGGATTCTCAAAGATTGTAGGTCCATTGATGAACCTGATCCACAAAGGGATACTGTTTGTGTGTAACGATCATTGTCAGTTAGCATTTGATGAGCTAAAGAATAAGTTGACCTCAACACCCATACTCGCTTTGCCTAGGGGAGGATTAGAGTTCCGGGTCTATATCGATTCATCCTTGCATGGACTTGGGGGTGTATTGTAGCAGGAGGAGAGGGATATAGCTTATGCATCCCAAAATCTTAAGCCCCATGAGAAAAATTACCCCACCCACGACCTTGAGTTGTCCACTGTCTTTTTTCTTTGAGGATATGGAGACACTATCTTCTAGGGGAGCAATTTACTTTGTTCACAAATCACAAGTGATTAGGCATAAATTCTTCCAAATTTATCCCTTTAATTTAGTTACTTTTAGCACCTCAAACAACGTAATTGATTTAATTTTATCTCATAATCTTGCTACTGACTTATCCTAACGAGTGCACCGAGTTTCTGGTATTTCGTACTATTTTTTCAGGTATTTAATGTCAATAACGAAAGAAAGAAACCGGAAGAATTAAAAAAGAAAAGAAAGACAGTCAAAAGGGAAAAATTATAATTGCAACCTGAAATTCGGATGAGGCACCTGAAGAGAAGTTGAAGATATCAAGTTCATGAGCACATAGGAAGAAACGGCACCTCAATTGGAGTCCCGGTGAGAAAGACCTCAATCGGAGTCCCGGTGAGAAAGGTATGAGCAGTCAAAGTTTGAGAAAAAAAAGTCAAAGGCAGACCGATCCGCAGGAGGACCGGACCGGTCCGCATTGCCACATTCCAGAGAACCCCGAACTGAAGGCAAACCGAAGTTGGAAGAAAATAAAAAGAACCGGTCCGCCCCGAATCGATCCGCCCTAGAAATAAAAAGAACCGGTCTGCCCCGAACCGATCTGCCCCAAAAATAAAAGAACCGATCCGCAGGAACCTCGGACCGGTCCGACTGTCGAGTTTTGAAATTTTATCTTTCTCTAATGGAGAGTCCTAGTACAGCTAAAACTCTTGGAATTTTTGTGTAGGGTATATAAACCCGAGTTTTTATCGTTTTTAGTACGGAGAATTAATATAATTTTCCATTCTTTTCAGAAAACCCTAGTTTAGAGATGGTTTATTCTTTTAATTTCAAGATTGAAGATTATTCTGATTTCGGTGATTACAAGTGTTCTTAATTGCTGCTTTTAACGCTTTGGTAAGATTAGTGAGTTATTTACTCTGTTTAATTCCTTTCTACATAATTCCACAAATTTTCCTTAGTTTAATCATGGTTTTCTGCAATTCAAAAATTATTTTCATTAGATTCAGCATGCTAGGCTAGATTTTCTAAGGTCGGGATACATGAACCCAACCTGATGTGATAGTTGCATGTGTATAACATTAATCCTCTGAATTTAGTGATTTATTACGATCGTATTGCGTTGGAACACGATAATTGTAGATCTTTGGATCTCGTTTGCTTCCGGGTAATCGAGATGCTTTAGATTGCAATTCGAGTGTAACAATAGAAATACCGATTTACTCGTCCTCTGATTAAGTATGGTGCGAGCTTGAACCTCATATACGTAATGCTTGGGAGTACTAAATTCTGGGTCTAATTAATCAATTAAATTTACGATTAGTATTATACCTGCAATACACTAGGGTTGGGGGATTGTATTCCCGTCCTATTTTTCTCATCATATAGTTTAAAGTTTCAAATCATTCTTTATCAGTATTTTAGGTAAGTTAGTATAATTGCACCTTTTCATAATTTCATAATTGCATCTTATGTAGTCATTCCATAAACCAAATCATTTTTCCTTTTTCTTTAAAGTCAGAGTTATGATTTCCCAATCTATCCAACGTCGTCACAACTCTGTTGTCCTATTTCCCTGTGGATACGATCCTGACTTACCTAGTTTATTACTAATGCGACAGGCTTGCACTTGAGCCTAGAGAGTACGCACTTCCGAGACACATTCTTAGTTGTGTCAAGTTTTTGGCGCCGTTGTCGAGGATTTAGGTTAACTTAGGATTAGATCAAGTCAATCTAAAACTTTGACCAAAAATTTCAAAAAAATCCAAAAACACAAACAAATTCAAAGAGCACAAAAAGATCCATCATTATCTCTCATAAGATGTTAATGCAAAATTCTGAACTCACTCCCACACCCCATAATACTCCAAGCCGCATTCACGAAAATACAATAGTTGAGTACGACCCCGATAGCCCTCACACTCCTAATGCCCCACAGTTCTGGATTCCACCTCCCACACCGTCACACTCAATCTCAAATAACACTCCGTCTTCCTTCTTAGGACACACCTCCGAGCACACTTTGAGCACACTAAGTGAGGACACCTAGTCTTTAAGAAAGAGAGAAATGCCACAACACGGTAGTGCAGCCGTCGGTGAGGAAGAGGCCCCATACCGCCCGCTGAGAGAAATCTTAGATCCTGAGTGCACTGTCACTCTGGGATGCATTATACTCCCGTATAATGCCGAATAATTTTGTTTTAAAAATGGGATGATCCAGATGTTACCCCATTACCATGGTATGGATTCTGAAAAGCCATATCTTCATATCATGGAATTTGAGGATGTGTGTGATACTCTCAATGATAAAGCTTGCACACAAGAGGTGGTCCACCTCAAACTCTTCCCCTTCTCACTAAAAGACAAAGCTAAGACCTGGCTATGGTCTTTACCTCCAAGCTCAATCCCATCTTGGAACGAGTTGCAATCTAGATTTCTCAAGAAATTCTTCCCACCACATCAAACAAGCTCCATAAAGGCTCAAATTCAAGCGTTTAGACAATAAAAAAATGAGCCATTTCATCGATGTTACGAGCGTTTCAATGAGTTAGTTACTTCGTGCCCCCATCATGGATTTGATACAGCACAAATTATTTCTTTTCTCTATAATGGGCTGAACTTTAATTCCAAGAAACTCGTTGAAACCATGGGTAGTGGTCCGTTTTCGAACTAGATGCCCACGATGCTGAGCTGCAACTGAGGTATGTTGCCGAGACTACCCAATCCTGGGATAATTCTGATCCTAATGCTCAAAATTGAAATCATCAAGTGAACACTACCCCATCGGCGTTCGACCTATTTCACGTAGATAAGAATTCTATGACGGACAGTCGATTAGATACACTTGAGAAAGGATTTCGAGACCTATGCGAGGTATATGAAAGAGGAGCAACTGTATCCATACCAAAGCTCGTCGAGAAGGTGTGTGCGATTTATGAGGCGGGTCATTCAACTGAGGAATGTCCGACTATACCCGCCTACAAAGTGATGCTTCAAGAGAAAGTTAATGGTATAGGAGGATTTAAGGGTATTTTCGGTGCACCATACGGGAATTCTTGCAACACTTCATGGAAAAACCATCCTGGTTTTAGCTATGGGCAACAACATGCTGCGATGAACCCTACTTCACATGTTGCCCCTCCTCCGCCACAACACTTTCAACAAGCTCCACACATGCAAGGACATGTGCAAGCACCACCACCTCAAGGAGCATATATCCCTCCACCGCGGAGAACTCTCGAGGATACTATAAATCAATTTATCAATATCCAGATTGCAACCAATGCTAGATATGATCGTCTGATCAGCGACATAAATGCAAATCTGTCAAAGATACAATCCTCGTTGAGTGTCCAAGAGAAGGGCAAGTTTTCTGCCCAGAGCTAAAGACCTCCCCAAGGTCAAACTAGTGTTAGCTCCACCTCTACTGAACATCAGGAGCAATGTCAAGTTGTGACCACTCTTCATAGTGGGAGAGTCATTGATCTATCACCTCTCCCACACGACACAACCAAAGACAAGGAGATTTCTTCAGGCACTAAAGAGGCCGAAGATGTCCCCTTGAATGAGAGTGACAAAGAAGACACTTGTGAGCCCGAGGTAGTAGTGAAACCACCCTCATTTGCACCGTTTCCCCAAAGATTGATTCCTTCCCATAAAGGAAACCCACATGATGAAGTGCTAGACGTGCTAAAGTAAGTAAAGCTGAATTTACCTTTCCTCGATGCCATTAAGCAAATTCTAGCTTATACAAAAGTCATCAAAGACTTGTTGACGGTAAAGAGAAATATGAAGGTAAAGAAAAATGTCTTTCTAGCACAGAACGGGAGCTCCATTCTACTTAATGATCTCCCGCCTAAATTCAAAGATCCCGGTGCACCCACCATTTCCTGCATCATTGGAGAAAATAAAATCGAAAAAGCCTTACTTGATTTGGGAGCAAGTGTCAATATCCTCCCTTACTCCATCTATAGGCAACTTTATTTGGGCGACCTCAAGCCCACAAGAATCACTCTCCAATTAGCGAATCGAACTGTGAAGATCCCACGAGGTGTAGTTGAGGACGTGATCATCTAAGTTGACACTTTCTACTTCCCAGTTGACTTTATCATTTGGGACATGGAGCCTTCCTTCGCCTCGAACAATCTTTTTCCCATCATTCTCGAGCGCCCATTTTTAGCTACGTCTAACGCTATCATAAACACTAGGAATGGGCATATGCAACTCACTTTTGGGAACATGACCTTAGAGACCAATATCTTCCATATAGACCAACATACGGGGGAAGAAGATGATCTTCACGCGGTAAGATTCATAGATGAGATAGTAGAGGAGTACTTTGAGGAGAACTATTGTAGAGACACCTTAGGGTCCTGTTTAGTGTCGAGACACGAGAGTGAGGGGACGTACATCGAGTTCGAGAGGGAGGTTGGGGAGTTGAGAAAATTACTTAACGAGAGAGTGTCGGACGAGGACGCGAGAGATGTAAATTGGGTTTCTAGATTCGAGGAGTTACCTCCGAGGGATACACGCATGGTTCCCTCCAGTGGAAAATTTCTAATCCTCGAGTTGAAGAAACTCCCCTCCCATATTAAATATGCATACCTAGGAGAGGATGAGACATTTCCTGTTGTTGTATCCTCTAGCCTAGACGAAGAGCAAGAGGATAAAATGTTAAAAATTTTTAGAAAGCACCAAAGTGCTTTTAGTTGGTGCATTGCTGATTTGAAGGGGGTAAGTCCTTTGATTTGCACTCACAAGATCCATCTCGAAGAGGATGTCAAGTCCTCAAGAGAAATGCAAAGAAGGCTAAATCCAATATGAAAGAAGCGGTGAGAACCAAAATTATCAAGTTATTGGATGCCGGGATCATCTACCCAATCTCGGATAGCAAGTGGGTGAGCCCTATGCAAGTTGTCCGAAGAAATCGGGAATGAAAGTTATTGAGAATGCTAAGGGAGAGCTAGTTCCCCAACGTACCACCACCGGGAGGCGCGTTCGCATTGATTACCGGAAACTCAATACGAGAACTAGGAAAGACCATTTCCCCTCGCCATTTATTGATCAAATACTTGAGAGAGTAACGGGCCACCCTTACTATTACTTCCTTGATGGTTATTCCGGATATAACCAAATTGAGGTAGATGTACTTGACTAGGAGAAAATGACCTTCACTTGACCTTTTGGTACGTTTGCCTACAAACGTATGCCATTCGACTTGTGTAATGCACCCGCGACCTTTTAAAGGTGTATGTTGAGTCTATTTAGCGACATGGTCGAGAGAGGACTCGAAGTGTTCAAGGACAATTTCAGCATTTTTGGCACCTCTTTCGATCTTTGCCTAGAAAAATTAGAACAAGTACTTGTCCGGTGTGTGGAAAAGAATTTAGTGCTGAATTGGGAGAAATGCCATTTCATGGTCACTGAAGGAATAGTTCTTGGCCACATAATATCATGCAAAGGGATATAAGTTGATAAGGCAAAAATAGATGTCATAGCTGATCTTCCCCCACCAAAATCGCTCAAGGATGTGCGCTCCTTCTTGGGCCACGCGGGGTTTTATCGAAGGTTCATTAAGGACTTTAGCGCCATCGCTAGACCCTTAAGCAACCTACTCATGAAGGACACCCCATTTGAGTGGACAGAAGCATGCCAAATCTCTTTTGAAAAACTGAAAAACCATGCTTGTGTTCGCTCCCATCATGCAAGTTCCAGATTGGACTTTACCATTCGAACTTATGTGTGATGATAGCGATTATGCAATAGGGGCTATTTTGGGCCAAAGAAAAGATAAATACGCTCACGTCATCTACTACGCTAGCCGGACTCTTACCGGCCATAACTCAACCACTCTACCACGGAGAAGGAGTTGCTAGCGATAGTCTTTGCCCTTGATAAATTTTGGTCATACCTTATCGGTTCTCCCATTACTTGCTTCACCGACCACACGACATTGAAATACCTACTTGCAAAGAAAGATGCAAAGTCGCGCCTCATAAGGTGGATCCTACTCCTACAAGAGTTTAATCTCTCCATTAAAAATAAGAAAGGGGTAGAAAACATCGTTGCCGACCACTTATCACGGCTTTCGTCCGACGTACCTAGTATTCCCATACCCATAGATGAATACTTTCCGGATGAGCAACTCTTTGCTACCTCTTATTTGTCCTGGTTTGCGAATATAGTGAACTACCTTGTCACGGGAGCCGCCCCTCCCGATTGGACACCGCAAGATAAGAAGAGGTTTATTACTTGGTCTCGCATGTTTTTCTATGACGATCCCTTCCTTTTTAAATATTGCGCCGACCAAATCATCCGACGATGTGTACCGGATGACGAGATCCCAAAAGTCATCTAGTTTTGTAATTCGGAAGCTTGTGGAGGCCACTTTTCGACGAAAAAGACGGTCGCTAAAATTCTGCAATGCGGCCTCTATTGGCCCACAATATTTTGGGATGTGAACGCTGCTTATAAATCTTGTAATAGGTGCCAATGGATGGGAGCCATTACCCGACAAGACATGATGCCTCTTACCTCCATACTCATTATTGAGATCTTCGACTGTTGGGTTATTGACTTCATGGGACCTTTTCCCCCGTCCTTTGGTTTCCTATACATCCTTGTTGCAGTAGACTACGTTTCTAAATGGGTGGAAGCTATAGCTACCAAGACAAATGACAACAAAGTGGTGATAAAGTTCCTGCAGGAACAAATACTTTCCCGCTTCGTTGCACCGAAAGCGATAATCAGCGATAATGGCACGCACTTTTGCAGTAGGCCATTCGAGAGGCTAATGAGAAAGTATGGCATCGTTCACAAAGTTGGAACGACTTATCACCCACAAACGAATGGGTAGGCCGAACTAGCAAATCGGGAAATCAAGAACATTCTTAAAAAGACCGTCAATCCCACCCTAAAAGATTGGTCACTTAGATTGAACGATTCACTATGGGCCTATTGTACTGCATACAAAAATCCACTCGACATGTCCCCTTTTCGCTTTGTGTATGTCAAACCTTGCCATCTTCTCGTTGAATTAGAACACAAGGCGTATTGGGCAATTAAGAAGTTGAACTATGCTATGGATAAAGCCAGTGAAGCTCGCAAGCTTCAATTAAATGAGTTAGAAGAGCTACGCAATGATGCATATGAGAATGATATAATTTCCAAATAAAGGATGAAACTCACTCACGATAACATCATTCATCGTAAAGAGTTTCTTCCCGGGAAAAAAGTTCTTCTCTATAACTCTTGGCTTCATCTCTTTTCGGGCAAGTTGCGGTCAAGATGGTCCGGCCCATTCGTTGTGAAGAATGTTTTCCCTCACGGAGCTGTTGAGTTAGACGATTTAAAAGGGGGAAATACATTCAAAGTAAATGGACAATTCCTAAAGCCATATCTAGAGGCATGTGTGGAATAAGTCGACGTCGTTTGGTTGTCGGACCCCATTTACGGGGTAGAGTGAGCTGCTACAGTGAGGTCGTCGCACCCCCGACCCATATGGGGTGAATTCTTGTTTATAGTATACGAGAGTCATGTGCGTCGTGAGAGTCCATAGGATTAGGGTACAATAAGGTGAAAGCATTCACATGTTTTAGGAAATCGAGTCAAGTTGCGTTGACTATTGGTATCGAGAGGTTTTTAATCCAAAATTGATAGGGTGTATGTTATGAAAGTGAAAATTTTCGGAGAAGAGCGATCGAAATTAAGTTAGGGGGAAATCCATCTCACAAACAAGAACCGGACCGGTTCCTTTACTTTTGGGCCGGACCGCTCCGCCTCGGATCGATTCCTTTATTTTAGGGCAGGATCAGTCCGGTAGTTGAAAAGGTTCTAAATTTAAAGGACCAGACCGGTTCGGTCCCCAGGCGGACTGGACCGCTTTCTGCAGAATTTTTTCCCCCTTTCCCAAGGTGCACCCCCTCTCTCCCCAATCCCCTTCATTCCCTCCCAATTCGTCCCCCCCACACCCAACCCTTCAATTTTCCTCACAAATACACCCCCTTTTCCCTCCAAACCCAAACCCTACCCACACCTTTCACCTATAAATAACCACCCATCACCTACCCTTCTCTCCACACCTTCAACCACATCACCCCTCTCTTCTCTCTCCCTAATTTTCTAGCAAAACCTCTCCCTATTATCATGGCCCAACGACCTTCTCACGGACAAGTTGGTCAAATACGATGTTCTCGACGTTCAAGAATTCACTTACCAGAGGAACATTGTCCCATTCGCCAAAGAATTGATCATGGATCGCATTGCCCCGGATGTTGCATGGACGGGGCAAACTGTCACTGTGGGCCGCCTCAATGAGAAATCCCGCCTCACCTTCCAAATAGTGTGTGCAAACATCTTGCAAACGTCCAACGATTCCGCGATGCGGACCCGTCAGGCCACATTGATCTACCACCTATTTGATCCACACACTTCCATCAACTTGTCCCGCACCCTATACGCTGACATCATGGTCACAGCCCTGGATGAAAAAGGTGTAGCCCAACTTCCATATGCACGTTTGATTACCTCCATCCTTAAGGATACTGGCATTGCGGGGCCGCTCGATCGTACTCGCCTTCCTGGTCTTTTTGGATAGAGAACCCGCACTAAGAGCGCCAAACAGCTAGTCGTCCTTCAGGCGAGACGGGGCAGTGATAGCGAGGATAAGGCTGCCTCGAGTGAGAGCGAAGAAGAGGACAAAGAAGCAGCCAGTGCTGATGTGGAGATGGGTGACGTAGGTGCGGATGAAGAGTCGATGGACGAAGAAGACGACCTTGATTTTGAATGGGCGGGTAGCGACCTCACGAACCGTATGTCGGCTCTTAAGACGAGATTCGACAACTTTTTGACCAACTACCGTCGCAATACGAGCATGATGTTCCGTTTCCAAGCGGACTTGTACCTACGCCAAGGGGATCCCAACGAACCATTTCCATCCTACTTCTATGACCCCTATGGCCCTGACACACCCGGTTCTTTACAACCCCCGCACCAGTGAAGCTGTATTTTGTGTTTGGCTGTTTTTCTATTTGTTTTCCCTATTTCACATGGTTGTATGTTTTTCCCTTTTATTGTACCACAATCCTGTTTTATAAAAATTTGCATTTTATCCATTTGTTTGTTCTATTCATCACACTTATTATGTTTCCTTGTTTAACTTTTAGTCCTTTTTGCTAGAGGACAATGCAAAAGTCTAAGTTAGGAGGGGTCACAAGTGCGTATTTCTAAAACTCCACAAATTTTCAAAAATGCCCAGAAATTTCCAAAAAAATCATAAAATTTTGAAAAATCCAAAAATATTTTTGTTCAAAATAAACAAAAATTGGAATTCAAAATTTTCAAAAATATCATTAAAAGTCGGATTGAAGTCTCAAGTTGTAAAATTCAAATACACAAAGCCAAAATTGACCAAAGATGGAAATTGAGCGAAAATTGACGACTTAACGAATAAGTGTAGAGATTAACAAAACCCGGTAGGATTCGAACCTATCACTTTTTGCGAGTTTTTAAATCAATCCGAGTTAATTGTTAACTCAAAGTTCTTTTCAGCGCTTAAAAATTCGTCGAGGATCTCAACCCTTTCATTTTGATTAGTTATGAGAAACGTGTGTGATATTGCTTTAAAAAATATGACAAAATTGATCTCTAAACTTAAATTCATCTCGAAACACATATGGTAACACAATTAGTATTTTGGACAATGAAGTAGGCCATCGTTTGTTACCCAAAAAGATTAGCCATAAAAAGTCGTGAAAAATTCATCCCTTTGCAACCCAATTTGAGCCTAATAAATTTTTTTCCTTTCGTTTGATAACCCAAAAAACCCAATTAGCCTGGAATTTTGAAGATTGAATATTCATCAAATAAAGTTCGGAAAGTGCATAAGAAAGGGCAAGAAAAAGAATAGAAATGCTCAACAAAAATAACAAGAAAAGAAAAGAAGTGAAAAATAGAAAAATAGAGAAAAGGAATAGAAAATAAGCAATAGCCCGAAAAAAGCACAAATGGACATCTTAAATGACTTTTCCAATTCCAACCTTCCCTACCTCTTTCATTTTACCCAATATACCTTAAAATCCAAAAAATTCCTAATCGAGTCTAAATTACGAAATTGGTTACCGCATGGAGAGCTAATACACCAAAAGATAATAAAAGAGATTGAATGCGCAAATTAGAGACAATGTTCCCGTTTTTAAAACCGTATTCCGTTGATGAGATCCTATCACTATGAAATTTCCGTCTTTCTACTTGTGTGCGTGATTTTGCGTCCATTAGATTTACTCTTTATATCATGCATACCGAGAGAATAACCACATTCCGAGTGATTCGTTTGAGAGAGCATTTCGTGAGAATTTGAAGTGAAAACGAATTTTCGGATAAGTAACGTAATGGTCAATCGGTGGAAATCTGCGGTTAAATTTCTGGCTTCGCACATACACACTACGTTTTGAGACTTGTAAATATGACTTGATGATGACTATTTTCTGAGAAAGTTTGAATTAGACAATTTTTGCGTATTTTGAATCTTCTTTGAGTCGAATTTTGTGGGTACATTCTCTGCAAACCCTCACGAGACACAACTCGCCCTACTAGGGTGACCTAGGGGTTTGAAGGCTTGTTTCATACGCTAAATGCAATCGCTTTCCCACGAAAAAGGTATTCTATCCCAATAAAATATTTTTCAAGAGTTAAGCCTTGCTAGGATTCTTTTACATCGCTCGGGACGCGCAAAATTCTAAGTTAGGGGGATTTGATTAGGCATAAATTCTTCCAAATTTATCCCTTTAATTTAGTTACTTTTAGCACCTCGAACAACGTAATCGATTTGATTTTATCTCATAATATTGCTACTGACTTATCCTAATGAGTACACCGAGTTTCTAGTATTTCGTACTAATTTTTCAGGTATTTAATGTCAATAATGAAAGAAAGAAATCGGAAGAATCAGAAAAGAAAAGAAAGAAAGTCAAAAGGGCAAAAGTGTAATTTCTACCCGGAATTCGGATGAGACACCTAAAGAGAAGTTGAAGATATCAAGTTCATGAGCACATAGGAAGAAACAGAACCTCAATCGGAGTCTCGGTGAGAAAGATATGAGCAGTCAAAGTTTGAGAAAAAATAAGTCAAAGGCAGACCGATCCGCAGGAGGACCGGACTGGTCCGCATTGCCACATTCCAGAGAACCCCGAACCGCAGGCAAACAAAAGATGGCAGAAAATAAAAAGAACCAGTCCGCCCCGAACCGATCCACCCCAGAAATAAAAAGAACCGGTCCGCTTCGGATAGATCCGCCCCAGAAATAAAAGAACCGGTCCGCATTCCAGACAGACCGATCCGCAGGAGCCTCGGACCGATCCGGCTGTCGAGTTTTGAAATTTTATCTTTCTCTAATGGAGATTCCTATTACAATTTTTGTGTAAGGTATATAAACCTGAGTTTTTATCGTTTTTAGTACGGAGAATTAATATAATTTTCCATTCTTTTCAGAAAACCCTAATTTAGAGATAGTTTATACTTTTAATTTCAAGATTGAAGATTATTCTGATTTCGGTGATTACAAGTGTTCTTAATTGCTGCTTTTAACACTTTGGTAAGATTAGTGAGTTATTTACTCTGTTTAATTCCTTTCTAAATAATTCGACAAATTTTCCTTAGTTTAATCATGGTTTTCTGCAATTCAAAAATTATTTTCATTAGATTCAACATGCTAGGCTAGATTTTCTAAGGTCGGGATACATGAACCCAACTTGGTGTGATCGTTACATGTGTATAACATTAATCCTCTGAATTTAGTGATTTATTATGACCGTATTGCGTAGGAACACAATAATTGTAGATCTTTGGATCTCGTTTACTTTCGGGTAACCGGGATGCTTTAGAATGCAATTCGAGTGTAACTATCGAAATACCAATTTACTCGTCCTCTGATTAAGTATGGTGCGGTCTTGAACCTCATATATGTAATGCTTGGGAGTACTAAATTCTGGGTCTAATTAATCAGTTTAATTTACGATTAGTATTATACCTGCAATACACTAGGGTTGGGGGATTGTATTCCCATCCTACTTTTCTTGTCATATAGTTTAAAGTTTCAAATCATTCTTCATCAGTATTTTAGGTAAGTTAGTATAATTGCACCTTTTCATAATTTTATAATTGCATCTTGTGTAGTCATTCCATAAACCAAATCATTTTTCCTTTTCCTTTAGAGTCAGAGTTATGATTTCCTTATCTATCCAACGTCGTCACAACTCTGTTGTCCTATTTTCCATTGGATACGATCCCAACTTACCGAGTTTATTACTAACGCGACAGGCTTGCACTTGAGCCTAGAGAGTACGCACTTTTGAGACACATTCTTAGTCGCGTCAATAAGTCACTTCAATATCACTTCATGCAGAAGAATCTGAACATGAGGTAGAGGTAGTGGCTATAATTTATGAAGGATTACCAGTTTGATATACAGTATTATCCTGGTAAGGCTAACGTGGTGGCAGACGCATTGAGCCGGTGACCTACAGGGGAGATAGCAGAAGTCTGGAAGGCGACGTGGAGTGAGCTTCGGCATGATGATGAGATCGCCAGAGCGTGTATGACAGTTCTATTTATCACTCACAAGATTATGATGCGGGTAGTGAAAGCACATGCAAATGATCTGTTCTGTCAGGACAGGGTATGATAGTTATTAGTTGAGGGCGTGACCGGGCGGAAAAAGTGTGTTCGTGTGAGGACACAGTCGTCGTGTGTTTCGCCGCCGCGATACAAAAGAACCTAAGCTATTACTACACTTGACAAGAAAGCACAGCGGTAAGTCGAGTATCGTAAATCCACAGGGAGTGATTAAATTTTAGATGTTAATTATTTTAATTACTTCAGGAATAAAAGTGGTGTAAAAGAAATAAGAAAAGGTGATGGGAGCTTATGGTGACAAAAGAAAAGAATAAGTTAACGCTAAATAAAAGTAAAGCGAGGATCAAGATCGTACACACGCATTCACGGGCTAAACAACTACTAATTAGAATTAAGGCTCGAAAGCAATTTAATCGAGCATATCCAATTAAGCATAAACATCAAGCAATAAGGAATTTAAGCCAAAGTTGCGAGATTAAACATTTAACGAAAAATGGTCACACGCGGATTAAATTCGGATAATCGCTATAAACACTAAAGTTGCGTGACAAATAAAGTTAAACGCATAACAATCCAACTTTAATACACGCGGTTTCAATTAAATGCAATTTTACACGAAACCTAGTTTTCGGAGCTCGGGGCCCGAAAATGGCGGAAATGCAATCCCGACCCTAATTATCTAGGGGCTAAGCATGCATTAAACTAAATTAAAGTAATTAACTAAGAAAACAAGAATTAAAGCAAGAAAACCTAATTAAAAAGCATGGAAACTAAATTACAAAGCAAGAAATGAAGGAAGAACAAACTATATTAATGGAAATGGAAGAGAAAAGGATCAATCTTACAAAACCACAAGGGTTGTCAATCCAAGAGGAAGAGAAAATGAGCTCTCCAAACCAAAACCCTATCTAAAACTAACCTAAAAACGTGCCTCTACTGATATATGTTCTTATTACAACAAAATTGGCTTATACAGTAAGTTGGAATAAAAATAAAGAAGAAAGAAAAGAAGGCAAAATATCTGCAGAAAACAGAGCATCGATCGATCGACCCCTTTGGTCGATCGATCGACCTAGGCAAAATTTTGGCAAATTAGAAAGGTCGATTGATCGACCAAAAATGTCGATCGATCGATCAAGCAGGGCAGAATGCAGCAGCCTACTGCATTCCTCTTCTTCTCTTCTCCCTTTCTTGCTTCCTTGTTTTTCCTCCGCAAGAAACGCCGTAACTTCTTCGTTATGAATCAGAATCGCGCACCGTTCACGGCCATGCGAAGCTAGCGAGGAGGGCTACAACTTCCGTGAGATGTCGGGCCAGGTACCCAAGCTGTGAAAGACTAAAATGCCCTTGCGCGTACGGTTGCGTACGAAACTTCGCCTGAATGCATCCGAACTTCATAATAAACATCCAAATACCTACAAAAACTCAATTAACCCCTGCAAAACATGTTAACATAGAAACCCGAGGTTGTCTGGTTAACGAGCATAAATATAGGGATTAAGATACCCAAGGGGGCTAATAACGCGTATGTTAACGGGTGAAATACGCAATATTTGCGTCGTATCACACCCCCTAACTTACACATTGCTAGTCCCTAGCAATGAAATAGGAAACAACAAGAACTACAAGCAAGCCAAAAGCAGGAGAAAGAACAAAAGTATGGTATAAAAGCAATAAAAAGATAAGGCCACTTTCGCGGGCGATTCGATTGCATTTAGCGTATGCAATAAGCCGTTAAACCCCTTGGTTACCCTAGTGGACGAGTGTCGTCTCGTGAGGGTTTTCAGGGATGATACCCACAAACATCATAAGGTTTCCTCAAAATATGCCCAACCCAACATGCGACAAACTGAACAACAACGAAAAAGATTTCAAACATGTTATTAGCATATTGAACGAATTCAAACAAAAGTCCGTTGTTATTAACAAGTTGAATGCACCTCATAGAATTGAAACTTTAAAAGTGGGAGGGGGGGAAAGCACATGCATAGTGTGATTTGGTGAAAAACTTAAATAAATCAGATAAACATAAAAGCATGCATATATTCAATCCTCACGGGCATTACGCTCATCAAGCGAATTCACTCAAAACAGGGAGGTAACACACGGGACATGCGGGCTAAAGAGTAAATGTAAATGGAAACTAGGCCGCACACATGTCACAAATGAAGAACGCTGTATATAAATTGAAAAACTGTAATCTCAATGAAAGGATACCGCACACTAAAAGAGGCGAAATGCATTTTCACAGATTATCAAAACTATTTAAACTTTTGAATTACATCAACCTAAGATCACATAGGACTTGTAATAGGGTTGTAATGTAGGTTAGACTAGGGTACGAAATGAAGGAATGTATATACGGATTCAAAGTGTTCGGGATGAAAACTTGGAATAATGGGAAGGATGCGGGCAATATCAAAAATGGAAAGTAACTTCCAAACAAGCATTAGATATAACAACTGGAGAGTAATCAAAGCTTATTGAACTATACACAACATATACAACTTTCTCTTTCTTTTCTTTACTTCTTTTTCTCATTTTCTCTTTTGTTTTCTTTTTGCTTTTTGCTTTCTCTTTTTCTTCACTTTTTTCACTACTTTCTTTTCTTTGCTTATCAAACTCTCATATGCCTAAAATTGCAACCGCAACACAACAACAACATTCAATCCCAAGTAACATTCCAAACAAAGGTATGGAAAGTGTATGTATGGGCTAAAACTCCAATGCGGAGTTGGTTATGGGAATGGGGTTATGAAACGAAAGGCTATATTTTGGCTCAAAGGTGTTGACTAGGGAAACATATAAGGTGAGGTCAAGGCTAATGTGGGTGATATAATAAAGAGGGCCTATGATCATTTCACAAAGTTTAAGCAATTATCGAGTCAAAACAATGTATGAAAATCATGATCAAGTAACACATTTCAAGTCTGAACTCAATTAATGAACGGTCAAATGAAAGATTAGAGAGATTACCAACGAATTCAACGTTTTCAAAGAGAAAAGAATAGTGTATAACGCTCACAAACGACGAAAGGTACAAAGCTTACTCGGTGTAAGTATATACAATGCAACAAAAGATTACCGAGTTATAAAAATCTTAAACCAAATCAATATAAAAAGGAAAGTGCATATGCTCATAGGATAAAGTTTAATTCATGAAGTTATTCACAATATCAATGATTTGAGGACTAAAGCCCAATAACTTCTAAAATCGAGAACATGCATCATTGAGTTGTCTATTGGATCGGACAATTATTGAAATTTGTCATCGGAAACAAGGCAAAGTACCCAACAAAGGAGAAAAAAGAAAGAAAATATTTTTGAAAATTTTCAAATTTTTCACAAAAAGGCATACTTAGTAACTAAATGTGAGCAAATCCATGGACTACACATGAAATGGATAGAATATCCTACACCCCTAACTTAAATGTTGCATTGTCCTCAATGCGCATTAAGAACACAACACAAAGAGAGGAAAAGAACGATATTACCCAAAATTGGAGCGATCTCCATAAGCACGAGTCCAAAGGAATCTACAATACAAGTTAGTACCGAGCATAGCAAAAACAAATAACAAAAAGTTAATTAATTACACTAGACTAAATTAAAAGGAAAGAAAAATAGGAAAGAAAGAAAATTAAAAAGCTAACTATTTACAACCTACTATTTAGGCTTCACACTAACTATACACTAGAAGTCTAAATAGTTGAGGGTCCACCCAAAAAGGGATTTGACTTTGAAAGATCAATGGTGGACCCTCCAAAGCGAACATGCCTCCCGGAAAATAAGAATTCCGTTTGAACAACGGAAGGCATGTGGGTGGTGAAAAAAGTGAACCATCGTCAATTTGAAATTTTTGGGGGACGATGGGGGATTTGGATAACAAGGGGGACAAGAAAACTAGAGGTCTAAGAAAAGTTAACTCATCTCCTAAAGATTTTTCAAACGGAATGGGAGATGGTGCACACGTCGGGATACCATCCATCGAAAACAAGTGCGGTAAGGAGTCCTCATCGGCAAAAAGTGTAGAAGTTTTAAAAGTTTCTACCGACTCATAGGAATCAACCGGTAATTCTAATGGTTCGATCACGGAAAATGAATATGGTGATGAAACAAATTCAATCTCAATCGACTCATCGTCGGAAGGAGATTGAATTTTGGGGGAGAAAGATGCACACTCGATGAGAAATTCTTCGAAAAATTTAGGTGAAACACAAGTTTCCACCTCCTCGTTGTTTTGTGCATAAGAATTCATCTCATCGCAAAGTGCACCAAGTCTCATTCCAGCATTATTTAGGCTTTCCAAACCTTGGGAGTAAAGAAGCAAAGTCTCCTCCAAAGTAGGCTTCCTCGGCTCAAGAGCCTCGGACTCCTCATTTGGTTGGAACTCGTCTTCAAAAGTAATGAAATGAAAATCGTCATTGGATTCGAATAATGAATCCAACTCAAGCTCCCAATAACGATTTTCATTCCGATAAATGTTTTCAAGTCTTTCATTTTCAAGAAAATCTTGAAAATGGAAAACTTGAAAACTATCCCCAAAGTAAGAATCATTAGAATGACCGCTAAAACTATAATAGCAGGACATGATTACCTCGTTGTTTGTAGATGGAGAATCCGAGCAAGAAAGTGAGCAACCGCGAATCAAAGTTTCTTAGCGCTCAAATATGCTATCCTGCAAAAAAGGTTAAAACAAAGAATACAAATACAAAAAGGAAAAATACTACGAAATAATAAAACAATTACAATCTAAAATACACTCCCCGGCAACGGCGCCATTTTGTGACCGGGCTAAAACAGTGTGTTCGTGTGAGTACACAATCGTCGTGTGTTTCGCCGCCGCGATACAAAAGAACCTAAGCTACTACCACACTTGACAAGCAAGCACAGCGGTAAGTCGGGTATCGTAAGAAATCCACAGGGAGTGATTAAATTTTAGATGTTAATTGTTTTAATTACTTCAGGAATAAAAGTGGTGTAAAAGAAATAAGAAAAGGTGATGGGAGCTTATGGTGACAAAAGAAAAGAATAAGTTAACGCTAAATAAAAGTAAAGCGAGGATCAGGATCGCACACACGCATTCACGAGCTAAACAACTACTAATTAGAATTAAGGCTCGAAAGCAATTTAATCGAGCATATCCCATTAAGCATAAACATCAAGGAATAAGGAATTTAAGCCAAAGTTGCGAGATTAAACATTTAACGGAAAATGGTCACACGCGGATTAAATTCGGATAATCGCTATAAACACTAAAGTTGCATGACAAATAAAGTTAAACGCATAAAAATCCAACTTTAATACACGCGGTTTCAATTAAATGCAATTTTACACGAAACCTAGTTTTCGGAGCTCGGGGCCCGAAAATGGCGGAAATGCAATCGTGACCCTAATTATCTAGGGGCTAAGCATGAATTAAACTAAATTAAAGTAATTAACTAAGAAAACAAGAATTAAAGCAAGAAAACCTAATTAGAAAGCATGGAAACTAAATTACAAAGCAAGAAATGAAGGAAGAACAAACTATATTAATGGAAATGGAAGAGAAAAGATCAATCTTACAAAACCACAAGGGTTGTCAATCCAAGAGGAAGAGAAAATGAGCTCTCCAAACCAAAACCCTATCTAAAACTAACCTAAAAACGTGCCTTTACTGATATATGTTCTTATTACAACAAAATTGGCTTATATAGTAAGTTGGAATAAAAATAAAGAAGAAAGAAAAGAAGGCAAAATATCTGCAGAAAACAGAGCATCGATCGATCGACCCCTTTGGTCGATCGATCGACCTAGGCAAAATTTTGGCAAATCAGAAAGGTCGATCGATCGACCAGAAGTGTCGATCGATCTATCAAGCAGGGCAGAATGCAGCAGCCTACTGCATTCCTCTTCTTCTCTTCTCCTTCTCCCTTTCTTGCTTCCTTGTTTTTCCTCCGCAAGAAACGCCGTAACTTCTTCGTTATGAATCGGAATCGTGCACCGTTCATGGCCACGCTAAGCTAGCGAGGAGGGCTACAACTTTCGTGAGATGTCGGGCCAGGTACCCAAGCTGTGAAAAGACTAAAATGCCCTTGCGCGTGCGGTTGCGTACGGAACTTCGCCGGAATGCATCCGAACTTCATACTAAACATCCAAATACCTACAAAAGCTTAATTAACCCCTGAAAAACATGTTAACATAGAAATCCGAGGTTTTCTGGTTAACGAGCATAAATATAGGGATTAAGATACCCAAGGGGGCTAATAACGCGTATGTTAACGGGTGAAATACGCAATATTTGCGTCGTATCACACCCCCTAACTTACACATTGCTAGTCCCTAGCAATGAAATAGGAAACAACAAGAACTACAAGCAAGCCAAAAGCAGGAGAAAGAACGAAAGTATGGTATAAAAGCAATAAAAAGATAAGGCCACTTTCGCGGGCGATTCGATTGCATTTAGCGTATGCAATAAGCCGTTAAACCCCTTGGTTACCCTAGTGGACGAGTGTCGTCTCGTGAGGGTTTTCAGGGATGATACCCACAAACTTCATAAGGTTTCCTCAAAATATTCCCAACCCAACATGCGACAAACTGAACAACAACGAAAAAGATTTCAAACATGTTATTAGCATATTGAACGAATTCAAACAAAAGTCCGTTGTTATTAACAAGTTGAATGCACCTCATAGAATTGAAACTTTAAAAGTGGGAGGGGGGAAAGCACATGCATAGTGTGATTTGGTGAAAAACTTAAATAAATCGGATAAACATAAAAGCATGCATATATTCAATCCTCACGGGCATTACGCTCATCAAGCGAATTCACTCAAAATAGGGAGGTAACACACGGGACATGCGGGCTAAAGAGTAAATGCAAATGGAAACTAGGCCGCACACATGTCACAAATGAAGAACGCTATATATAAAATGAAAAACTGTAATCTCAATGAAAGGATACCGCACACTAAAAGAGGCGAAATGCATTTTCACAGATTATCAAAACTATTTAAACTTTTGAATTACATCAACCTAAGATCACATAGGACTTGTAATGGTGTTGTAATGTAGGTTAGACTAGGGTACGAAATGAAGGAATGTATATACGGATTCAAAGTGTTCGGGATGAAAACTTGGAATAATGGGAAGGATGCGGGAAATATCAAAAATGGAAAGTAACTTCCAAACAAGCATTAGATATAACAACTGGAGAGTAATCAAAGCTTATTGAACTATACACAACATATACAACTTTCTCTTTCTTTTCATTTCTTCTTTTTCTCATTTTCTCTTTTGTTTTCTTTTTGCTTTTTGCTTTCTCTTTTTCTTCACTTTTTTCACTACTTTCTTTTCTTTGCTTATCAAACTCTCATATGCCTAAAATTGCAACCGCAATACAACAACAACATTCAATCCCAAAGAACATTCCAAACAAAGATATGGAAAGTGTATGTATGGGCTAAAACTCCAATGTGGAGTTGGTTATGGGAATGGGGTTATGAAACAAAAGGCTATATTTTGGCTCAAAGGGGTTGACTAGGGAAACATATAAGGTGAGGTCAAGGCTAATGTGGGTGATATAATAAAGAGGGCCTATGATTATTTCACAAAGTTTACGCAATTCTCGAGTCAAAACAATATATGAAAATCATGATCAAGTAACACATTTCAAGTATGAACTCAATTAATGAACGGTCAAATGAAAGATTAGAGAGATTACCAACGAATTCAACGTTTTCAAAGAGAAAAGAATAGTGTATAACGCTCACAAACGACGAAAGGTACAAAGCTTACTCGGTGTAAGTATATACAATGCAACAAAAGATTACCGAGTTATAAAAATCTTAAACCAAATCAATATAACAAGGAAAGTGCATACGCTCATAGGATAAAGTTTAATTCATGAAGTTATTCACAATATCAATGATTTGAGGACTAAAGTCCAATAACTTCTAAAATCGAGAACATGCATCATTGATTGTCTATTGGATCGGGCAATTATTGAAATTTGTCATCGAAAACAAGGCAAAATACCCAACAAAGGAGAAAAAAGAAAGAAAATATTTTTGAAAATTTTCAAATTTTTCACAAAAAGGCATACTTAGTAACTAAATGTGAGCAAATCCATGGACTACACATGAAATGGATAGAATATCCTACACCCCCTAACTTAAATGTTGCATTGTCCTCAATGCGCATTAAGAACACAACACAAAGAGAGGAAAAAAACGATATTAGCCAAAATTGGAGCGATCTCCATAAGCACGAGTCCAAAGGAATCTACAAAACAAGTTAGTACCGAGCATAGCAAAATCACTGGACTAAATTAAAAGGAAAGAAAAATAGGAAAGAAAGAAAATTAAAAAGCTAACTATTTACAACCTACTATTTAGGCTTCACACTAACTATACACTAGAAGTCTATATAGTTGAGGGTCCACTCAAAAAGGGATTTGACTTTGAAAGATCAATGGTGGACCCTCCAAAGCGAACATGCCTCCCGGAAAATAAGAATTCGGTTTGAACAACGGAAGGCATGTGGGTGGTGAATATAGTGAACCATCGTCAATTTGAAATTTTTGGGGGACGATGGGGGATTTGGATAACAAGGGGGACAAGAACACTAGAGGTCTAAGAAAAGTTAACTCATCTCCTAAAGATTTTTCAAACGGAATGGGAGATGGTGCACACGTCGGGATACCATCCATCGAAAACAAGTGCGGTAAGGAGTCCTTATCGGCAAAAAGTGTAGAAGTTTTAAAAGTTTCTACCGACTCATAGGAATCAACCGGTAATTCTAATGGTTCGATCACAGAAAACGAATATGGTGATGAAACAAATTCAATCTCAATCGACTCATCGTCGGAAGGAGATTGAATTTCAGGGGAGAAAGATGCACACTCGATGAGAAATTCTTCGAAAAATTTAGGTGAAACACAAGTTTCCACCTCCTCGTTGTTTTGTGCATAAGAATTCATCTCATCGCAAAGTGCACCAAGTCTCATTCCAGCATTATTTAGGCTTTCCAAACCTTGGGAGTAAAGAAGCAAAGTCTCCTCCAAAGTAGGCTTCCTCGGCTCAAGAGCCTCGGACTCCTCATTTGGTTGGAACTCGTCTTCAAAAGTAATGAAATGAAAATCGTCATTGGATTCGAATAATGAATCCAACTCAAGCTCCCAATAACGATTTTCATTTCGATAAATGTTTTCAAGTCTTTCATTTTAAAGAAAATCTTGAAAATGGAAAACTTGAAAACTATCCCCAAAGTAAGAATCATTAGAATGACCGCTAAAACTATAATAGCAGGACATGATTACCTCGTTGTTTATAGATGGAGAATCCGAGCAAGAAAGTGAGCAACCGCGAATCAAAGTTTCTTAGCGCTCAAATATGCTATCCTGCAAAAAAGGTTAAAACAAAGAATACAAATACAAAAAGGAAAAATACTACGAAATAATAAAACAATTACAATCTAAAATACACTCCCCGACAACGGCGCCATTTTGTGACCGGGCGGAAACAGTGTGTTCGTGTGAGGACACAATCGTCGTGTGTTTCGCCTCCGCGATACAAAAGAACCTAAGCTACTACCACACTTGACAAGCAAGCACAGCGGTAAGTTGGGTATCGTAAGAAATCCACAGGGAGTGATTAAATTTTAGATGTTAATTGTTTTAATTACTTCAGGAATAAAAGTGGTGTAAAAGAAATAAGAAAAGGTGATGGGAGCTTATGGTGACAAAAGAAAAGAATAAGTTAACGCTAAATAAAAGTAAAGCGAGGATCAGGATCGCACACACGCATTCACGGGCTAAACAACTACTAATTAGAATTAAGGCTCGAAAGCAATTTAATCGAGCATATCCAATTAAGCATAAACATCAAGCAATAAGGAATTTAAGCCAAAGTTGCGAGATTAAACATTTAACGGAAAATGGTCACACGCGGATTAAATTCGGATAATCGCTATAAACACTAAAGTTGCGTGACAAATAAAGTTAAACGCATAAAAATCCAACTTTAATACACGCGGTTTCAATTAAATGCAATTTTACACGAAACCTAGTTTTCGGAGCTCGGGGCCCGAAAATGGCGGAAATGCAATCCCGACCCTAATTATCTAGGGGCTAAGCATGAATTAAACTAAATTAAACTAATTAACTAAGAAAACAAGAATTAAAGCAAGAAAACCTAATTAGAAAGCATGGAAACTAAATTACAAAGCAAGAAATGAAGGAAGAACAAACTATATTAATGGAAATGGAAGAGAAAAGATCAATCTTACAAAACCACAAGGGTTGTCAATCCAAGAGGAAGAGAAAATGAGCTCTCCAAACCAAAACCCTATCTAAAACTAACCTAAAAACGTGCCTCTACTGATATATGTTCTTATTACAACAAAATTGGCTTATACAGTAAGTTGGAATAAAAATAAAGAAGAAAGAAAAGAAGGCAAAATATCTGCAGAAAACAGAGCATCGATCGATCGACCCCTTTGGTCGATCGATCGACCTAGGCAAAATTTCGGCAAATTAGAAAGGTCGATCGATCGACCAAAAATGTCGATCGATCGATCAAGCAGGGCAGAATGCAGCAGCCTACTGCATTCCTCTTCTTCTCTTCTCCCTTTCTTGCTTCCTTGTTTTTCCTCCGCAAGAAACGCCGTAACTTCTTCGTTATGAATCAGAATCGCGCACCGTTCACGGCCATGCGAAGCTAGCGAGGAGGGCTACAACTTCCGTGAGATGTCGGGCCAGGTACCCAAGTTGTGAAAAGACTAAAATGCCCTTGCGCGTGCGGTTGCGTACGAAACTTCGCCGGAATGCATCCGAACTTCATACTAAGCATCCAAATACCTATAAAAGCTCAATTAACCCCTGCAAAACATGTTAGCATAGAAATCCGAGGTTGTCTGGTTAACGAGCATAAATATAGGGATTAAGATACCCAAGGGGCTAATAACGCGTATGTTAACGGGTGAAATACGCAATATTTGCGTCGTATCAGGGCGCAGAGTCTTACTCGATCAGATCAGAGGGAGGCCTACAGTTTAATGGGAGAATTTTAGTGCTAGAGGATGAGGAGTTGAGGCATGCAGTTATAACACAGTCTCATGGTTCATGGTTTATGGTACATCTCGATGGGGATAAGATATACCATGATATGAGGAGATAGTACTAGTGGTCGGGTATGAAGCGAGACATAGAAAAGTTTGTCTTGAAGTGTGTTATTTGTCAGCTTGTGAAAGTTGACCATCAGCGACCTTCAGGGATGCTACAACCACTTGAGATCCCCATGTGGAAGTGGGAAAGAATTTTGATGTACTTTATTACTATATTACCAATATCACAAAGGGGTCACGATTCCTTTTGGGTGATAGTGGATCGGCTGACCAAGGCAGTCGGATTATGAGATGAGTTAGTATGCGCAGCTGTTCATCGTTAAGATATTGAAACTTCATGGGGTGCCGATTAACATTGTATCTGATAGGGACAATATCTTTGTTTCTCACTTCTAACAGAGTTTTTAGGGTGCCATGGGCACAGACTTGCGGTTGAGTACCGCTTATCATCCATAGACAGACGGGCAGACTGAGAGGGTTAATCAGATGCTGAAGGAAATGTTAAGGATGTGCATCTTAGATTTTGGGGGAGGTTGGGAGCGATACCTTTCGTTGGTAGATTTTTCTTATAATAACTCTTACAATTTTACCATTGGCATGGCACCATTCGAGGCATTTTATGGGAGGCCTTGTCGTTCGCCCGCTGGCTGATTAGAAGTGGGGGACAATAAGTTATTGGGGCCAGAGATGATACAGGAGATAACTGCTAAGATTAAACTTATTTGGGGATGTATACAGATAGATCAAGATAGGCAGAAGAGTTATAATAATACCGATCGAAGACACGTTGATTTAGAGGTTGTGGATCAGGTGTTGGTACGGGTGTCACCCATTAAAGGGGTCATGAGATTCGGTAAGAAGGGGAAGTTAGTGCCTAGGTATGTGGGACCTTTTCCTATTATTGAGAGAGTAGGAACGGTAACATATAGATTGGGTTTACCGGAGCATCTTCAGCGGATACACGATGTGTTCCACGTGACATCACTAAAGAAGTACAAGAGGAGAGAGGGAGCTTTCTGGCACGTTTCACTCGTAGATATTGATTTGCAGCCAGACATCTCATATGAAGGGAGACCCACGGCTATTCTGGATTGTAGTGAGCGAAAGCTATGGTATAAGTTGGTACCTCTAGTCAGAGTTCAGTAGGGGCACCACAATGTTGATAAGTCTACTTGGGAGAGGGATGATGATGTGCGAGAGCAATATCTAGAGTTGTTTAGTGCAGGTATGACCTAATTTCAGGGACTAAATTCCTTTGTAAGGGGGAAGTATGTAATATCCCGTATTTCTCCATGAGATTTAATTAATTCGATAATTAAATTATTTATTTTAAATTACGAGAAGGAAGTAATTTAATTAAATTGGATAATAATGTGATTATTATATATTAATCGAGAGTGAAATAATGATTGATATTATGAATTATATTTACTTAGTGAATAGTAAATAATTGATGATTAGAAATTACACCATAGCGAGTGATATGGGCGTAATAGGAATTTATCTCAACCGAAAGTCACGTGTAGACTAACTTGGGGTCGAGATGGAATATTTATTTATAGTGACTTGGATGATGATTTTGAGATCACAAATGAGTTCGAAAGGGTCGAATTAGTCCAAATAGTATACCCGGGTATGTGGATTGAGTCACAAAACAATTTTAGACCATACCGGGACCATATGAGGGTATTTTGGTCATTTTACATTAGGGGGTTGAGAGACCTACGAATTTACAAACTCTATATCAGCTTATAAGGATTGGAGTCTAGGGTTTAGAGGTTAGAAAACTTAGAGAATATATTAGAGAAAGAGAGAGAACAATTGCGGAGCCTAAGAGAGAGATTTTGAGGAATTTAGAGTGTGATCTTGCACCATTAACAAGTTGGGAGTGAAGCTTGGAAGATAAGACACACCATTCAACATCTCATTCATGAAATCTGCACATCTAAATTAAGGTAAATGTTTATATACATATTTTTTGAAGTTATAATACCCATGTGCTTAGGGTTTGATTTATTTGTGAATAAATTGGTGATCTTGAAAGGGAATAATGGATTAAACTCAAGTTATGGGTAGGATTTCCATACAGTTTAATTTGATGATGTAGAGAATTCGAAATCAGTAGATATATGATTATCTCTACTAAATAAATTTGGGTGTATGTTGAGATATAGAGGAAGAACATGAAAAGCTAGGGATTTTGATGATTTGATGATTTAATCCATTATTGATTATGAATCGTAATGTTTTGATGTGGAATTTACGTTAGAAATCATCCTAAGACATGTAGAATAGGTTTGCTATAGTTGGTTTGGTGAAGTATCATGTAATACACAAGTGTAAAAATGGTGGAAAACGCATAAAAACCAACGAACAAGTTAAACTGTCACAAATCGAATCGATTCGGCCAGAACCGAATCGATTCGACAAGGCGAATCGATTCGGGCTCCTGGCAAATTGAATCGACTACCCAGAAAAGATGAGATTTTTTCTTTTAAGCCTAGAATGCCTAAATTGTCATCGGGGAAACGTTTGGGACTTTGATGAAATATGATGTGGGATTGTTTACATTACAGTAGGCCTATGATAGAGTAATGAGCTTTGACTTATTGAGGGGATTAAAGTGATGTTTAAATAGGCTTAATTATGACGTAATTTTACTCGAGAAGATGAGAATACATTTACGAAAAAACGTGAGAGATCTTAATTGTATATACCAGTAGGGTAAGGAGGACTTAGCTACTGAAATAAAGGAAGGGGAAACTAGGTCCCTTAGAGTAGAAATTAATACTCGGATAATACGATAGTGAGTTAAATCGTATTGTAACAAGTACGGGGAGTATGTCAGTGAATTATACTATGTACGAACGATGATAATTAGGTTATGTGAATACCTACTGAATATGTATATATATAGGTTGTGTGCGTACTTATATGATTGATATTATGAGTTTGCATACCAACGCTGCTTGCTATCACCGGAGGTTATCGCGTAGTGGGCGATCCCACCTTGACGATTCCAATGAGGTCTGGATTGGTGCCCTAGAACATAGAACTAAGGGAAGCTCGCTATGTGTTTGTAAATTTATAAAATACCGCAAGTACACGGACTATTATTATTGACTTGATTGGAGGAAAATGTCGCCTACATTTTCATTGCACACCTTTCCAAAATTTTCTTCACTTTTACCCCCCTTTATTGAATGTGCTTCTGGAAAAAAACTACACCAAACGTAAAGAGTGAGACACAAAAAAAATAAAGAAAAGAAAGGAAAGAAAAAATATAACAAGACACACGCACTATAGGGGTATTTATCACAAAAAAAAATAACAAAGCACACTTATGAAGCAATTTATTATTTTTTAATCTTCAGAAAAACAGAACGACTATGAAAATAATTTTTTTTTGAATTTTTGATTTTTTTAAATTTCATTTCTTTTATTTTTTTTGTCTTTAATGAATTTTTTACTAACAAAATAGCGAAAAGTAAAAAAAAAAACTAGTTCGAAAGTCATGACTTCTTTAAAAAAAATCGAACAAATTTCCGGCAATGGCGCTAAAAACTTGTTTGTCAATTTATAAAATACCGCAAGTGTACGAGCTATTATATAATAGCGAGTGTAAGGACGAGTCGAACTCACAAGAATTTGTTAATTTCTTCGTTCAAAATGATCGTGACTGTCAAACTAGACTAGATGGGTTTAGAGATAAGAGATAAGATGTAATATTAAACTATGCTAATACAATTAAAAAGTGCGATTACAAAATATAAAAACTAGTGTTTGAGAAACTAGAAAATTGGATCCATTTATCACGTTCAACTAATATTATGTAATAATTTAAACTCGTCATTCCCGATTTTATAACTCAAATTAAACCGACTCTCGTCATATTTAATTCAGAAAAAATACGGTTAAGTTCACAATAAAATTTAACGTCTCTAAATTTGGACAGCTAAAATCCATACTCCCTTAAACGTTCACTTTTAAATCTCAAAATATAGTCTTTAAGCATGGACTATCAATTAATTTAATAAAAGTATAACCCATCAAAAAGTACTCATACATAAAATAAAAAAATGATTTTTTTCAAACAATGCCGAAGGTTTAAACACACTCTCATGTTGTTTTAAATGAATACCGAATTTTTAAAACTTTTAGAACATGTCGGGAAATAAAGAAGAATTTAAACTACACACAATATTAATCAAACATAATAAACTTCACCTAGTCCTAGTAAAGAAATTAAGCTAGCATAATTGAAGACAAAAAAAATGCAAGAATGAATATTAATTCTCATTAATAAATCAACTTACAAAAATAATCGATTTTTACAATTGATGTTGACAAAACTTTTCCCACAAAATAATTCCTAGCCCTCAATAAAAATATACTCTCAAAATAAAGGAACCAAAATCTATCTCTCAAAGCTCTCTCTAAAATTCTACACCAAAATAATGAGCTAAATGGTCTTATTTGTAGGCTTAGGAATGAACTATTTGAGATGAAGTAAAACTCTCTTTGAATGGTTGTATTTGAGTAGATAATTATCTCATGGAGTCTTGGGAAGAGTTGAAGATAATTAAAAAATATTTTAAAAAAAACATTAATTATCCCCAATTTCGGCACTATTAACGTCATTATTCACAACACCATCTTTAATCTCATTTTTGACCTTCACAACTTCAAAATATCATTTTCGTACGAACTTTAAAGTTGTGAGTCTTATCAAGACCTTTCCGAAAAGCTATGACACGACCTTAACGCACACTCGAGCAATTTTATAAAAAATATTTAGTACAGTTGTGTCAACCGTGTCGTGTCGTACCGCATCGCGACGTATTCTGACAATTTTTCGCACATCGACTCCTTTGTTGTCCAAATTTACGAGGTACCTATAACAATTCAAAATAAAAATAATTAAATCAAATTTAGGGTCATAAATATCTAGAAAATTACACAATTACTCATCTTTGCATTTTAGCTCCTGAAATTCATAAATTGCTCATTTTAATTCGAAATTCAACCAAATTTTCGAGAGAACTTTATTTTTCCTAGATAAGCATTTAAAAATTATTTTCAGGCCCATTAAGTTTTGAAAATTATTATTTCACCCCCAGAGTTACTAAAATTTTATTTTTAACTCAAATTTTGTTTAAACTTGTAATTTTCTTTTATTTTACGAAAATGACTCTAAAAGTTCATTATTTATGATAAAATGGGCTTACCAAGGCCTAGATTGAGGGCATAATTCATACAAAATAATGCACTCATCAAATACCCCCAAACCTAAACTTTTTTAGTCCTCGAGCAAAACTAAGATTTTAAAATCTAACTCATTTTCGTAGGAATCACGATTGCACTTGGCATGTTCATCAGACCTTTAAACCTCTAGATCACCTTAATGGATGAGTTTTGTCTCATGAGGGTTTGCAGTGAATATAATCACAAAATTCAAAAACTCGACTCAATACAAATGACTCAAAAGTAATATAACCAAGTTTGAATGCAAACTTCATAAATATAGTAGAATTTCACTTTTCAATTTAAGTTATCGTGTATGTGTGCATAGCCAATATAACCGCCCATTTCAAAAGATTTGATCATTACATTTCATATCTGAAAGTTCGTTTTGATTTCAAAATATCGCAGAGTGTACTCTCAATCGAACACTCGAAAATGGGTTATTTTCTCTTGGTATATGTGAATAAAAGAGTAAATTTAAATGAACAAATTTCACATATACATGATCAAAGACGAACTTTTTTTATAATGGATGAATATGATCTTATGAATGGAAAATCGATTACTTGTTGAAAATGTTGAATCGCATAATAGATCCATTTCATCTTCTCTCCACACTATAATTAAATTCTCTTGAGATCGATTATGACTTTCTTTGGTTGTATTATAGGCTTGGATTTGGATAGAAATAATGGTTTTTGGAGTTCAAAATTTTTGAGAATATATAAGTTTTTCGGTATATTGACTTTTAGTCACTTTTTCTTCCAACCTTCATTTTTTCCACGTACTCCTTTTTTTTCATTCATTATTTCTTTTCTTTTCTTTTCTTTTCTTTTCTTTTCTTTTCTTTTCTTTTCACACATCATTCTTTTGCAAACTTATTTTTTTTCCTTTTTCCTTATCGTAATTTTTACCCTAGTACTCTCAGAAAATGGGTATGGATTTTTATTTTTAGGGGCTTTTAACTCCCTGCTGGAATTGGATAGGATAATGAGTTTTCAACAAAAAGGCATATTTTCTTTTTGGCTCAAATGGGCTTGCAACGGAATAATGTAAAAATATTGGAGTTTAGGCTTAATTTTGGGCTTTCAAACGATGGACTAATCTCATTTCTCAAGTTTTGTTGAATTAATTTGTATCTCAAGATGACTTGCTAAGACTTCTAGTGCTTAAGATTCACATTTTATCTTCTTATTTTCAGTAATCGAACGAAACAATGAATTTGAGATCATCAACAAATTTATCACTGAAGGAAAGTTTGAATTATTTTAACTCGGATTGATTTAATCTCTCGAAAATGATGAATGGCACAAAAATCTCACCAGGATAAAATCTGCACATTTATTCGTTAAGCATATTAGCTTTCGCCTCAATATCCATTTTCAATCATATTATATGGCTAATGTAAAAGTTTTTATAAGTTGATAGATCTATGAATTAATTATATATTAAGAAATCGTTTCAAAACTTAATTATATTAAAATCTTTTTGAATTTTTGAAAGTTTTCTGATTTTTTTCCAAAAATACCATCCTTAGCCCCAAACCTAAATTTTACATTGTCCTCAATGTGTGCTTAAGATGAAAATATGGACAAAGAAAATAAAGTACATAAGTAAAAGGACGATATTACCCATGAATTTCAACTTGTGTTACCAACTTCCCACCGATCTCACATGCATCGCATCATAAATAAAAAGTTTAAACAATTGGGAGTCAACCCAATAGAAAGAGTATACACATGGAGGCACATAATTAATGTGATGAGTGAAATTATCGAGATGCACAATCACATTATAACAAAGATGGTAAGTATCACAAAGACTATCATAATGAAATTTCGAATGACACACTATGCCTAGGTTTCCCTCAAACTCGAGAATGAATAAATCAAGATCCAAATCGGATGATACTTTTGTCATGTCCTCGATTTCATCCAAATACTCAAATGACACAGGTGGACGTGGTGGAACAGGACAATACGACATGACAAAATATGCATCACTAGGTGGAAACACTCGAATGATTTTTTTAATCTCATCACTAACAGATAAAAACTCACGTGTCGGCATATTCTCTAAAGGATCGAGCTTGCGTTCACAGAGAAGGAATTGATATATCTTATCATCCCAGGCTCTCTCATCTAAGTAACAAAAAGAATCCAATAAAGATTGGATTTCAACAGTAAGATCCTCATCAACCGGGTCGAATTCTTTCAAGACTCATATCTAGAGACAAATCAAGTGGCTAAGTACGTAGATCGGATGTGTAACTATCCCATGGGGTAGTGACGTCGTTCACTTCTTTAACATACTTGACTTCAGTCTCTCTATCATCAGATGATGGCCTTTCGAAATTAAACACATTCAAAACCATGGTCATGTTCCCGAATGACATTTTCAGTTGCCCACTACGACATCGAATGATAGCGTCGGAGGTGGCCAAAAGGGTCGACCGAGGATGATCGGAATTTGTGTGGGTGAGTTTAGTGCATATTGTGTGTCCAAGACCACAAAGTCTACTGGAAAGACAAAATCACTTACTTTAATTAATACATCCTCTACAATACCTTTAGGCACCTTAATGGATCGGTCGACTAAGGACAAGGCCATCTTAGTGGGCTTTAACTTCCCCAAACCTATTTTCTCGTATACGGTGTATGACAAAAGGTTCACGCTTGCTCCTAAGTCTAGCAGGGATTTCTCGAAGTGATGCTCCCCTATCTTGATAGATATCGTCGGCGTCCCGGGATACTTGTACTTGACGAGAGTTCCTATAGGAAATGATCGAGCTATCTTGCTCGGCAAGAAAATATTTATTGGGCACGTTGTTGTTTCTCTTGAAGGTACAAAGGTCCTTCAGAAATTTGTCGTAGGATGGGACTTGTTGTATAGCGTCAAGTAGTGGGATATTGATTTGTACTTTCTTGAACTCTTTCAACATCTTATCAAATTGCGCCTTCTTCTTTTGTGGCACCAAATAATGGGGAAACACATCTTTTGGGACATAGGTCTCTACAAATGGTTCGGAAGATAAGGGTGGGGAGGAAGTTGGATCCACATGTGGATCTTCCTTCTCCTTACGTTTCTCAGATTCACTCTCAATGGTTGGTGAGATATTATTTTTGACTTACTTTCTGGACTGAAGCATGATGATGGATTTGACATCCTCTTGGGTTTGTGATGAACAAACGCCATCTTGAACAATATATTGACCTTTAAGCATGTTCCTTTTAGAATTGGGCTCAGGTTGACTCAGGAATATTCCCTTATTTCTCTCACTCAACGCATTCGCTAATTGGCTCACTGGAACCTCAAGTTTGGCTATGGATTGATTGTTTGCATGCAAGCTCTATTAGGTGGATTGGAGGACACTCTGAGTCGACTGCTGAAATTGGAGGGTACTTTGAGCAAGCAAATTCATCGTATCCTCTAAAGATTGGATTTTTTTGGGATGAATGATACGATGGTTCAGGGGCATTCTTTTGAAAATCTGGAGGTGGGTTGCCAAAAGATTGACCTCCAATTTCTTGGTATTGAACCTTAGACCATGAAAAATTAGGTGGTCCCACAACCCCGAATTATACGCATTGGAATATCGATCACACTTTAGCCTATTTTGGTAAAGGTCATTGGCTTGCTTGGTACGTGCCTTATGGGTCGAAAGGGCGGGGAAATTCTCAACTAAGTGGTCAAATGCATCGCGAAGTATACACATAGGGGGACCTAAATTTTGAAAGACCACAGGTGCGATTCGATTACCCTTTTTTGCTCATCTCTAAAGCTTCTAAACGTCGGTCCAATGTGGCCACTTTGACATTTAAATCATAACTTTGTTCGAATTAGTGAGCAAAACCCTTACTGGACGTGGTGGACCTAGATTCTCTATTGGGTGCCCATCGCTGGGACTTTTTTCATATGGTTTTTAGGAATACCCATGCGTAGACCTCACTTTTCTCGGTAAAATAACCGTTACATAGTGACTCAAGCATAGTTCGAGTATTACAATCGAACCCTTCATACAAAATTTGGACGGTTTCCCATCTCAATCCCATGGTGCGGACATTGCAGTAGTAAATCCTTAAACCTCTCCAAATATATCCACAAGGCTTCTCCTTCCTTTTGGTAAATGTGTTGATGGCGTGACGTATCGACCCTGTCTTTTAGTTGGGGAAGGATTTTTGCAGGAAAGCGACACTCATTTGGTTCCAAGTGGTAATGGATTCGGGTTTTAACGAATTAAACCAACTTTTGGCTTTGTCTTTCAATGAGAAGGGGAACAATTTAAGTTTGACAATCTTATCGGTGAGTTGTTGATACTTAATGGTCCCACAAATCTCTTCGAATTCATGCACGTGGAGGTAGAGATCCCCTTTTTCGATACCTCGAAACACAGGCAACAATTGGATTGTTCCCGAATGGAATAAGAAATTGTTCGTATTGTGATCGAGTAGAAGGATGCATGGAGGTTGACTAAACCTAGTCAGATAAAGGTAATCTTTAAGGTCACATTGTGCTAACTCGTCTCCCATCTCGGTGAATATTGAAAATCTACCTACGTAAGTATCAAGAATGCTAGACCCTACACTTGACAAACGACTGGTATGATTTCGAAATCAACTTCGCATACACTCAGCTCACTCGATTTTTTTTATGGTGAAGAGAAAAAATATTTGAGTCAAACCACATAATTCCAAGCTAACACACTGTAAATTGAATTATCTACTTTAGGTGAGGGGAATTTTAATTTTAAAATCTAGTTTTTTCGAGATCAATCGATGACAGCAGGGGTCTCCGAATTAATCTCCCTAATTAGACAACTCATACTCTTTGACAAGGGAGAATTTAAAAGACGTCAAACTATGGTGATCGCCTCAAATCTCGCTTTTTCCTCCAGGAAGGTGGCCGGTACGAAGACTCATTAAAAATCACCAATCCTAGACAAAGTGAAACAATATCGATTTGACAAGTTCGCATTGTAGTAGCTTTTAATTCTAGCCTCATTAAGAGGTTTCCTATGAGCTATGTGATATCATAAAGTCAATGCCTACTAGATTTAAATTAAATATGATGGCTCGGGATATCCAAATGCTTGCTTAATTAGTGATTTTCTGGCCAAGGAAGGGTGATGAAATCCCCACCTTATCTTTCACACGGGTTTTGTCCATAAGTCAATTTGTGCAACGCGCTAAATTAAATGTGAATTTAAACCATATAGGAGCACACAAAAACATACCTCTAGCGTTGATTTTTTACGGCCACTTGTTTACGCCGAGCCCCAGTTTCAGTTGACGTTGATCGGAGGAAAATATTGCCTATGTTTCCGTTGCACAGCTTTCCAAATTGTTCTTCACTTTTCCCCCCTTTTTTTAATGTGCTTTTAGAAAAAAAGAAATTACATCAAACGTAAAGTGCGACACACAAAAAAAATAAAGAAAAGAAAGGAAAGAAAAACATTAACACGACACACGCACTAGTGGGGTATTTAATAAAATAAAGAAAATAACAAAGCACACTTATGAAGCAACTTATTTTTTTATTTTTTTTAATTCTAGAAAAAAAGAACGACTACGAAAAGATATTTTTTTTTTGAATTTTCGTTTTTTTGAATTTTTTTTTTGTCTTTTACGAAAATTTTACTCATAAAAATAAGAAAAGTAAAAAAAAAAAACATAGTCCAAAAGTCACAACTTCTTAAAAAAAAATTGAACAAATCCCTAATAACGGCGCTAAAATTTGTTTGTCAATTTATAAATTACTGTAAGTGTACGGGTATTATATAATAGCGAGTGTAAGTACGGATCGAACTCACAAGAATTTGTTAGTTTCTTCGTTCAAAATGATTGTGATTGTCCAACTAGACTTGATGGGTTTAGAGATAAGATGTAATATTAAACTAAGCTAACACAATTAAAAAGTGCGAGTGCAAAATATATAAACTAGTGTGTGAGAAACTAGGAAATTGGATCCATTTATCATGTTCAACTAATATTATGTAATAATTTAAACTTGTAATTCTCGATTTTATAACTCAAATTAAATTGACTCTCGTCGTATTTAATTCGAAAAATAACACGCTTAAGTTCACAATAAAATTTAACGTCTCTAAATTTAGACGGCTAAAATTCCTATTCCCTTAAAAGTTAGCTTTTAAATTGCAAAATATAGTCTTTAAGTATGGACTATCAATTAGTTTAATAAAAGTATAACCCATCAAAAAGTACTCATACATAAAATAAAAAAATATTTTTTTCAGAGAATGCCGAAGGTTTAAAACACACTCTCGTGTCGTTTTAAATGAATACCGAATTTTAAAACTTTTAGAACATGTCAGGAAATAAAGACGAATTTAAACTACACACAATATTAATCAAACATAATAAACTTCACCTAGTCCTAGTAAAGAAATTAAGCTAGCATAATTTAAGACAGAAAAATGGAAGAATGAATATTAATTCTCATTAATAAATCAACTTATAAAAATAATCGAGTCTTACAATTGATGTTGACAAAACTTCTTCCACAAAATAATTCTTGGCCCTCAATAAAAATATACACTCAAAATAAAGGAACCATAAACTATCTCTCAAAGCTCTCTCTAAAATTCTACAAAAAAATAATGAGCTAAAAGGTCTTATTTATACGCTTAGGAATGAAGTGTTTGAGATGAAATAAAACTCTCTTTGATTGGTTGTATTTGAGCAGATAATTATCTCATTGAGTCTTGGGAAGAGTTGAAGGTAATTGAAAAGTCTTTTTAAAAAAAAACTTTATTATCCCCAATCACGTCACTATTCACAACACCATCTTTAATCACATTTTTGACCTCCAAAACTTCAAAATCTCATTTTCTTCTGAACTTCAAAGTTGCGAGTCTTGTCAAGACTTTTTTGAAAAGTTATGGCACGGTCTCAACGGACACTCGAGCAATTTTATAAAAAATATTTAGTACAGTTGTATCAACCGTGTCGTGTCGCGACGTATCTTGACAATTATTTACACATCGACTCATTTGTTATCTAAATTTTTGGGGTACTTGTAAAAATACAAAATAAAAATAATTAATTCAAATTTAGGGTCATAAATATTTAGAAAATTACATAATTACTCATCTTTGCATTATCGCCCCTGAAATTCATAAATAGTTTTTTTTTTAATTTGAAATTCAACCAAATTTTAGAGAGAACTTTATATTGCCTAGATAAGCATTTAAAAATTATTTTCAGGCCCATAAAATTTTAAAAATTATGATTTCACCCCTATAGTTACTAAAATTATATTTTTAACTCAAATTTTATTTAAACTTGTATTTTTATTTTATTTTATGAAAATGACTCTAAAAGCTCATTATTTACGATACAATGGGCCTAACAAGGTCTAGATTTAGACATAATTCATACAAAATAATGTACTCGTCACTATGTGATGTGAGTTAGTGAGACCAGCATGTCATTTGGGTATGTTAGGTATGTGCGTAGCCCAAAGGTTTAGAACTATGTTCACCTCCACCATTGTTATTTGATTTTGGATTTGAGGAGACATGCCAAACCAATAGTTCCCATTTAGTACGAGACTTGGACTGATAGCAGAGTATGCCTATTGTAATTCCCCGTATTTTTTATAATTTTTAAGTATTGAATTAATTAAATTAAATATGGAAAATAAATTGATAATTAATCCGGATTAAAATAAATAGATAATTAATCAGGATTAAAATAAATATTAGCTAGCGAGATAAGAGTTAGTATTTATTAGTGAGAGTTATATTGAATATTACTAAGTGAATAAAGTAATATATGATTGTAAATTTATGAAAATTATCGCGAGTGAGAAACACGACAATTACGGTAATTAACTCGGGACGCGCATGACAGTCGTGTCGGGATGCAATTTAATGGAATGCAAATTAATTTATTTTTAAGTCATCCATATGGTCATTTTGAGTGCTCCATAATGTTCGGAAGGTTCGAGATAGGCAGAAAAGTTTATCAGGGGGTTTGGTTTGAGTCCTGGAGCAATTTTAGGCCAAACCGGCACCCCGAGAGGGCGATTTGGTCATTTATATTTTTGGGTGAACTGTACCTACGAAAATTGGAGAGGTATATCAAATTAGAAATTTGGGGATTTGGGTTATTATTCACAAAACCTAATGGAAAGTCACAGAGGAAGAGGGGGAGCTAATTCTAGGAGGTTCAAGGCCAAACCCCCACCTCTCCACCAATCCCACCTCCGAGATCGCCGGATTATTGATCGAAAAGTGAGGAACACCATTAGTATCATCTTCTTCAACGGATCAGACCTACACACCATAGGCAAATGTTTATCTTGCTCTCTCAGTGAATTGATATATCATCCATGATAGATTATGATTGATTTTTATGAAATTGATGAACTTGGACTTAAAGAATTGAGATAATAAAATTCATGTTCTTGAGTAGGAATGATTTTGATAGATGAACCCTATTATGTGTAACATAAAACCCACAAAATTATATCTATCTTGGTGAAGAAATATGAGTTGTATGATGTTCTTAAAGGAAGAATGAGAAACTAGGGTTCTTGAGGTTTAATCTTGAATTAACCCCAATTAACTGATGCCCTTTGATGAGATTGTGATCCTTGATCATTAAAACTTATGTAATTATGTTAGTATAACATTTGTTATGATTGAATTGGTATTTGGGGTGATTAAACTAAGGATTTGAATTGAATATTGGAGAAATCCGTATGAACAGTAATGCAAAATTTTCAAGACCTATAGAGGTGAATCGCCGAATCAATTCGGCAAGGAGACCGAATCGATTCGGCTGCCCAGTTTTGGCCAGTTTTCTCCTTTTGTTTAATAAAGTTAGAAAATCATTTGGGACTTATACTTGTGAATCATTTTTTGTAAATATTTGGACTTATGTTAGAATATCAGTAGGCCTAGGATGGGAATTGGACTCGACCTTATAATGGTATGTTTACGTATAAACGTAATTAAGTTAACGAGAGAGAATTACGTAACTTAGAGAATAATCCAAATCTCGTGAATTTGAGGACAACTATGGCTTAGACCAGTAGGTTAGACTGAGCTACCTACTGATATTATGTGTAAAGTAAAGGACGCCTTTTGAGTGATGAGAAATACTCAAGAGCATACGTTGAAAAGTAAAGTTATAATTCGATAATATCTAGGATATTCGAGAGATAAATGTAATACATATATGGCTTGTGATATGGGACATGTGCATACCTATATCGATAATATATAGATAGGTGGTGTGAATACCTATTACTTGATTTATTATATGTATTGACATACCTACGCTGCTTGCTATCACGGGAAGTTGTGAAGGAGACAATCTTATCTCGAGGAGCCTTCAGGGGGATATTTGACTTGTACCTTAGAACATATGAGTTAGGTTGGATTGCCATTCGTGTGAACAATGGTATTGAATGGTCGTTTGGGTACGTAAATATATGAGTAGCCCAAAGGCTTAGAGCTATGTTCGCCTCCAATATGTGTGATTTGTATTTATGGTTCGTGAGAGATACCGAACCGATTGTTCTTATTTAGTACGAGATGTACCAGTTCTTGATAGCAGAGTATGCATGCACCGCAGTTGTGTCTCAGGGTGCCGTATTAGTATATATATATATATATATATATATATATATATATATATATATATATGACAATGTGATGATTATATATATACTTGTGATTTGATCTACTGTGTGAACTTGTAGATAAGTAAGATAGTGAAATCTGAATTAACCTAAGTGTGAGAATGCTTAACTTTAATTGGGAAGACTCTTACTTTAATGAATAGAAATGGAAAGATTTAAAAACCTTTTGTGTGGGGAATACATGTGGCACAATGAGCTATTAGATTCGATAAATAATAAAGTGTAACTAGTTAGACATGGTAGCATTAACTAGAAGGTGTTTGAGGTACGTTAGGCATGTACAATAGTTGAGATGTGTGAATCTCAAGATAGAGCCCACAAATCTAACATGTATATAAATCAACTGCTAAGCATTTTAAATATTTGCTAAACTATTTTAAAATATTTTCACTCAATCTCTGACCCGTTTCTTACAAATCTCTTTTTCTTGGGCAAAATATTTTAGGTGTCTAGCCACCGGGACGCCAAGCATAGATTATCAGATGAGTTGACGTGCTGCAGCTGTAGCGGGAATTGTAGGTCCTCGTTATTAGACGCCTTCACTTTAATTCATTCAGGTCAGGTCGCCTATTCTTAGTTGTCATTTATTTCAGAAACATTGTACTCATTTATTTCAGTTTGATTAGACTCTGTTTTATTATGAATCATTGTAATTGAGACTTTTAGCTGGAACGTTTATTCGAGTATTATTTATTCAGTCAAATGGTTTCTTATTTATTATTCTCCTATTCACGAGAATGGTGAATGTGTTTGATAATCTGAGAACGATTGAATGTTAATTAAATGGTTAAACGTTTTTGACACTAGCTTAATTAATTATTAGGTGATTAATGAAATAAAAAGTTTTCGACATTGATGCTAAGAATGAACCAACTGGATATTCCGATTTAATTTAATAAAGGATTGATCACCCAATATTTAATTGAGTGGGGTATCACAGGTGGTATTAGAGCATCAGGTTCTAGAATCTTTAGGATCTGTGCAGCTTTTTATGTTTCAGCGTAGCGTTATTGATAAAGAGCCCTATCATATGATTATTATATTCCTCTATGTTTTCGATTTACGTTTTCCCGCTACTATGTAATGGATGTAATTCATATACGAGTTCGGTTGGTCTTTATACACCAAACATTACGAGATCACCAACGAGGGACGTTAGAAGGATTGCAGGAGGAGAGGTGCAACAGAAAGATTAGAGTATTCTGCAGACAGTGATCGAAATAGAAGTCACTAGGATTATCGTTTGGGCGGGTAATAATAGAATAATCGCCCGAGGGTGGTGGATTCCCCAAGAACCGTCATAGAAAACGATGGTAAAAATTTCAGTCTCACCCAGTGTATGTTGATAAGGGGGAAGTCAGAGGGAATCTTATTGAGAGCCATTTATTATGATGCAAGGAAGAGAGAAAGTGATATTGGACAATGGCAGTAGGGAATCCAAACGCAATTGTGTAGGGTGGAGTGCAGTTACACCCAAGATTTAATTTCAGGCTAATTTTTTTTTAGCTCAGAGGAGCAGTATAAAGTTATTAGAGTCAGTCACTACATATAAAGAAGTATGGTTGAAATTTAACGAGAAATATGGGTATGGATTGACTGTGAGGTCTTCAATTTACTGGTCTAACAGAGATGCGATGGATTTTCGAAACTTATCACAAGTGAATAAGATAGGGACCGATTGTGAGAGAGTGATTGATTTACTTAACAAACTTCGTACTCGACAAATGGGGTACATAGAAGGAAAAAGCGTCTATAGTTGATAAGATACCCGTGAGTATGATATGAAAATGTGAATGGAAATTCGGCCAGGATGACTAGAGTCGACGTCGCCAAGGTCATAGGTTTTCAATATTATATTAATGCTTCCCTGAGAAGGGAGCCAAGAGTGTTGGAGAATCTAATCGAGGAGCAAGACTGGAGTAAACAGTTCTAGAAAAACGCCACATGAGGCTATACCCAGTAGGGGACTCATTTAGATGATTTTTTATCGATAGATTTCCTACAAAGTGACGAAGGAGTCAATCAGGGCCATAAAAACCAATAATATGTTCCATAGGGCCAGCAGAGCCAAAAGAACAACGAGAGTAGAATTTTGTGGCCAAGATTACAAGTCCGAGGGAATGACACCACGAAAGGGTCAGTGAGGCCAGAGATGAGGTACAACACATAAAGGAGTCCTATGGGTGGAGAGTAGGGTCGCCAGTGTTGAACTTGTTCACAGTGAGATAGTGAGACTAGTGAGACTGGGAAAGGTGCCCGTAGGGCACAACAATAGGAAGAGTAAGATCTTCACCAAGGGAAGTGGGCTTAGAGATTTAGGCCCAGAGGTTACCAACCTGAGAAGGGTGGGTTCCAATAGGATCATCAGGGTCCTTAGAAGCAATAACATCGCATTTCCCTAGGCCATCAGAGCCAACACTACACCAAATCCTGCGAATGGTCACGCCCAGTTGATTACGGCCCAAGTACGCGATCAGCTGATCGCGGACTTGGGCCGTGACCATCTCAATTTTTGGCGTGACCATATTCATTACCACACTGAGTTATGGATGCTCTGAAAGTGGTCACGACTCAAATCCCTGGCCACTGTGGGTCACGGAGTTTGGCTATGACCAAGTCGTGACCATCTTGGCACCAAATTCATGCCACAATTCGCTCCAATTTTGGTCGCGAATGGGTCGCGGACTTGGACCATGACCATAGGCATAACGAAGCACAAAACACACACACTGAGGGTCACGAATGGAGTCCGTAGCCATTTCCTGGCGTGGGTCACGGCTATGGGTCGTGACCATACCTTATTCAAGCAATGGTTCTAATGCTTAAGGCCATAACCAGGTTCAATCCAACAACACCCTGACCTCATTTATTGGTCTTACATGGTGGGTTACGGCTCTAGGCCGTGACCAGGTTCAGAACTTAAAACAAAACACCCACTGCAATTTCATTTATGTCGAACCATTTCAGTGTCTAAAGGCTGTGCGATTTGTGCGATTTCATTGCAATTTGTCTAAAGGTAAGGGTGTATGTATAGATTCATTTCGATTGCATTTCGATTTCACTTCAATTTGTGCGATTTCGTCATTTCTATCTAAAACCCTAATTTTTGTGTATGTATGTATAGATTTATGTTTGTATGTGTGTATGTGTGTGTGTATGCATAGATTTATGTGTATATGTATATTTATGTGTGTAACTATGAACAAATAAATTATTTTTTATGTCAATAAACCATATATTGTATGTGTGTGTATGTATAAATTTATGTAAAAAAAAAATATTAAGGTTTAGTAAACCCTAAATTGTATGTGTGTGTATGCATAGATTATGTCAATAAACCCTAGATAGTATGTGTGTGTATGTATAGATTATTCCAATAAACCCTAGATTGGATTTGTGTATATTTTTTTGACAAAATATTATTCAAAACCCTAGACATTATATTTTTTTGACAAAATATAATTAAATGGAATTTTAATGAGTAAAAAAAATTTACATTCACCTTATTGTGGGTTATATGCATGTCATCATATTATATTGGGAGTTATATGCGTGCCAAGATTTTTTTTGATAAAATATAATTAAATGAATTCTTTTTTACATTGTATTGAGGGCATGTCGTTATTTTTTAGGATAATTCTAGGCTGACACACAAAATTGGGCATGACAATGCCTTTAATATTGAATATGTTGTTCATTGATTTTAGGAAGAAGATGAAGTTAAAGGGTGTTAGCAAATATGGCTATTAGTAAGATTTTCATAATAATTATTATTGTTTTATAAATATAGAAAATATGGCTATTAGTAAGTTTCTATGACGATCTTAATCTTTAGCAGGAGCTCTTTCGGCGATTTTGTGCGATTTTCCATTTTCGTAGATTCTTTCCAGACAAAGCAGAGTAATTGACCTCCCTAACAGAGCAACTTTAGTAAAAAAATTTTTGGTTGTAGGTAAACAGTAATACAATATCTAAAATAATTTTTGAACTCTTATTTCCATTTTTTATTTATTGAAACTAAAGTAGATTGTGTGCAAATGTTGAATGATTTTTAAGGTTACTAATAACCCTTATTTCATTTGTATACAAATGAGCTAAAGTTTAGACCATGCCCAGTTGTCTTTGCATATTTTTCTCGTGGCACAAAAGCATGTATGTATAAGGTTCTTCAGGTAATTGTCTTGGATAACTTATATGAGAATGTGTTTAATGGTAAATTTAACTTTCCTCTCGCTTCTATTACGAGTTCAGATAAATCAGTTTTAATAATTTTTTCCCTTTTGGTTGCAGATAATTGAGGGGAAATGTGAAAAATATTTCAATCTGGTATGCTTTATTCATCTTATATGTATGTGTGTTTCTGTAACATTTTCAGTTTTCACCATACCTACCCCAAAAACATAGTCTCACAAAGGTTGGGTAGAAATTAATAATCATGTTCCCAATTAACATACCAATGTTCTGGGTGGGGGAAGGGGGGGTGAATAACATACTAATGGTAAAAAAAATTGTGTTTTCATTTTATGTGAGATAAGGGACGATTGTTCACGGTGATTCTGTAAACAAATGGTAAAAGAACTATAATACTATTGTCGTGTTGTGTTTTTGTGGCAATTAAGACTCGCATCAATCGTCTTATAGTGTCCTTCCTTCGTGTTATTCATGTTTTAGTTTTATTTTCGTGATATTCACGTCTTTACTTCTCCACTTTAAATATGAACCCCAAACGGCCCCGTGAGAGGCACCGACACCTCGCACGGGATCAATGTAACTCGTTGGAACTGACTGTGTGGTCACGGGACTTTTGATTTGAGAATATGACAATAATTTGAAAATATCTAGACTTAGACTTAAAAACATGACTTCAGAAGGGGAAATCCCAAAACAACCCCCAAATGGCCCCGTGAGAGGATCTAGACACATGTACCCAGCAGTTGGGATTGTGAACATCATATTACCTTATATTTAAGCATTGTAACCTAATAATCTAGGCCCATGAGAGAACCTAGAAGATTTTGTAAAGGTCCTATATTTTGTGAGTAATAAAAATATTAGGTTGAGGAGTTTTCCCTGTAAATATTGTGTTGCCATACTAATTGTGATTATGTGTATTACTAGTTGGATGGTTGTTGGTTTACTTGGTACTAACACCTCGTATGGGACAAATGTAACTCGTAGACTCCCGGTTTGAGAATACGATGATAATTTGAAAATATTTAGACTTAGGCTTAAAAACTTGGGTTTAAAGGGAGAAACCCCAAAACAGCCCCGTGAGAGGCATCGACACCTCTCACGGGACTAATGTAACTCGTAGAAACTGAGCGAATGGTCACGAGACTACCAGTTTGAGAATACGATGATAATTTGAAAAAATCAAGACTTAGGCTTAAAAACATGACACTAGATGGGGAAACCCCGAAACAGCTCCCAACCCGCCCAATGAGAGGCACCGACTCCTCACACAGGACCAATGTAACTCGTAGAACTGATCGCATGGTCACAGAATTCCCGGTTTGAGAATACGATGATAATTTGAAAATATATAGACTTAGGCTTAAAGCACGGCGTTAGATGGCGAAAACTCGAAACATCACCCGAACGACTCCGTGAGAGGCACCGACACCTCGCATCGGGCCAATGTAAACTCGTAGGAACTGACCATGTGGTCACAGGACTCACGGTTTGAGAATACGATGATAATTTGAAAATATTAGGACTTACGCTTAAAAACATGGCATTAGAGGGGGAAACCCCGAAAGATCCCCCGAACGGCCTCGTGAGTAGCACTGACACCTCGCACGGGACCAATGTAACTCATAGGAACTAACCGCGTGGTCACGGGACTCATTGTTTGAAAATACGTTGATAATTTGAAGATAGAGAATTTATGGTATCAGATCTTAGGCATACGATAACCTTCGGGTCTTGGGTATTGAGTCTAGCATGCGGGTTAGACATGTTTTCTTTGGAGATAGAGAATTTATGAGGACGTGTTAGGCCTCGTGGTGAGGATGTTTAGAATGGATTGAGGACTTTAGTGTTATGATTTTTGGGAAATAGAATCGAGTAGCATGTTATTTTTGAGCGTTAGGCTACGTCGAATTTTGAGGGAGAAATTTCTTGTTAGTGGGGAAGTATGTAACAACCCGAATTTTTTAAATGGGTATTTTAAAACTAATTTTAGAAAATTCGAGAAAATAAAAATTTTGGATTTAATTATTTTTGATAATTAAATATGTTGGTTTTTATATTCACAATTCGGAAAACTATCTTAAAAGACTCCTAATATGAGTGTATACAAGTCTCGGGAGGGGGGGGGGGTTAAAGAGTCCTCAAAACATAAAACTCTCTAAGACTCCTTAAAACATAAAATTCTCTAGAAAAATATATATATAAAAATATTCACCCGTCAGATCGCACTGAAATTTTTTGTGCAGCTTTCTCTCGTCTTCAGCTGCTATGCCCTTAAATTTTAGCCAAGTCCAACGGTCCGATTGTCCGTAATATTTTTTTTACTATTTGTATCTGATTAGAACTCTTTTCTTAATCAAACTCTTAATCCTTTATATATCAACAAATTAGTGGCTTGGCTTTTCAAATCACTTTTTCATCAACTTTTCAATCAGAAAATCTCTCCAAAATTATTCCCTTTTATCTAAAAACTTTAGCCCCAAAATTAATAAAGTGTTCGACTCAATATTTGAAGGCTTATTTGGTGTTTTCTCGAGTTTGGGCTAAACCGAGTTTTGATTATTTTGGTGAGATGAACGTGATGGTGCGATCTGATTTTTGAGGCAGAATATATGTGACGATTCATGTGATGATTTTGAGGTACGGGACTTACACAATATGCTCCTAAATTCTCTCGAGAATATTCCGTTTCTTTTCTGTGTCGATTGCACTCATGTTGAAATATGATATTCATTTGAAATCTGAAAATTTTGTTGGAATCTATTATTGATTCATTGTGATACATTATATTACGATTTGAGCATCGTGTCATGAGATTTTAATATGGCACGGAGAATGGGCAACCGCCAATAATCCAAAATTCGGATATGCTTGTGAATGCATAGGCACGGTGAGGTGAGGCCTGGTGACTCATTGATGTGTTATTGAGAAATTAATATTGATATAATGCTTGAGTGTTTCATTTGATTTGTATATGTGATTCGTATTGCTGCGATTTATTCACAGTGCTAATTATTTTTGAGCATCTATTCCTGTCATATTGTGTACTTCCCGTAATTTCTTTTAGTGGCAGTTTAGCATGGATAGGAAGATTTATTTATTTTATTTATAAATTGATGGTGTAATTAGTTGGAGAATTGGGTATTTTGAGAGACATTATTGTAAATCATTATTGTGGAAGTGTAACAATTTATGGATATTTTATATTTAAATTGTGGACATTTAGATGCTCTATACTCGTTATTGATGGTTTTAGTTTAGTTTTATCGTAGTAGCACGCCGCGGGTCTTTTTCGAGCGCGCGGGGTGTCACAGATGGTGTCAGAGGTTAGGCATCGGGTCTTGGGTATTGGGTCTAGCATGCGGGTTAGACATGTTTTCTTTGGAGATAGAGAATTTATGAGGACGTGTTAGGCATCGTGGTGAGGATGTTTAGAATGGATTGAGGACTTTAGTTGTCATCCCCTAACCCCATTAGGATATAATTAACTAAATAGTTTACAAAACACATTTATAATTTATTTATTATTTAGGTAATACATATTGAAACAACTTCAAGGTTAAATTGAGGAATATTAAAAAAATCCAATCGTTTTAAGGAGACATAATTTCAACAGAACTCACATATCATTTAACTTAATTACAACTATTGCAGTGTATAAAACAAACTAACAAGACCCTAATTCTATGTACTCAACCTCCTAGACTTGGCAATGGCAGCTGGAAAACCTGAAAATGTAAACATATAAAACCATGAGTTTAAAAACTCAGTGAATGTACTACATCTTTATATAGTAAAAGTACTATATTAACATCTCAACATATTAATATATACATCTCTGTGCCAAATTAGGCCACATACATATCCGGAGTTAATAAACCCCACATCTCCTGTCCGTAGGCAATAATCATATCCATAGGTTTTAAAAACCTAACATCTCCTGAATTGCATAGCAACTCAACATATCCTGACTTTTATAAAGCCATAACATCTCAACATCTCTTGGCTTTTAAATAAGCCATAACATCTCAACATCTCTTGGATTTTAAATAAGACATAACATAACAACATCTCATGACTTTTGAATAAGCCATATCAAATCAACATATAATACATATACATCATAACCAAAATCAACTCAGTAAGTACACTCACATTGGGTTGTCAACTATGTATTCACGTTTCCCTCTGGTGGAGCTGAACTTGGTTGATTTTCCCTTACACCTGTTAATCCAACTAAATCAGTACTGAATCTCTATCATAAGTATTATCTTACTATAATTATGTACTTTCACTAACTACACATCCACAATATGATTCCACTTAAGTAGAATCCCAAGAAACATGAGTAAAGTCGAAACAATGGTATATATGTTGATAGAGTTATGAACATTCAATCGTAGAACATACCTCATAAGAAATTTACAACTAAAACCAAGTAACTATTAAAGAATACTTCTCAATGTATACACACATGAAACATGTACTGCAAATACTCTTTGGAAAGAGCAGATAAAAACATTCTTTCATGGAGTATCCAATATGGCCTCAAATTATTGTCCTCCATACTTAACCATCCCATATTCATAAATAGTACACATACAGGTGTCCAAGATTATCAATCTGAAAACATATCTTATTATACTTTCTGTTACAAGCGACGGTGTAATTTTTCAAGCTTCCTAGGGCAAGTTATGGCCATTTCTTTACAACACAAGAAATCCTCCCTACAAACTCCTCTATTGTTCCTTCGACTTCCAAGAATTTTCATAATTTTTTTAAATCATAAATTTCCATGATTTTAAACACACTTTTAGTAGACATACTTAATAGTACAGAATTAAAGTTTCACAATATTTGGACTTCATTTTCTATCTCAAACGCTTGACCAAACTCAGGGCATACCGAAATGAAATATACAAACAACAACTATGTACCAACTTGCAACCATCACTAAAGCCTAACCATAATGAGTTAAATTCTAATTTTCGGATATGATATGAATATATGAGTCTATTTTCATATCCAATTGGAATTTATTAATTCCAATAAGCACACAAAGAGATATACAAGTTTGAATACAAAGGGTTTCAATACAAAGCAATATGACCTATAACACCACTTATCTCACATATGAACCAATACATATTATCACAAAGGAGGATGGAATTTGGATCAATACTTAACGATTTATATACTTTGAAATAAGTATAATAGAAGATTAAAATAATATTAACACATAATATTACCTTGGAAACACCTTGAGAATTTTCTTGGAATTGTTTTCCTAGATTTTCCTTGAACCCTTTCTTCCTTAACTTCTACCTCTCTTTCCTCAAGCTAATAACACCTCAAACTAAACCTAGGGACTTATTTGATGAAGAAATAAGGTTAAGGGAGAGTTTTAAGTCGGCCAAGTCTGCCTCCCGATCCATCCAATCAAATTAAAACATTTGGTTTAATAAAAGACAATTTACCACTTAAGGAAATTGACAGGTTTTCCCCTTGTTCGTAATTTTGGCCTAACTTCTTACTCGAACATCCGTTTGATGCACCGTGTATTGTGTTACAACCCTAACTCAAATGTATACAACTATGTAGTTTTCACCTCAAGTCAATTGTAATGTTACAAGTGTCAAAACTAGTCTTAAACAGGAACATTTCTATAGAAAATAACCAAATCTTGTGTTTGTAAATAGTTCGACATTTCATGATTTATGAAAGTAGAATTATACTAACCATAATCACTTAACATTATATATAATAACAAATTATTCATATCACATACAATAAGTATGATTTAAATATAATTTATCATAATTATATATGGGTTGTCACAACCTCCCCTCCATAGAAAATTTCGTCCCCGAAATTTAATACGAATGTCACTTACCAAACAAATGGGGATACTGTTTCTTCATGCTATTCTCCATTTCCAAAGTTTCTTCTTTAATTCCATGGCTCATCCACATAACTTTAACTAAGGTAATAACTTTATTCCTCAATACTTGCTCCTTACGATCAAGAATTTCCACCGGTTCCTCGATGTATGACAAGTCTTCTTTCAGTTCAATAGGTTGGGTTTTAAGTTGATGAGATGGATCTATCAAATACTTACGAAGCATCGATACGTGGAACACATCATGCAAAAGAGATAACTCTGTAGGTAATGCCAATCTATATGCCAGGGCCCCAATTCTTTCCAACACTTCATACAGTCCAATGTATCTTGGATTTAGTTTCCCCTTCTTTTCAAGTCTCATAACGCCTTTCCATGGTAAAATACGTAGGAATACAAAATCCCCCTTCTAAATTCCAATGGATACTTCCTTTTATATGCATAAAATTTCTGCCTGCTTTGCGCTATCTTTATCCGTTCCCGAATCATTTTGATCTTTTCAGTTGTCATATCTATCAATTCAGGACCCAAAACTTTCCTTTCACCCACTTCATCCCAACATAATGGCGTTCTACATCTCCTCCCATATAAAGCTTCATAAGGAGCCATACCAATGGTGGAGTGATAACTATTATTATACGCAAATTCCATCAATGGTAAATGGTCATCCCAACTACCTTTGAAGTCAAATACACAAGCTCGTAACATGTCTTCTAATATTTGAATTGTTCTTTCTGATTGCCCATCGGTTTGTGGATGAAATGTAGTACTAAACTTCAAACTTGTGCCCAGGGAATTCTGTAAACGAGGCCAAAACTTAGAAGTGAAAGACGGATCTCTATCTGATACTATTGACACTGGTGCTCCATGTAAACGGATAATCTCATCAACGTACATACGTGCATATTTGTCAACAGTGTAGGTCGTCTTAACTGGAAGAAAACGAGCTGACTTTGTCAATCGATCTACAATTACCCAAGTAGAATCATGCCCCTTTGGTGATCGTGGCAATCCTACAACAAAATCCATCGTTATATGCTCCCACTTCCATTCCGGAATAGGCAATGACTGCAATAATCATGTCGGCTTCTGATGTTCCGCTTTCACTTGTTGACATACTAAACATTTAGCTACAAATTCGGCAATCTCACGTTTCATATTGTTCCACCAGTAATACTCTTTCAAATCTCTGTACATTTTAGTACCTCCCAGATGCATAGAGTAAATAGAACTATGTGCCTCTTCTAATATATCCTTCTTTAAGGACGGATCATTCGGTACACAAATTCTGTTTTTATAACACGATGATTCATCCTTCTTAATTTCAAAGTCACTCTCTTTACCATCCAGGATTTCCCGTTTCTTCTTTTCAAGGAATGGATCACTGACTTGCAAATTTCGTATGCGTTCTTCCAGTAAAGGTCTCACTGTAACATGTGCAATTAATGCCCCCATTTTAGATAAGTTCAACTCGACTCCCATCAGTCTTAATTCCATAATATTGCCTACCTGTGCACATTGAATACAAGATAACCTCCCCAATGACTTTCGACTCAGAGCATCTACAACAACACTGGCCCTCCCGGGATGATGGTGAATGGTACAATCATAATCTTTAATTAACTCCATCCAACATCTTTATCTCAAATTCAAGTCTCTCTGTGTAAATAAATACTTAAAACTTTGATGGTCAGTGAAAATGTCACACGTCTCTCCATACAAATGATGTCTCCATAATTTCAAGGCAAAAACAATAGCTGCAAGTTCTAAATCATGCGTAGGATAATTACGTTCATGCGTCTTTAACTGTCTAGATGCATAAGAAATTAACTTTCCATGTTGCATGAAAACACAACCCAGACCCTGATGTGAAGCGTCAGTATAAATCACAAAACTTTCTCCACTGGATGGAACAGTGAGAACTGGAGCTAATACTAGCCTGTTTTTCAACTTTTCAAAGCTGTGCTGACATTCATCACTCCGCACAAATTTAACTTCCTTTCGGGTCAATTTAGTCAACGACAAGTCTATAGATGAAAACCTCTTTATGAATCTTCTATAATATCCAGCCAATCCTAGGAAACTCCTTATCTCCGTTACATTCCTCGGTCTTTCCCATTGCACAATTGCCTCTACCTTCTTAGGGTCAACATAAATTCCATCTCCTGAAACAACATGCCCCAGAAATACTACCTGATTTAACCAAAACTCACATTTGCTAAACTTTGCAAATAATTGACTATCTCGCAAAACTTGCAATACAACTCTTAGATGATTCTCATGTTCCTCTTGGCTAGGTGAGTATATCAAAACATCATCGATAAAGACAATCATGAACGAATCTATGAAAGGACAAAATACTCGATTCATTAAATCCATAAACACCGCAGGAGCATTTGTTAACCCAAATGGCATTACCAAAAATTTATAATAACCATAGCAAGAACAAAAAGCTGTCTTAGAAATGTCACAATCTCTTACCCTTAATTGATGATAACGCGATCTCAAATCAATTTTTGAAAACACTTTAGCACCCTGTAATTGATCAAACAAATCATCAATGCGAGGCAATGGATATTTATTTCGAATAGTCACCTTGTTCAACTGTCGATAATCAATGCAGAGTCGCATGGTGCCATCTTTCTTCTTCACAAATAATACTAGAGCGCCCCATGGTGATACATTGGGTCTAATAAAACCTCTATCTAGCAAATCTTGCAGTTGAACCTTTAACTCCTTTAGTTCCACATGTGCCATTCTATATGGAGAAATAGAAACTGGAGCTGTAACAGGCACTAAATCGATAGTAAACTCTACCTCTCTGCTAGGTGGCAATCCTAGTAATTCATCTGGGAACACGTCTGCAAAATCCTTAACGACTGGGATATCTTCTAATTTTTGCAATTCCCTGTTTGTATCCACAATATATACTAAAAAGCCTTGACAACCCTTATTGGCAATTTCCTCGCCCGAAGGGCTGAAATAAGACAGTTCGGAACCACATTTCTTTCCCTAGTAAATTTGAATTCTTCCTCCCCCGGCATATTAAATGTAACCTCCTTAAGAAAATAGTCAATTGATGCATGGTAGGAAGATAACCAGTCCATACCAAAGATAATATCAAAATATCAAATATCTAGTGGAATTAAATCAATGGTCCACTCCCTCTCCCCCATATACAATACACAATTTTTATACACAAGCTACACTAACATCACATCCCCCATAGGTGTAGAAATATATAAACCACAATCTAGATAAGAACATGGTCTACCCAAATGCATGGTAAATGACAGTGCTACAAATGAATGAGTAGAACCTGGATCAATAAGCAGCATATTTGTTCATGACAGAAAATGTACCTGTCACCACCTCTGGAGTAGCCTGAGCATCCTGTAAAGTCATAGCAAATATCATTCCCGGAGCCTTGGATCCACTAGCCTTCCCTCTACCTCCTCCTCTCCCTGTTCCTCCAGGTGATGAGCCTCGACTAGTAGTAGCTGATTGAATCCCTCCCAGTAGCATAAGACAGTTCTTTTTGGTATGACCAATTTAATGGCAGTGATAACACTCTACCCCCTTTAACTTGGGACAATATAGACTAATATGGTCCTCAGCTTTGCAAAAATATCATGTAACAGGCTTGGACTGCCTATTGTCATTCTCCTGCTGTCTATTATGTTGGACCATCGATCTTGCACCCCTAAAACTACTTGGTGTCCTATTCTGAACATAATTTCCAGTCCCTCTACCGCACTGAAATCTTTAACTCCCTTGTTTTGAGTATTCTACATTGCCTTCCTTTTGCTGAGATGGATCAAATCTACTCCTCTTTCCCCTTTGTTCCCTATTCTTTATTGCATCGTTAACATCTCCTTCAACCATCATAGCTTTGTTAACTAAGGAAGAATAATCTACCATCTCAAGTGCAGTGAGTTTAGACTTGATAACCAAATTTAACCCATCCTGAAATCTGGTGCATTTATCCTCCTCATCACGTAAGAAATGCAATGAAAATCGAGACAAAGATGTGAATTTAGTTTCATACTCCCTAACCGACATATTCCCCTGAGTCAATGATAAAAATTCACTCTCTTTTTTCTTCTGAAACATGCGAGGAAAATACTTTTCATATAAGACTTTAATAAAGGAATCCCAAGTAATTACCTCACCTCCCTCCGGAGTAAGCAATAAATGTTTGGAAGACTCCCCCCAATATTTAGCTTCGCCCTTTAACATGAAAGTAGCCAAAATTACCTTCTGCGCACCAGGTACATTCATCACCCCGAAGATAGTTTCTATGTCTCTGAGCTAAGCCTCAACTTCTAAAGGATCTACAGAACCTGAGAATGCCGGGGGGTTCAATTTGATAAACTTCTCGTACAGAGTATTCTTCTCCTCTCGTTGTATTTCCATTTCTCTTCTTGCCAAACTCTGCTCCTCCAAGTACTTGGCTTGTTGTTCTTCTATTTTCATCATAAACATGTTTTGTTATTCTGCCATTGAAGTCATGGCACGAGCCATTTTCTGCATATCTGTAAGTTGTTCAGGAGCCCCCTCTACATTATTTGCATTTTGTTGGTTTACTGTATTTGAAGACACCTCATCCACCCTCTCATGAACATTTCATCCTTCCATAGCTTACTATCTGTCATAAACCACAATTATAGAAACAAGAATACAACATTTATTTCTAACATAATGGTTAGTATTTCTCACAAATTAATATAAATGACCCACATAATGCTATTTCTGCCACTGCCGTATCTATACTCTCTAACCCCAGAATATAAAAACCTTAAGCTCTGATACCAAGTTGTTACTCCTAACCCCATTAGGATATAATTAACTAAATAGTTTACAAACCACAATTATAATTTATTTATTATTTATGTAATACATATTGAAACAACTTCAAGGTTAAATTGCAGAATATTAAAAAAATCCAATCGTTTTAAGGAGACATAATTTCAACAGAACTCACATGTCATTTAACTTAATTACAACTAGTGCAGTATAAAACAAACTAACAAGACCTTACTTCTATGTACTCAACCTCCTAGACCTGGCAGTGGTAGCTGGAAAACCTGAAAATGTAAACATATAAAACCATTAGTTTAAAAACTCAGTGAATGTACTACATCTTTATATAGTAAAAGTACTATATTAACATCACAACATATTAATATATACATCTCTGTGCCAAATTAGGCCATATACATATTCGAAGTTAATAAACTCCACATCTCCTGCCCATAGGCAATAATCATATCCATAGGTTTTAAAAACCTAACATCTCCTGAATTGCATAGCAACTCAACATATCCTGACTTTTATAAAGCCATAACATCTCAACATCTCTTGGCTTTTCAATAAGCCATAACATCTCAACATCTCTTGGATTTTAAATAAGACATAACATAACAACATCTCATGACTTTTGAATAAGCCATATCAAATCAACATATAATACATATACATCATAACCAAAATCAACTCAGTAAGTACACTCACATTGGGTTGTCAACTATGTATTCACGTTTCCCTCTGGTGGAGCTGAACTTGGTTGATTTTCCCTTACACCTGTTAATCCAACTAAATCAGTACTGAATCTCTATCATAAGTATTATCTTACTATAATTATGTACTTTCACTAACTACACATCCACAATATGATTCCACTTAAGTAGAATCCCAAGAAACATGAGTAAAGTCGAAACAATGGTATATATGTTGATAGAGTTATGAACATTCAATCGTAGAACATACCTCATAAGAAATTTACAACTAAAACCAAGTAACTATTAAAGAATACTTCTCAATGTATACACACATGAAACATGTACTGCAAATACTCTTTGGAAAGAGCAGATAAAAACATTCTTTCATGGAGTATCCAATATGGCCTCAAATTATTGTCCTCCATACTTAACCATCCCATATTCATAAATAGTACACATACAGGTGTCCAAGCTTATCAATCTGAAAACATATCTTAATATACTTTCCGTTACAAGTGACGGTGTAATTTTTCAAGCTTCATAGGGCAAGTTATGGCCATTTCTTTACAACACAAGAAATCCTCCCTACAAACTCGTCTATTGTTCCTTCGACTTCCAAGAATTTTCACAATTTTTCTAAAGCATAAATTTCCATGATTTTAAACAAACTTTCAGTAGACATACTTAATAGTACAAATTAAAGTTTCACAATATTTGGACTTCATTTGCTGTCTTAAACGCTTGACCAAACTCAGGGCATACCGAAATGAAATATACAAACAACAACTATATATCAACTTGTAACCATCACTAAAGCCTAACCATAAGGAGTTAAATTCTAATTTTCGGATATGATATGAATATATGAGTCTATTTTCATATCCAATTGGAATTTCTGAATTCCAGTAAGTATGCAATTTTGAATACTAAGCAATATGACCTATAACACCACTTATCTCACATATGAACCAATACATATTATCACAAAGGAGGATGGAATTTGGATCAATACTTCACGATTTATATACCTTGGAAACACCTTGAGAATTTTCTTGGAATTGTTTTCCTAGATTTTCCTTGAACCCTTTCTTCCTTAACTTCTACCTCTCCTTCCTCAAGCTAATAACACCTCAAACTGAACCTAGGGACTTATTTGATGAAGAAATAAGGTTAAGGGAGAGTTTTAAGTCGGCCAAGTCTGCCTCCCGATCCATCCAATCAAATTAAAACATTTGGTTTAATAAAAGACAATTTACCACTTAAGGAAATTGACAGGTTTTGCCCCTTGTTCGTAATTTCGGCCTAACTTCTTACTCGAACATCCCTTCGATGCACCGTTTATTGTGTTACAACCCTAACTCACATGTCTGCAACTATGTAGTTTTCACCTCAAGTCAATTGTAATGTTACAAGGGTTAAAACTAGTCTTAAACAGGAACATTTCTATCGAAAATAACCAAATCTTGTGTTTGTAAATAATTCGACATTTCATGATTTATGGAAGTAGAATTATACTAACCATAATCACTTAACATTAGATATACTAATAACACATTATTCATATCACATAGGATAAATATGATTTAAATATAATTTATCATAATTATATACGGGTTGTCACATTAGTGTTGTCATTTTTGGGAAATAGATTCGAGCCGCATTTTATTTTCAAGCGTTAGGCTACGTCAAATTTCGTGGGCAAATTTTCTTGTTAGTGGGGAAGTATGTAATAACTCGTATTTTTTAAATGAGTATTTTAAAACTAATTTTGGAAAATTCGAGAAAAATAAAATTTTGGATTTAATTATTTTTAATAATTAAATATGTTAGTTTTTATATTCGAAATTCGGAAAACTATCTTAAAAGATTCCTAATATGAGTGTATACAAGTCTTTGGGGGGTTTAGAAGAATCCTCAAAACATAAAACTCTTTGAGTGTCCTCGAAACATTAAACTTTCTAGAAAAAAAGTATATAAAAATATTCGACCGTTCGATCAAGCTGAAGTTATTTATGCAGCTTCCTCTCGTCTTCAGCTACTATGCCCTCAAATTTCAGCCAATTCCAACGGTCCGAACATTCGAAATGTTTTTTTAGTGTTTGTATATGATTAGAAGTCTTTTCTTAATCGAACTCTTAATCCTTTATATATCAACAAATTCGTGGCTTGGCTTTTCAAACGACTTTTTCATCAACTTTTCAACCAGAAGACCTCTCCAAAATTATTCCCTTTCATCCACAAACTTTAGCCCCAAACTGTAATACCCCGTATTTTTATCCTATATTAATTTGGGGATTTATTAATATTAATGTGAATTAATTATTTAATAAAAATACGGAAATTAATTATGTTATAATTATTAACGTGATGAGAGTTAGTAATTATGGGAAAATTTGTTGAATATTACTAATGAGCAAAGTAATATATAATAGTGGCCATATTAAATATCACGAGTGAATAAAATGACAATTTTAGAAATTTGAGTCGGGACGCGCCCGTGTCGCGTCGGGACTAAATATTGATAAATAAAAGTAAATATTTTATAAGTTGTTTGTATGGTCATTTTGAGTCCGCCAACGCGTCCGAAAGGGTCGAGATAGTAAGAAAAGTATACCCGGGAGTTTGATTTGGGTCTCGGGGCTTTTTTAGGCCTAATTAGTGCCCCGGGAGGGCATTTTAGCCATTTTGTATTTTTGGGTTTTTAAACCCACGAAAATTAAAGGGGTTATATCAGATGTTTAGGTTATCTCCTAGGGTTAGATAACTCAAAACACTATAACGGCCATTGGAGAGGAGAGGAGAGAGCTCTCAAGGCATTCCAAGGCTCAAAACTCACCCGTTTGCACCGCCGCCACTGCCAACGCGTAGATCGCGAGACGGGGAACGCAACCACACCAAATTCAACACCAAACCAGATTTCTGAAAATCCCTGGCAAGTGTTTATCTTTCTTATTTCATTGATGCATCATTCATATTAGTTTAGGAGTTATTAGGATGAGATTTATGGAAGAAAAACCCAATTTGAGATGGGAAATTTTCATGTAGTGATGATTTATATGATATTCTGGAAACCCTTTGTCATGTAAAGGATTAAGAGTTTGATTAAGAAAAGAGTTCTAATCAGATACAAACACAAAAAAAAATTTATTCCGGACGATCGGACCGTTGGAATTGGATGAAATTTTACAGAGAATTAGCTGAAGACGAGAGGAGGCTATAGAAAAAAATTCAACTCGATCGGACCGTTTTTTAATATTTTTTTTTGCTAGACAGTTTTATGTTTTGAGGACTCTTTGAGATAATAAAAAAATTCAATTAAAACTCCATTTTAATTCCGATTTCGAAACCGTTTGAAATTCTCATCTTTGAAAATAAAATTCAAAATCCTTTAATGTAAGGCGAAATCTATATTTTTGGGATATTTTGCATAAGGGATAATGTAAGTATATAATAAAGGGGAGAGACACGTAAGAGAGAGTTACGTTGGAACATAAATGGATATCTACTGAATTGTACATTTGGAAGAATAGAGTCCATGAGGGTTACGTAGTAAGTTGGAAAAACCCTTCGAATTAAAGTTAGAAACGAACCATTATACTTGATAAATAATAATGGGAAAATAAGGATAAATGTTGTGAATGTGGGTTATTGGATAAACCTAAATTGATATAATAAAAGTGGTATATTTATATGATTGTGTATGCATATATTATATACTTGCGAAAATCATGCCCGCGCTACTTGCTATCCCTGAGGTTTCCGCGCTGGGACGATCTTATTTCGTGTGCCTTATGGGGGATATTGACTCGTACCCTAGAAGATAGAAATCCTAGGTACAAGCTATTGAATCGGTAGTGACGGTCCTAAGAGACGTGAGGGTATGTACTGACCTCTTGGACTTGGAAACTATGCTTCGCCTCAAAATTGTTTGTGTATGTATTTATACAGTTCGAGAGTGATTCCGAACTTGTATTCCCTTTAGTACGATTGATACGGGAATTGGATAGCTGAGTATGCCCGCACCATAAAATTTTATGTGGGGTGCTGTTATAATATATATATTATACGAGTATTTAATATATATATGAACTTCTGAAATATGGGAAACTGCCTACTGTGTTATGGTAAGTAAGACATGTATAATGACTCAAATTGGAAATATTGTTTTGAAAAGTATAATATGATATTGAAAAAACTTTATGAATCAATAAAGTTAAAATGAGCGTTTTGTACTAAATGAAATTATCCTTTTTAAACCATGATGTTGTTAAATCTTAAATTTTTAGAGTCACCTAAGATAAGTTAAATCCTTGGGGAAGGATAGTGTGATATATGATGAGATAAACCATTGGGAAGGTTAGTGCGATAGGAGTGCACATTAGAAGAGAGGTGAGAATTTCTCAAGCGAGTGTCGCACTAATATGTTGTTGCATTGGCCTGTATCAATTTAAATACTTGCTAAACGAATTTTTAAATCATATACACTATCGGGCTCTGACCCGTTTCTAGTCCTCTTTCTCTCTTATATATATATGTATATATTACAGGTGCCCAGCCACAGGGGCGTCTTGTTTAGGATCCCTTGGAAGGAACGTGCTGCAGCTTAGGTGGGAGTTGCAGGCCACTTGCTTAGACGATTTCATTTACTTGATTCCACTTCTATCATTCTCCTTATTGGTCATGTGTCGCCCTTTCCACTATTTATCTGTTTTATCGGGACATTTGTATTTCAGTTATTTCTAGTACTGTTACTTTGGGATTTATTCAGCATGTATGTTTTACTTTAAGTTTTAAATGCTGGGATTGGGTTGTTAAATGTTAAATTATTGGATTGATTGTTTAATAAAATAAATAAATAAAATTTGGAAAGTAATGTTAAAAATGGTTTTGACACTTAGCTTAATTAAATAGGGTGTTAAATTTGGAAAAGTTATTTTTACGACAGTGATGCTAAGAATGAACCAACTGTTCACCTTGATTTTAATTTAATAAAGGAGTGATCGCCTGGTATTTAATTAGGCGGGGTGTCACAAGTGGTATCAGAGCATCAGGTTCTAGTGTCCATAGGATCTGTACGGCTTATTTTCGCTTTTAGCTTAACGTTTTTACTATAGATCCCTATTTTTAGGATTGTTGTATTCCTGCTTTTACGTTTACGTCTCCAGCCATTTGGGATTTGATAATGACTGGAGACTAATAAACTTATTCACGTTTCAGATGCCTCCGAGACGTGCACCGAAGGATAGGCGTGCCCAGGCCGAGCAGCCAGCAGCTCCGGCACATGGCACTATGAATGCTAATGAAGTAGCTGCCATTGTTGCTCAGGCGGTGAATGCCGCGCTAGCGGTGGTTTAGCAGGATCCACCCCAGATTCAGGCAGTGGCGCCAGTACCAACACAGCTTCCATCTGCATGGGAGAGGGTTAGGGATGCTTTTTAGAAGGCGCATCCCCCTGAGTTCTCTAGTAGCTCAGATATCGTCACAGTCAGCCAATGGAAGAAAGACATCCAGCGGCATCTTCGTATGTATGAGTGCACTGACGTGCAAAGGCAGTTATTGGCTTCCTTTAAGCTAGTGGGGGACGCTTTGCAGTGGTGGGAGTCCACTACCACCTTGGAGGAGAGGGACACGGTCCCTATTCAGTCGTTTTGGGAGCGGTTTGACCGCAAGTACTTTCCACCCGCCATGCAGACTGAGATGAGGCAGAAATTACTGAATTTGAAATAGGAGAACTCTACCATTGCTGAGTATGAGGAGGAGTTCCCGAGACTTCTCACCATAGTGCCATATGAGGCACCTACTGATGTAAGAAGATAATGTTGTTTGTGGACGGGTTAGCTTGGAGGATCTGTCAGCATCTTATAGGGAATCTATCTCTAAGTACTTTCACTGATGTACTCAATGTTGCGTTACTACATTGCCAGGATCACCGCTTCCATCTGCAGGGAAGAAAGAGAGCAGGAGAGTCCAGCCAGCAGGGCAGGACCGGGGGTAGTAGTGCTAGTGGGGCACCATCTCATGGACAGACTCGTCAACACGAGCAGAGTTCCCATCAGGGGGACCCTGCTAAGCGATTCCATTCAGGTGATTCCAGGCAGGGATTTAGGGGTTATAGGTAGGGCCAACCTAATCAACAGGGCCAACAGGGCCAACAGCGTGCTAATCTGGGTCAACAGGGCCAGTGGCGGGGAGGTAACGGCCAGCAGGGCCGTGGTCAGCAGAGTCAGAGAAGAGGTAACTTCAGAGGTCGGTGTTTTATATGCGGCAAGCATGGTCATAAGCACCAGGATTGCCTAGAGGGTAATAGGGCCCCACAGCAGCAGGGTGCTCGTAATGAGCCACAGAGACCACTTTTTCCAGCTGCCCTCCCAGCTCCAGCCCAGGTGCCAGCCCTACCAGCCATTCCAGCAGCTCCAGTACAGCAGGGGCAGTTACAGTACGGACGTGTCTATAATGTCCACCAGGCAGCAGCTCCACAGGCACCACCCGCGATTTAGGGTATGTTTCTTATCCATGGTACTATGGGTCGGGTTTTGTTTGATATTGGAGCGACACATTATTTTATAGCTATGCATTTTGCGAAGGCCTTAGGGTCGTTAGCCACAGCAGAGAGCACAATGACGTGTGTAGACTCACCACTGGGGTGTGGGTCGCTTATCTTCTTTATATGCCGGGGAGTGGGGGTAGAGATTGGTAGTTTGGTATTACCTGCAGACATGTTAGTCTTAGATATGCACGAGCATGATGTTATTATCGGTATGGATTGGCTCACAGCTTATAGATCCACGATTGATTGCTTCGGTGGGAGCATTGTTTTTGCCATTCCGGGGCAAGAGATATTTGTAGTGGCGATGCCTCGCCCAGAGGGAGGTTCGATCGCTCATTTATATTATATAGAGGAGAATACCTCTAAGGAGGTTGTGATTCCTTTAGACTCGATCCCAGTCGTTCGTGGGTATTCCGATGTATTCGAGGAGATACCAGGCCTACCCCCCAATCGAGAGATAGACTTTGTCATAGATTTATTGCCAGATACGAGACCGATAGCACGCGCTCCATACCGTATGGCTCCGACGGAGATGCGAGAGTTACGAGATCAGATAGAGCAGTTGTTAGGTCAGGGCTTCATTCGCAGGAGTACCTCACCTTGGGGTGCTCCAGTCTTGTTTGTGAAGAAAAGAGATGGTTCGCTGAGGTTATGTGTGGACTACCGAGAGTTGAACAAGGTCACGATACGGAATAAGTATCCGTTGCCTCGAATCGATGATCTGTTTGACCAGCTGAGGGGAGCAACCTTCTTTTCGAAGATAGATCTGAGGTCGGGGTACCATCAACTACGTATTAGGGAGCAAGATGTTTCAAAGACTGCCTTCTTGACGAGCTATGGGTCTTACGAGTTCAGAGTGATGCCATTTGGTCTCACAAATGCTCCAACCGTGTTCATGTACTTAATGAATCGAGTATTCAGAGAGTTCTTGGATCAGTTTGTCATCGTCTTCATAGATGACATTTTGATATATTCACACTCCGAGGAGGAGCATGCCGAGCACTTGAGGCAGGTTCTTCAGACTTTACGAGAGCATCAGTTGTATGCTAAGTACGAGAAGTGTGGATTCTGGTTGCAAGAGGTACAGTTCTTGGGGCATGTTGTTTCTGAACAGGGGATAGCAGTTGACCCGAGTAAAGTGTCAGCGGTGAGGGAGTGGGTACAGCCCACGACACCGACGGAAGTGCGTAGTTTCTTGGGGTTAGCCGGATACTACAGGAGATTCATTCGAGGATTCTCCAAAATAGAAGGTCCATTGACAAACTTGACTCGCAAAGGGGTACCATATGTTTGGGATGATGCTTGTCAATTGGCTTTCGACGAGATGAAAGACAAGCTTACTTCAGCACCAGTCCTTGCTTTACCGAAGCCGGGTGTGGAGTACCTGGTTTACACTGATGCCTCTTTACGGGGACTTGGGGGAGTACCTCAGTAGGAAGAGAAGGCTATAGCTTTTGCCTCCCGCAAGCTTAAGCCGCATGAGAAGAATTACCCCACCCACGACCTGGAGTTAGCAGCGGTCATTTTTTCACTGTGAATATGGAGACACTATTTATTGGGGGAGAAGTTTCGTTCGTTCACAGATCACAAATCACTGCAGTACATGTTCACTCAGCGAGAGCTGAATATACGTCAGTGCAGATGGTTAGAGTTTGTGAAGGACTATCAGTTCGACATACAATATCATCCGGGGAAAGCCAATGTAGTTGCTGATGCATTGAGCCGAAGACCGGTAAATGAGGTAGCGGACGTCTGGAAAGCGAAGTGGAAGGAGTTGGGTCACGAGGACGCAGTAGCCCGTTCCTTCATATCTGTTATGACAGTCACACCCGAGATTGTTACGAGGGTAATACAGGCCCAAACCATAGACCCGTTTTGCCAGGAACAGATTGTATGACTTTTAGCCGAGGGTGCTGAGTCCTATTCTGTTAGTTCTGATGGGGGTTTGAGGTTTAATGGGAGGTTAGTGGTTCCAGAAGGGGCAGAATTGCGTCATGCAGTGATGACCCAATCTCACGGGTCCCGATTTGCGGTACATCCCGGAGGAGATAAAATGTACCAGGATATGAGGAGGCAATACTGGTGGAGTGGGATGAAGAAGGACATTGCTGAGTTCGTGTCCAAGTGTTCTACCTGCCAGCTGGTAAAGGTAGACCATCAGAAACCGCCAGGATTGCTTCAGCCATTGGAAGTACCCGCGTGGAAGTGTGAGAGTATTTCCATGGATTTTATTACAGGGTTGCCTACATCACAGCGGGGCCACGACTCTATTTGGGTGATTGTAGACCGTTTGACCAAGGTGGCTCATTTTCTACCGGTGCGGACAGATTATACCACGGGTCAGTATGCTCAGTTGTTCATTTATGAGATTGTCAGATTACATGGGGTGCCCTTGAATATTGTGTCAGATAGAGACAAGATTTTCGTATCACGTTTTTGGGAAAGCTTTCAGGAGGCTATGGGTACTAAGTTGAGGTTGAGTTCAGCTTATCACCCACAGACAGATGGACAGACAGAGCGTACTAATCAGATGGTAGAGGATATGCTACGCATGTGTGTTCTTAATTTTGGAGGAGGTTGAGAGCCACATCTTCCACTGGTAGAGTTTTCTTATAATAACTTTTATCAGTTTACGATTGGTATGGCTCCATTTGAGGCTTTGTATGGCAGGCCTTGTCGTTCTCCAACTTGTTGGCTCGAGGTGGGGGATAACAAGTTGCTAGGACCAGAGGTAATTCAGGAAACCTCCGCGAGGATTGAGATGATTAGGAGTCGCATTCGAGTAGCCCAGGACAGGCAGAAGAGCTACGCCGATGCGAAACGGTTCTTCCCGGAGTTTAATGTGGGGGACCAAGTGTTACTGCGTGTATATCCTATGAAGGGAGTGATGAGGTTCGGGAAGAAAGGGAAATTGGCCCCGAGGTACGTGAGATCATTTCCCATTATCGAGAGGATTGGGCCGGTAGCATACAGATTGGGACTACCAGAGCATTTACATCGCATTCATGATGTATTCCACATCTCGTCGTTGAGACGGTATCTTCGGGATGATATGGCCCATACTCACATCGCGATAGATGAGATAGACTTGCAGCCTGACAGCTCTTACAAGGAGAAACCGGTGGCTATCCTAGACTATAGTGAGAGGAGATTGAGGTCGAAGATAGTTCCACTTGTACGGGTCCAGTGGGAGCATCATAATGTGGAGGAATCCACTTGGGAGCGCGAGGCCGATATGCGCGAGAGATATCCAGATTTGTTCTTACCAGGTATGCCTTATTTTCCGAATTTCGGGACGAAATTCCGTTATTAGGGGGGAAGTATGTAATACCCCGTATTTTTATGCTATATTAATTTGGGGAATTATTAATATTAATGTGAATTAATTATTTAATAAAAATCCGGAAATTAATTATGTTATAATTATTAACGTGATGAGAGTTAGTAATTATGGGAAAATTTGTTGAATATTACTAATGATCAAAGTAATATATAATAGTGGTCATATTAAATGTCACGAGTGAATAAAATGACAATTTTAGAAATTTGAGTCGGGACGCGCCCGTTTCGCGTCGGGCTAAATATTGATAAATAAAAGTAAATATTTTATAAGTTGTTCGTATGGTCGTTTTGAGTGCGCCAACGCGTCCGGAAGGGTCGAGATAGTCAGAAAAGTATACCCGGGAGTTTGATTTGGGTCTCGGGGCGTTTTTAGGCCTAATTAGTACCCCGGGAGGGGATTTTAGTCATTTTGTATTTTTGGGTAATTAAACCCACGAAAATTAAAGGGGTTATATCAGATGTTTAGGTTATCTCCTAGGGTTAGATAACTCAAAACACTAGAACGGCCATTAGAGAGGAGAGGAGAGAGCTCTCAAGGCATTCCAAGGCTCAAAACTCACCCGTTTGCACCGCCGCCACTGCCAACACGTAGATCGTGAGACGGGGAACGCAACCACACCAAATTCAATACCAAACCAGATTTCTGAAAATCCCAGGCAAGTGTTTATCGTGCTTATTTCGTTGATGCATCATCCATATTAGTTTAGGAGTTATTAGGATGAGATTTATGGAAGAAAAACCCAATTTGAGATGGGAAATTTTCATGTAGTGATGATTTATATGATATTCTGGAAACCCTTTGTCATGTAAAGGATTAAGAGTTTGATTAAGAAAAGAGTTCTAATCTGATACAAACATTAAAAAAAATTTATTCCGGACGATCGGACCGTTGGAATTGGATGAAATTTTACAGAGAATTAGCTGAAGACGAGAGGAAGCTATAGAAAAAAATTCAGCTCGATCGGACCGTTTTTTAATATTTTTTTTGCTAGACAGTTTTATGTTTTGAGGACTCTTAGAGATAATAAAAAAATTCAATTAAAACTCCATTTTAATTCCGATTTCGAAACCGTTTGAAATTCTCATCTTTGAAAATAAAATTCAAAATCCTTTAATGTAAGGCGAAATCTATATTTTTGGGATATTTTGCATAAGGGATAATGTAAGTATATATTAAAGGGGAGAGACACGTAAGAGAGAGTTACGTTGGAACATAAATGGATATCTACTGAATTGTACATTTGGAAGAATAGAGTCCATGAGGGTTACGTAGTAAGTTGGAAAAACCCTTCGAATTAAAGTTAGAAACGAACCATTATACTTGATAAATAATAATGGAAAAATAAGGATAAATGTTGTGAATGTGGGTTATTGGATAAACCTAAATTGATATAATAAAAGTGGTATATTTATATGATTGTGTATGCATATATTATATACTTGCGAAAATCATGCCCGCGCTACTTGCTATCCCTGAGGTTTCCGCGCTGGGACGATCTTATCTCGTGTGTCTTATGAGGGATATTGACTCGTACCCTAGAAGATAGAAATCCTAGGTAGAGGATATCGAATCGGTAGTGACGGTCCTAAGATACGTGAGGGTATGTACTGACCTCTTGGACTCGAAAACTATGCTTCGCCTCAATATTGTTTGTGTATGTATTTATACAGTTCGAGAGTGATTCCGAACTTGTATTCCCTTTAGTACGATTGATACGGGGATTGGATAGCAGAGTATGCCCGCACCATAAAATTTTATGTGGGGTGCTGTTAGAATATATATATTATACGAGTATTTAATATATATATGAACTTCTAAAATATGGGAAACTGCCTACTGTGTTATGGTAAGTAAGACATGTATAATGACTCAAATTGGAAATACTTGTTTTGAAAAGTATAATATGATATTGAAAAAACTTTATGAATCAATAAAGTTAAAATGAGCGTTTTGTACTAAATGAAATTATCCTTTTTAAACCATGATGTTGTTAAATCTTAAATTTTGAGAGTCACCTAAGATAAGTTAAATCCTTGGGGAAGGATAGTGTGATATATGATGAGATAAACCATTGGGAAGGTTAGTGCGATAGGAGTGCACATTAGAAGAGAAGCGAGAATTTCTCAAGGGAGTGTCGCAATAATATGTTGTTGCATTGGCCTGTATCAATTTAAATACTTGCTAAACGAATTTTTAAATCATATACACTATCAGGCTCTGACCCGTTTCTATTCCTCTTTCTCTCTTGTATATATATGTATATATTACAGGTGCCCAGCCACAGGGGCGTCTTGTTTAGGATCCCTTGGAAGGAACGTGCTGCAGCTTAGGTGGGAGTTGCAGGCCACTTGCTTAGATGATTTCATTTACTTGATTCCACTTCTATCATTCTCCTTATTTGGCATGTGTCGCCCTTTCCACTATTTATCTGTTTTATTGGGACATTTGTATTTAAGTTATTTCTAGTACTGTGACTTTGGGATTTATTCAGCATGTATGTTTACTTTAAGTTTTAAATGCTGGGATTGGGTTGTTAAATGTTAAATTATTGGATTGATTGTTTAATAAAATAAATAAATAAAATTTGGAAAGTAATGTTAATAATGGTTTTGACACTTAGCTTAATTAAATAGGGTTTTAAATTTGAAAAAGTTATTTTTACGACAGTGATGCTAAGAATGAACCAACTGTTCACCTTGATTTTAATTTAATAAAGGAGTGATCGCCCGGTTTTTAATTAGGCGGGTGTCACACAAACTCAATCAAGTGTTTGACTCAATATTTGAAGGCTTATTTGGTATTTTCTCATGTTTAGGCTAGAACGAGTTTTGATTATTTTCACGAGAGGAACGTGATGGTGCGATCTGATTTTTGAGGAAAAATATGTGTGATGATTCATGTGATGATTTTGAGGTACGAGACTTACACAATATGCTCCTAAATTCTCTCGAGAGTATTCCATTTGTTTTCTGTGTCGATTGCACTCATGTTGAATTATGATATTCATTTGAAATCTGGAAAATTGTTGGAATCTATTATTGATTCATTGTGATATATTATATTGTGATTTGAGGATCGTGTCATGAGATTTTAATATGGCACGGAGAATGGGCACCCACCAACAATCCAAAATCTGAATATGCTTGAGAATGCGTAGGCGTAGTGAGGTGAGGCCTAGTGACTCATTGATGTGTTGTTGAGAAATTAATATTGATATAATGCTTGAGTGTTGCATTTGATTTTTGTATTGTTGCGATTTATTCACTGTGCTAATTATTTTTAAGCTTCTATTCCTGTCATATTGTGTACTTCCCCGTACTTTCTTTTAGTGGCAGGTTAGCATGGAATGGAAGATTTATTTATTTTATTTATAAATTGACGGTGTAATTAGTTGGAGAATTGGGTATTTTGAGATAAACATTATTGTAAATCATTATTGTGGAAGTGTAATAATTTATGGATATTTTATATTTAAATTGTTGACATTTAGATGCTCTATACTCGTTATTGATGGTTTTAGTTTAGTTTTATCATAGTAGCACGCCGCGGGTCTTTTTCGGGTGCACGGGGTGTCACACTTTATATCTAGGATGATTGGGGATAGCTCCCATGGAGGGTCCCAACCTGAAGAACATAAATAAATTACCACCTTACAATCATTTTCAATCACACCATTATACAGACCACTGTCCTTGAAAATTTTAGAGTCTCTCCTTATCGCAAGAGCTTCACAACCTCTAGCTGATTGCACTGTGCAAAGTGCTGAGAAGTCATCCAAAATAGATCCTTTTTATTATCTTAAAACATCACCAATTTCTGCTTTGGTGAGGACAGGAGGAAGTCCCCATCGCAATTTACGTATGATGTAAACTTTTCCTTGATAGCTTATGGAATTCATCACAGCTTAACATACTCTGATCAATCAGTTTCCTGGCCCAAATTTTCTCTTATTAGATGATAAATTTATTCCGAGCATTCTAAATATGCCAAGAAATCCGGACCAGTATACTAAGATGATCCACTGCTTGTCCAAATGATTTTTCGCGATCGAGATTGTTTGAGGTTCAATGCAAAGGGGATTGAGATGTCGCCTCACATTTGCCTTAATCAATTGCCCAAGGTCTCCAAACCTCTGCAGTCCAGTTGCACCTAATAACAACATGCTTTATAGATTCAATTTCGTCCTTGCATATCACACAAATTGGATTATTAGCACATTTTCTTAGATAGATGGACTTTCCACTAAAAGGTTTAATTTTTGGTAATATATAATTGTTATATAATAATTATCTAAACTGTTATATAGTAGTTATATAATCTGGTATATAATAGTTTAGATAATTGTTATATTAACAGTTATATAACAATTATCTAAATTGTTATATAACAGTTATCTCAACTGTTATATACCAGTTTAGATAACTATTATGCAACTTCTAATCCTTTAGAACTTGAGTATATCGTAATGTTACAAATGTTTCAACCATTTTCTAAGTCATATTATCTCAGTCTTGTTGGATTCGTGAGTTTCTCATTTTCTCACACTATCAAGTTTATGGTTAATCTAAAGTTATATTTCTACCGTCTTTTTACAAGATAATATGCAACTAAGCCATTGGTTTAATTTTCCAGGTATGGAAGGGAATATGACATCAATGCCACTCGAAACATTACTACTTATCTGTCTTGTGTTCAAGAATTCCATCGATAGACCCACCGTGTCTGATATTCCTACTATATTTGGCAGTGAACGCACGACACTAGTTTCACCCCAAAGATCTGCTTTTATAGTTGGGAAGACGGTCTCAATTGCAGCGATGGAGGCCCGGTGATGTTTAATTCAGACCTGATTTTATTCAATGTACCATACTTGTCTCCATTCTTGCTTTTAGCATCCGTTATTGCTTTTAGTAATCCTGAATAAGCATCATTGCTTTCAGCATCTTCCTAGCTGATTGAAATTATCCCAAAATGTTTGCTATCTGAAAATGATTTCTTCCATACTTAGTATTGTTACTATTGTAATTATCACCACTTAGTATATGCAAACACCATTATGTATTGGGGCCGTACCTTTATGGGTTTATACATGAAAATACAAATGAAAATACGAAGATAATTTGAAAATATGATACTTAGGCTTAAAAACATGGCGTTAGAGGGCGAAAACCTAAAACAGTCCCTGAACGGCCCCGTGAGAGGCACCAACACCTCACACGCGACCAATATAATTTGTAGAAACTGACCGCACGATCATGGGACTCCCGATTTGAGAATACGGCGATAATTTTTAAATTTCTAGACTTAGGCTTTAAAACATGGCGTTAGAAGGAAAAAACATGAGATAACCCCAGAACGACCACATGAGAGGCACCAACACCTTGCACGGGGCCAATGTAACTTGTAGGAACTGACCGCGGGATCACGGGACTCCCAGTTTGAGAATACGATAATAATTTGAAAATATCAAGACTTAGGCTTAAAAACATGGCGTTACAGGGGAAAACCCGAAACAACCCTCAAATCGCCTTGTGAGAGTCACTAACACCTCACACGGGGTCAATATAACTTATAAAAACTGACCGTACGATCATGGGACTCCCAATATGAGAATACGATGATAATTTGCAAATTTCTAGACTCAGACTTAAAAAGATGGTGTTAGAAGGCAAAAACACGACACAGTCCTCGAATGGCCCCGTGAGAGGTATCAACACTTCACACAAGATCAATGTAACTCAGAGGAACTGACCGCGTGGTCACGGGACTCCCAGTTTGAGAATATGATGATAATTTGAAAATATCTAGACTTGGGTTTAAAAACGGGCATTAGAGGGCGAAAACCTAAAACTAGCTCGAACGTCCCCGAGATAGTCACCAACACCTCGCATGGGACCAATTTAACACGTAGGAACTGACCGTGTAGTCATGGGACTCTCGGTTTGAGAATACGATGATAGTTTGAAAATAAAAAGACTTAGGCTAAAAAACATGGAATTAGAGGGTGAAAACTTGAAAAAGCTCATAAATCACCCCGGGAGAGGCATTGACACCTCGCACGGGACCAATGTAACTCCTACGAATTGATCACGTGATCACGGGACTCCTTATTTGAGAATATGACGATAATTTGAAAATATCAAGATTTCGACTTAAAAACATGGCGTTAGAGGGGGAAAACTCGAAACAACCCCCAAATCGCCCCGTCAGAGGCACCGACACCTCGTATGGGGCCAATGTAACTCGTAGGAATTGACCGCACGATCACGAGACTCCCGGTTTGAGAATACGTCAATAATTTAAAAATATCAAGACTTAGGATTAAAAACATGGTGTTGGAGGGGAAAAACCAGAAACAACCACCAAATTGCCCCGTCAAAGGCACAAGCACGGGACCGATGTAAATCATAGGAACTGACCGCACGATCACGGGACTCCCGGTTTGAGAATACGATGATAATTTTCAAATTTCTAGAATTATGCTTAGAAACATAGCGTTAGAAGGAAAAAAATGACACAGCCCCCTAACGACGCTGTGAGAGACACCAACACCTCGTACGGTGTAATACCCGCATTTTTTATTATGTGCTTGTATTTCGACCTATTTATATGTCAACCTTCCATTAATAAAAAATGTACATTTTCATGTATCACATGGGAATTTGTTTGTGTTTATATGGTTTATTTAAGCACCTTGGTAAAGTTTTACGCAATTTTGACAAAAATCAAATGATGCACGGACACGAGTACTAGAATACAACACTTTTCGACGGTATGCGACACTGCGAAAACATAACTATGTACGAATTTTTTAAGACATTTGGTAAGTAAAAAAATAATTTGACCATACATTCAAACTCATAAAATACATATAAAATTACCATGGGGTCAAAACAATATATATATATATATATATATATAAACCATGTTTTCGTTAAAAAATGAAAGTGCTGAGAAAAATTTGAAACTTTGCAGACAAATGTAAAATTTAATTTTGAACAACTTTCCATTCTTGGTCATCTAAAAAAAATGGTTTAGACCCTGTTTTAGACGGATTTATGTTGAAATTATAGTAAAAAAATTATTTTAGGTGGTGTGGTTGGATCATTTATTGGGTGGTTGGCTTTTGTATTTTCAACTTGAGAAAAACGTGTTTCACTTATATTTTCAAGCCTAGGAGACTTAAATGAGTCAAAATATTGAAAAGGGAAGCTTAAAATTGATATAAATAGGGGTGGGGGGATTCATAAACTTAATAAACCAAAAAAATATAAACTCCTCCATCTTCTTCCTCTCTCTTATATCCTCAAGGGCAAAAATACTTCTAAATTTCGTAGATCACCCTTATACCCATATTCTCTCTCCTCGAAACTCCATTAAAGAAGCTTAAAACTTCATTAAAACATTACACAAGGGGTGGGGCAACTTGGTGTGGCATGAAAGCTTGATTTTAGGAGCATAAGAGTGGAGTTTAGGAGCATTCTAAGAGGACTTGAAGTGTTCTTCTCCAAAGTTATCTCCTCTTCATAAATCAAGCAGGGTTTTCCTCTTCCTAAATTATATTGTCAAAAGCTCAAAACACCCATGTTAATGAAAGACGATTTCTTGTTAAAAAATTGCTAGTTCTTGTATTTTCTATTATGCAAACCCAAGCTTTTTATGTGTTAAAATGAACTAGCTTTGTTGATTTATATTCATAATATCATGCTTGTATAAATGAATGATTAGAACATAAAAATTGATAAAAAAATGTTATAATCATATACTACTTGAATATGAATGTGTAGGATGCATATGCATGGATTTCTTAGGTAGAAATCCTCATTTCATGTGAATATACTAGAATAATTTTTAGCCATGATAAATGATATGTTTTGAAATGAAATAGATATATTTCATCATGTTTTGAAAGAATGATAAATTTCAGCCCCTATTTTGATGATGTTAAAAAGTGATGATAATGACTTAAAATGGTGTAGAAAACTCATTTAAAACCTTATATTTGAACCCTACTGTGGATACCCGAAATTAGCATGATGGGCCTAGACGAGTAGCCCAATTGTAGCGGCCCAAAGTTCAGACCCTCCATATCTTAATCGGTTATGATTTAGTCTTCTCCCATGTTCTCGTTAAGAGGGGTTTTGGGAGAAGATGGAAAACGTGGGGGATTCCAACATCCCCACTCCCTGAAAATGGACATGTATATAATAAACCCTAGGTCCAGGGCATAGGACACGCACTACATTCTCTATAATCGCTCTCCGGAGTATATAGAAATAATACTGACTGCACCGCCGTGGACGTTGGCATTTTTGCCGAACCACGTACACCTCTTGTTGTGTGATTGACATTTTGTATTCCTTATTCTGCTTGGTGATTGTATTTCTCTTATCTCTTTGTGTTGAATAATAATTGTCACCACAATTGGCGTCGTCTGTGGGAAGCGTTTATCTTCCCTGAGAAAGTCAACACCAAGAAAAGAGTTCGAAATGTCTGGTCACAGTAGTAATGCTCCCCAGGCAGGAGATATCCAAGAACCACCTGCTCCTTGCAGGATTAGATCTGAAGTTCGACGTTTGTATCAGAGGGCTCGCTTAGAAAGGCCAGCCTCAGAAGAAAGCCAAGGACCAATGACTTCCACATAGATATGCAGGCTGATTGATGCATATGAGGCGAGGCTCCACGAGCAGAGGGAGTCTTCTCGCAAGAACGAAGCTGAGAATGCTCGCCTCAAAAGAAGATTAGAAAGAATGGAGAGAGAACTCTATCGTGGTACCAAGAGATGTCCATACCGCACTCCTAGCCCTCAGGCGAGCAAGTCCCGCAGTCGAGGAAGGAGCCCCATGCGCGGATCACAGAAAGCTGAGGGAAACATGTTAGAGGACAACCTGCTCGAGCAACTGCGACTAGCTTGCAATCACAGGAGTCCAAATTTCAGCAACGAAAACATACGAAGTCTGGTCCGAAGGGAGATGGACCAACACCCTGCACATCACGGTACCAGATCGACCCGAGAACTCTCTAGTTGAGCTCTCAAAAATCAGATGAAATCACCTTTCTCGAGGGAAATAGAAGAAGAGGAAGCCCCCAAGAAGTTTGCTATTCCAAGGTTCAAAATTTATGATGGTAAGACTGATCCCATTGATCACTTCAGGTAGTACCGGCAGGCCATGACCCTCTGGAACCATCGAGACGCACTAATGTGCCAAATTTTTCCCTCGAGCCTGCATGACGTGGTGCAAAAATAATTCGAAAGGCTCCCCCACCGGTCCATCAGGAGTTTCAAGTCCGTGGTCGAGCTCTTTACGGCCCGATTCATTACTAGTAGCTCCCACCCCAAAAGGATGTATGCTTTGCTAACAATGAAAAAGACGCCTCAAGAGACCCTCCGAGACTACGCGAAGAGGTACTAGGAGTTATTCAATGAGGTTGAGGACTGCTCGAAGCAAGTGGCAGTGGCCTCTTTCAAAATTGGGCTACCCATCTCTTTCCTTCTGTACCAGTCCCTGACAAAGAAAGAAGCCATGACCATCGATGACCTAATGGCCCGCATAGAGAAATACGCCAAGGTGGAAGATGTGACCCACCTCAGCGCAAGGGAAAACGATCGAGCTAAGCTCGCTGCCAAGGGTAGTGACAAAACTGAGAACCAGAAGAAAGGAGGAAAGAATGGGGGCAAGAATGGCTCTAAGAACGGAGGCAACAATGATGTGTCGAAAGCATTTCAGGCGGTCAACACAGTCTTCAGAGAACCAATTTACAAAATTCTCGCAAAAATCAAAGACGAGCCATTCATAAAGTGCCCCAGGAAAATGGGAGGAGATCCCTCGAAGATAAACAACGCGTTGAGATGCGCTTTTCACAAAGAGGGAGGACATAAGAATGAGCATTGCAAAGATCTTAAGTCCCACCTCGAAGAGCTGGCCCCGTCCGGACATCTGAACGGATTCGTGGAAAAAAAGGAAGAGAAAGTTGTTGCCCATAGAGAAGCAAGGCCTGACAACGTACTCGAAGACGATGACGACCATGAATTCGCAGTAATTCATGGGGCATCTGACGTGAAATAGATCCAAGGAAATTCAGCTCGAATGGAGGTAAAAAAGCTTACAACGATGATGCAAGCTTTTCAGATCGATCCAGCGAAGACGCTGTCAAGAAAATGTCGGTGAGCAGATGACGTCGACTATAGTAAGCATATTGTGTTTACAGAGGAAGATCTGGTGGGAGTAAGAACCCCACATCATGATGCTCTGATCATTACTCTCAGAATAGCTAACTATGACATCGATAAGTTGCTCATCGACCAAGGAAGCTCGTCCGAGGTAATGTACCTCGAACTATTCAGAAAATTGAAGTTAAGCATCACCGACCTAAAGGAAGCTACTGTCCCTTTAGTTAGCTTCGCTGGGAAAGTGACTATGCCCTTGGGAAAGATCGTGTTTCCAGTAAGGGCAGGACATGTTTATAAAATGATCAAGTTTCTGGTGGTCGACATTGACTCGTCGTACCACACTATCCTCGGCAGAGGATGGCTGCACGCGATGAAGGCAGTCTCCTCGACCTACCATCAGAAGCTCAAATATGTGACCGAGCGAGGAGTAATGGAGATCCATAGCGATCAAGCGATGGCAAGAAGATGCTTCATAGCAGCCATCTGCCCAAGACCAGGGAAGAAGGCCGACAAGTCTAGCAAGAAGGTTGAATAACAATGAGGTCTGATACCTTTGAAATAGCAATTAAAATATGAAAGGCCCGGAGTAGAGGAGACCAGGCTCCTCCCTCTCTGAACGTGTCATCGAGGACCTAGGGGAAATCACAGCTGGAGATTACGAAGATAGAAAGATCTTCTTGATTAGAGCTTCTCTCACAGATCAGGAGAAGAAGGAATTGACGACCCTGCTAAGGAACAATATAGACGTCTTTGCGTGGGAATTATACGAACTGCCTAGAATTGATCCTAGTTTAGTTTTTCATCAGTTGAACGTCGATCCCAGCTTCAAACCAATCGCGCAGAAGGCATGGCGAACTGGACCCGAGAAGGAAAAAGCCATGGACAAAGAAGTTGAAAAACTGCTAGATGCAGGAACCATACGGGAGGTACAATTCCCTAAATGGTTATCCAACCCAGTAGTAGTTCCAAAAAGCAACGGGAAGTGGAGAGTTTGCATCAACTTCACTGACCTTAACATGGCGTGCCCTAAAAATAGCTTCCCTCTTCAAAAAATTGATCAACTAGTGGACACCACAGCAGCTCAAGAGAGAATGAGTTTTCTGGATGCATATGCAGGGTATGATCAAATCCCCTTGTACGCTCCAGACCAGGACAAGACATCATTCATCACCACCGTTAGATTGTACTGTTACAAGGTCATGCCCTTCAGGCTCAAAAACGCAAGGGCAACTTACCATCGATTGGTCACCAAGATGTTCAAGGACCAAATGGGAGACACCATGGAAGTCTACATCGACGATATGCTCGTCAAAAGCAGGAAGAAAGAAAACCACTTCTCGGACCTATCAAGAACCTTCAAAATCCTCAGGAAGTACCGAATGAAACTTAACGCGAGCAAGTGCTCTTTCGGTGTCCAGTCAGGAAAATTTCTTGGGTACTTGGTCAGTAAGAGAGGCATCGAGGCTAACCCAGACCAGATCGATGCAATAAATAGGGTACAACCTCCTCGGAAAATTCAGGACATACAGAAGCTCACCGGTATGCTCTCTGCCTTAAACCGTTTTATCTCTAAGTCCTCCAAGAAGTGCAAGCCTTTCTTCCAGCTTCTAAAGGGAAATAAAATGGTAGAATGGAACCCAGATTGCTCGCGGGCATTGGATGAGCTCAAGGCTTACCTCAGCTCCCCACCACTGCTCGTCATACCACAGGAAACAGATTCCTTGTACTTATACCTCTCCGTTTCCAACCACACTGTCAGTTTTGCATTGATGTGCGAAATTGCAGGAATCCATCACCCCGTTTATCACGCGAGCAAGACCTTATTAGATGCCGAGCAGCGGTACCTACCACTGGAGAAGCTCTCCTTTGCACTAGTAGTGGCTTTAAGAAAGATGAACCACTACTTCAAATCCCACACTATCATCGTCCTTACATCGCACCCCTTAAAGCAATCCTAAGGAAGGCGGATTTGTCCGACAGACTGTCTAAATGGTCAGTCGAGCTCGGACGATTTGATATCCAATTTCAACCAAGGAACGCAATCAAGGGGTAGGTCCTTGCTAATTTCATAGCCGAATTCACAGGCGATCAACCTTGCAACCAACCTCAACCAGCAAAGCAAAGCGGGAACCACGCGACGGAGGGAATCTGGAAATTATTCGTTGATGGAGCCTCCAACTCAAAGGGGGAAGGAATAGGCATTGTCCTCATTACTCCAGAGGATACAATCCTTAAATAAGGAATCAGGCTTGGATTTGCAGCCTCTAACAACGAAGCAGAATACGAAGCTTTAATAGCCGGCCTCCATAAGGCGCACACTTTGGGGCAAAGCATTTACAGGTGTTCGAAAATTCTTAATTAGTCTCCAATCAGATAAGTGGAGACTATGATGCAAAAGATAAAAGAATGGCAGCTTACCTCGCATTAGCAAAAAGACCAACGACTAGCTTCGAAGAAGTCAATGTCCAGCAGTTTCCCAAAGGACAGAACAGCCACGCTGACGCCCTAGCAGTCATCAGTTCAACAATCGATTCTGACTTAAAAAGAACAATCCCCATCGATTTCCTCGTTCATTCGAGCATTATCCGTAACAGTAAGCCACCAGGCATGGAGCAGGTGCTCCAAATGGAGCCAGCACCCAGCTGGATGGACCCTCTAAGGGAATATTTGAAGGATGGCATGCTCCCAGATGACAAGAAGACCGCTCACCAGATAAGAGTCAAAGTTGCTCACTTTCACTTATCTCCAGAGGGAAATCTATATAAGAGATCCTTTTCTGGTACCTACCTTCAATGTGTTTACCCAAGGGATGTCGAGCAAGTTCAACATGAGCTTCACGAGGGAATATGTGGAAGCCATATTGGAGGAAGGTCTCTGGCTTTTCGAGAAATAAAGGAAGGCTATTGGAGGCCATATATGCAAAGGGACTCTGCAATGTATGTTTGTAAATGCCTGAAATGCTAACTTCACGCTCCTATGGTGCACCAACCTGCTAGCGACCTAAAATCACTGTCCAACCCATGGCCATTCACCCAATGGGGAATGGACATCGTAGGACCACTTCTTACCGCCACAGGTAATTGCAAGTATCTGTTGGTCGCAACTGACTACTTCACCAAATGGATCGAGGAGGAACCCCTAGCGAACATCCGAGATGCAGATATGATAAGGTTCATATAGAGAAATATAATCACCCATTTTGGCATCCAAAGAACCATCATCACTGTCAATAGAATGCAGTTCGAGAGTGTCACCTTTCAGAGTTTCTATGACGAGCATGGAATCAGACACCATTTCAGCTTGGTGGCCTATCCTCAGAGCAATGGCCAAGCCGAGGCTTCCAACAAAACAATGATCGATGGAATAAAAAAATGAATAGAGAGAGTCAAAGGCGCATGGGTAAATAAGCTACCACATATTCTATGGGCTTACCGTACTACTCCATGACGAGCGACAGGGGAAACCCCATTCTCATTGACGTATGGAATGGAATCAGTCATCCCCTTGGAAGCAGGCTTGCCAACAATGAGGTCCACCTTGTCGATCAGGGCAATAATGATGCAGCATTGCTCGTCAAGCTCGACCTAGCCGATGAACGCCGTGAGATGGCCCTAATAAAACTAGCAACCTATCAGCAGCAACTCGCAAGGCACTGCAACAAGAAGTTCAATCCAAGGACATTCCGAGTTGGGGTCTATGTCCTGAGGAAAGTCCTGGGCAGCGCAATAAAACCATCAGACGAAAAGCTAGGGACAAACTGGGAAGGACCATTCAAGATAACTAGAGATGATCTACAGGGAGCCTATCACTTAGAAACGATGGAAGGCAGAGAGATACCCCGAGCGTGGAATGCAACCAACCTTAAGAAATTCTATTTCTAGATTCTTCTTTTGATCTTTAATTATGAAACTGGAAGTTCATTTCCTTATCATTAATAAAAAGTTGTTTGGCAGTTGCATTCTACGAAGTATCAGTTAACTAATTTGCATTTTATGAGGTGTCAATATATAAACTTTATAACCCACACACCTTTTCCAAGTAACAGGCACACTGATCATTACACTATAGCAGGGAAATGACCCTCCTCAGGTTTTCGTTATGAAATATGAAAGACCTCTTAGCATTGCCCCTGGAAATATATGAGGCCCTACAGGAGATCCTTAGGCAATATGGCCAAGTCAAAATTGGTCACCAAATAATGTTTGGTTGAATAAAATCCTGATCGGATAGAGCATCCAACACAGGTGTGTCCTCGCCAAATGTAACACTTAGGCCTAAGGGAGTGTGACGACACAATCTAAAAGGTAAAGTGAGGCAGAATGGTATCTCGTTGGCATACTAAACTGGAAGGACACTTACTTGATAATGCGAACATACAAATCTAGTCAGCCAAGATAGGCTTCAGATTTTTGAGCAAAGATGTGGAAAATATAAGACACTTGTTTAGTCGGTAAACTTGCCCAAAACATAAATTTTATATTAATTCATCACATTTACAGCAAATACAATACATGTTTAGTCGGCGAGCTCACCCAAAACATCGACTTTACATCACTTCAATACAAAATACACAGAGTTACTACTGACATAATCTTAGTGAGGGTCAGGCCTCCGAACGAGATAATCAGCCACTTGGGCTCTTCAACCGTCTTCAGGATGGGAAACTAGCTCCTCCTCGACTTTATTTGCATCCGGCTCCAATAACTGCTGAGGAATGGCATCAATGGGGATCCATTGATCATCTCTCCGTAAGGGGTTAGGCATCAGGGTGGAAGGAAAAATATCATGACGGTACCAGAGCATCAAGTTCCTCGGGACTTGAAGCTCCCTCAAGGAACTCAACCACCCCCTGATGAAGGCGATCTCTTCAAACTCTATCAGCCTCGTTGGAGCATCTAGCCAACCCTGATTGTAACCATCGTCCCATACTCATCGAGGTCCTTTATTAAGCAAATGCCTCAACCGGGTGACGTCCCTTTGGAGCCCAGTAGCAATCACATATGCTCGCTGGACATCACCACGAAGCTCTTCCATTTCCCTAGCTAAACTCCTGTTGTTTCTTCCAGCTCGGGAAACGATTGGAGGGATAGAGCCTCGCAGCATAGGAGGAACGTCGCTCGGGCCAGTTCTAGCTCGCGACGAGGAGCAACCTCGTAATACTACAGGAGCGATGCTCAGCGCATGCTCCCTAAGTAGCGAGACCTCTCTCCTCAAAGCCTCATTCTCTTGCTGAAGAACTTCCCCAACCTGCTTGATCTCAGAAGCATCTACAAGTTTTGCTCGCAGTGTATTCACCTCTTCTTGCACTAAAGCACCAACTTCTTCCATCTCCTGCAACCTGTCTTTTAGTTTAACGACAAGCTCGGTCTGCTCTATGAAATGCTTGTTCCTCAATCGCAATGATTTGCAAATCCTCATAAAAGTATAACGAACTTCGGAGCTTACATTAGCTCCAAGAATTTTTCCCAATTGAGAAGTGGATGGTATATAATCATCAACATCAATCGACTACAAGCAATAAAAGGGCAATGAAAAGAAAAATAAATCAGTGCACTGGGGAAAAGAAACCTTTTCATTTCATTAATAAGGGTAAAAGTACATCGAGCAGTAAAAAGGAAAATTACAAGCAAAGATACAAATCCTAGAAGTAAATTAACTTATCAACCTCAGGCTGCCCAGAAGTAGATGGCTGCTTCCCCTTGTCAGTAGCGATAGAAGTACCCCCCCTCAGCAGGGATAACCTCTGTCGCCTGAGCAGGGAGAACATTGGCAGGAATCGTCTGGGAGGCAGGGTCAACATCTTTGATGGCTGGGACAGGGGCTTCATCCATAATTGGCTTCGAGCCCAGGTCGTGCTCGTTGAACAGAGGAGATGCAACATCCACTCTGGAAGCTAAGAGGGCCTTGTTCCATCCCTTCTTAAAATTCTGATGACTAATGTAGCCTATCTGAACCTCGGTATCCTCGTATGCAGCACCCCACCCAGAGTTATATGAGTCTTTCTTGGTGGTGGCTGCCTCAGACTTCTTCTTCTTCAGCTCCTCGATTAACACCGTGTTCTCCTCCACGACAACCAACTTGCTCGAGCAAACCAGATCGTAGGCTTGTCGCAACTCATTGAATTCTTTAACTGCCGCCTCTTTCTCTCGATTAGCCTCGGTAAGATCCAGGTCAGAAGAAGCCCAAGCAACATCAACCGCCTCGAAACTAGCCTCGAGCTCCGTACCCTTCAACTTCAAGGCAGTATTTTACTGCTCCAGCTCGCCATTTTTCTTCACCAGCTCATTACGAGAAAGATAGAGAATGGCGAAGTCAGTCACAAACTGCACATAAAAGAGGATATCAGGAAAAGGAAACAGATGAAATTTATTAAAGCATTAGAGAAAGGAAAAGGTATTACCAAGACTAGCCTCTGACTAGCTTGCAGAGCCAACTGATCAAACCCCATCTCCCTTTGGCGATCTACAGGAAGAACTGGCCTCTTGAGCAGCGCAGGGGCCAATTGAGGAGAAATGGAAACTGAGGCCCCCTCGGGCAATGCGGACACTGGGACTAAGGCCTGCCCATCCTTCATCCTCGATTCCATCTTTCTCCTCTCTTCCTGTTTCTCTTTCTCGATTCTCCTCTTCTCCTCCATCCTCTTCTTCTCTTTAATCTTCTTTCTTTCCTCTTCTTTTTTTCTCTCTCTCATCTGTTCTTCTTCTTTCCTCTTCCTCTCCTTCTCCTGAGCAGTAGACGAAGAGCCAGTAGTAATAGCCCCAGTGTTGGACTTCTACTTTTTCGACCTCTGAGCGAGGAGCACATGATCATCATCATCGTAGTCCCGAATTAAATTTTTCCTTGGAGGAACCATCTCCTTGCTTGAACTGCTAGACGTGCTCGAAGATTCTCAGGCTTCAGAAACCTCTTCTGAGTTAGAAGAACTATTACCACTAGAGCTCCCCTCGTTAAAATTTCCTTTAGCACCACCTACGATATCACTCTCAGAACTGCTCTCCTCCTCGTCCAACTGAATAGGATCAGCAGCAGTCTCTTCAGAGATATCAAATTCAAGAATACTATCTACCGACCTCGCTATAAAGCTAGAACCAACGTTTTTGTACTCGAGCAAGAAAGCAACAGACCGGGGATGCTCGCCATCGGCTAAGGTCTCCCTGATATTCCAGGCCTTGACCAATTCAGAAAGATGAACCGCGCTGAGAGCAGGTTCTAAGTTCTTCGACCTTGCTGAAGAAAAAATAGGAAAAGTCAGAAAAATCACACATCAATGAAGAAATTGAAAGAACAGAGCAAAGACTACCTATATACTCTTCCCCATGAAAGGTAACATTAAACCTATCAGACCTCGACCCTTCAACCTGGGGGGAAAACTGCCAATTTCTAGCAAGGAAGCCATCTTGCCAATAGTCCTTATAGGAATCAGGTAGGTTTACTAGAAATACCCTGTCAGGACTCCTGGCTTTGAGATAGAGGACACCAGAACTAGTTCGAGAGAAGGAATAACAAAAGCAGACCTCGACGAGCCCTAATTGGGTGCCATAGAGATGATTTATTCTATGGATGCCATTTATTATCTTCCACACATTGGGCGAACACTGTGTAGGAACAATGTTGAAATAACCAAAGAAGTGCAAGAATAGATTGTTGGGAGGAAAAGTAAGTCCCCCTTTGGAAAATAAAAAGACATGTATCCAATGGGAACCCTCTATCTCTCTAACATTTCTAGGGGGAGAGGCGCACTCAATCTCTACCCACTTTGGGATATTGTAAAACTTCCTAAACTCAGACACCGATCTATTACCAATCTTTGCCATTGGAAAACCCTAAAAAACTACAAATTCAAAGAGAAAATACAAAGAGAAGGCACAGGGGACTTACACGATGAAAGTTCGACTTGAACGATGAAGAATCACAAGCCCAAATGACGAGGAAGATCGAAAGCGATAAGAATGAAGACCGGGAGAAGAGAACGTGAATCGCTAGAACTCGCAGAAAATGGAAGAGTACCGAGAAGCTTGAAATGACGATTGAGAAACGACTGCTCTGAATAACTTTTGAGTGTTACTAATCATAGTGCACACACCACGAAGCAAGTGCCGCCTAAATCAGTCCTCAAACTTTGGGAAGAGTTGCACGATGTACAAAGGAGCCATTATGACAAATCATTTAAATTTGTTGAGCCCAAAGTAGGGCCCAACAAACTTAGGGGCAATTATGGGTACCCAAAATTAGAATGATGGGCCTAGACGAGTAGCCCAATTGTAGAGGCCCAAAGTCCAGACCCTCCATATCTTAATCGGCTATGATTTAGTCTACTTCCATGTTCTCGTCAAGAGGGGTTCTAGGAGAAGATGGAAAATGTGGGGGAGTCCAACACCCCCACTCCCTGAAAATGGACATGTATATAATAAACCCTAGGTCCGAGGTATAGGACACGCACTGCCTTCTCTGTAATCACTCTCCGGAGTACATAGAAATAATACTGACTGCACCACCATGGACGTAGGCATTTATGCCGAACCACGTACATATCTTGTTGTGTGGTTGGCATTTTTTATTCCTTATTCTGCTTGGTGATTGTATTTCTCTTATCTCTTTATGTTGAATAATAATTGTCACCACACCTACGTTAAAATGGTAAATTTTAATAATTAAGTTTATGATTAAATGAGTAAAATATTATAGAGAAATAGTAAGGTATTATAAAGATATGTTTTTTCTTTTGAAAACCCATTTAAAAGATGCATTTTTGGTGTAAAAATGGCATAATGGCAATTTTGGTAATTATGTGAAAAACTAGTGGAAGATAATGTTTCTTTACTTTAAATGCTAGTAAAATCATTTTGAAGGTACTAAAAATGTGTTAATGCATTAATGAATAAATAGGGTAAATGATGATTGGATGTTAGTGTTCAAACAAAGATTTTATTATTAGTTGGCCTCCTCGGCGATTTTAAAAGCAAGGCAAATAATGAAGTAAAGAAGTAACACCGAAAGATTAATGCGAGTACTTGGGATAATGAGAATAATTGTAAGAATGTGAATATATGAAAAGATAATGATATTCGGATGTTGCCGGAAAGAATAATTAAGGAGGTCATGACGTCTCTAGTGGGAAAAGACCCCAAACAACCTGACCAGTGTAACATATGTGTGATCGATACTGACGGTGAAAGGCCGTGAAATCGTGGATGTTGGCAAATCCCAAAGTAATAAAAGTAATATTCATGAATGATTGGGAAAATGAATGGATTAATGAATTTGAATAAATGGATTTTATGAAATGACGGCATAGTTGGATTAATAAGTTAAGTCCCTGGCACGAGACATGAAAAATCCTTATGTTTGAGTTGGGCATATAGCCCGAGTGCATTGCATGTAGTTGTATTAACATTTAATGAATTGGAAATTATTTTACAAAATATCGAAAGACATTGAATATGTATAGTATTTTGATTATCAAATTATTTCTTAGTATTTCCCACCCTACTGGGCATTCGCTCACCCCCTTACTTTTCCTCACCCCGGGTAGTTCAGTTGGTGACACTGGAAAGGATCTCGGTAAGGATGCAGAGGGTGTGACTCGACGTTAGATGCTCTGTTGACCGTTTCATAATATGTTTAAGATTTATATTGGTAGCACTTTAATTAATATTTTGGAACTTTATTAAGGGATTTGGATTATTGTGTTGTCTTACTCAGTGAACTTTATTTCGATAGATTAAGTGTCGTATTACATGTTTTTTCATGGACAAATTCATAAGTTGAATTTATTAGGCATGTCAAACGTTTATTCTTTTTAAATTCAAATTTGACAAATGAATATCATGTCCTTAAATCAATTAGATAAATATTGTTTTTAAATAATAAAGTAAACCTTTTCCCCCTCCCCCCTTTAACACCCCAATTCGGATTTGGGTTATTCCAACAGTAATATAAATTCGGGTCGGGGAGTTACAACTTGGTATCAGAGCATTAGGATCCACGTGTGCGATGGAGTGATAATACGTCTTCCTTGTTTATGTTTCCTCAAATAAACTAGTATATTAAATTACATGTTCTTATAGGAAGGCAGCTAAGCGTAACAATGTCGCTTCTGGGAATAGCGAGCTTCAACGCTTGGAAAGGACCGTGTGTCAGTTAGCTGACACTCTCTCGTAGTGAGAGAGGGGTAATTGTAGAGGGACTGTGGAAATTACTACAGCAACTTCTATGCTGAAGGATTTTCGATGATTGAACCCTTCAACTTTTAGTGGTACCAAGGGAGCTGATGCTGCAGAAGAGTGGCTTGATGAGGTCAAGCGGATTATGGATGTTCTTGACGTGCCGACTAGGAACAAAGTCAAGCTTGCAACTTTCCAATTGACTGAGCAGGCCCAACGGTGGTGGGCCATGCACATGGAAAGTTTGCCTGAGCCCTTAGATTGGGATGGGTTAAAAGCTGCTTTCTTGATCGATACTTTCCTAAGGCCTACCAAGATTCTAAGAAAGATCAATTTTCCTAACTCATCTAGAGTAAATTATCTGTCAATGACTATTTAGTATGCTTCGAGAGTTTGTCAAAGCATGTGAAGGTTGTGAAGACTGATGAGGATGAAAAGACTAGACTGTTTATTAAAGGATTAAACTCCCCACATTCATAAATTGGTGGTGCAATTTGATCAGTTGAGCTTTGGTGAGGAGGTGAACAAAGCTATCAGGATCGAAATTTAGGCAAAATATTCCCGTGATATTCAGGACAAAAGGAAGGAGTCCGGAGGTGCTCCAAGGAGGGAGACTAGTGGGTCCCAAGATGGTGGAAACAAGATGTTCAACTGAAGGAAACATTTAGTGCCGATTCCCCAGGGTAGTGTCCACACATCTCCCGAAGACTTGTTATCTTTGAGGATCCCCTGGTCATTTCAAGTGGGATTTCACCCGAAACAGTGGTCAACAGGTTAGCCTGCAGGGCAACCGTTTTATATCTGGAAGGAACTCGAGATTTTTGGGTCCCAATCAGTAGCGCCATCAGTTCTCCTCTGGAAGGTATTAATAGAACAAATAAGGCTCTAAAAATGCTCATCAGGGATACTGGAATCATGGGCAGACTCAGGTGCCGAGTGGTCAGACTAGTAAGTTCAGCCAGGGTCGTGCATATGCCATTTCTCAGTAATCAGTCCCCACTTAGAACTCAACAATTATGGAAGGTATGATTTTGCTATTTATTACTTGGGTGAAATCCTTATTTGATTCAGGAGCATCTCAGGGTGAAATCCTTATTTGATTCAGGAGAATCTCATTCATTTATATCTAGTTCGTTAGCTTTCTATTTGGTATTAGAGTTAGTTGAGCTTAGCCCACCCATATCTGTGGGATTGCACATAGGTGGCGGTGGCGTCCTTAGCAAAGTTTGTCGTAATTGTGTAATCATAACTGGAGACTATATTCTGGAGTATGATCTTATATTAATGGATATGGATGGCTTTAAAGTTATCTTCGGTATGGATTGGCTATCCAGTTTCGATGCCATTATCAAGTGCCATCGGCACAGTGTGTCATTATCTCTCCCAGATGTGTCTCGCTATCGCTTTGGCAGTGAGCTGAGCATAAATTATCCTTGTAAATTCTCTTTTACCCGAGATAAGAAACATTTCTTTGGATGGTTAAGCAGTATTGTGGCGCAAGAAGAGCCTGCACGTGTGATTGCAGATTATCCTATTATGCGGGATTGTCCCTATGTATTTCCTAAGGAACTTCCCGAATTACCCCTGAGTTGAGAGATTGATTTTGCTATTGATATTCATGAGGGTGTTTCACCTATTTCGACCCCTCTTCATCGGATGACCCCGGTGGAGTTGCAAGAATTAAAACTTTAGTTGGATGATCTCACTAGTAACGTTTTTATACGCCCTAGTGTGTTCCCTTGGGGAGCACCAGTCCTTTTTGCAAAAAAAAAAGGACAACACTCTCAGACTCTGCATTGATTATCGGTAATCGAATAGGGTAACAATGAAAAACAAATATCCTATGCCTAGAATCGATGATTTATTTAATCAGTTATGGGGAGAGGGCAGGTTCTCCAAGATTGATCTCCGATCTGGGTATCACCAATTGCTAGTTAGGGAGGAAGATATCCCTAAGATAACTTTTTTAATGAGGTACGAACATTATGAGTTTTTGGTCATGCCTTTCGGCTTGACAAATGCCCCTGCTACATTCATGGACCTCATAAATTGTATTTACCGACCATACTTGGACCGATTTGTGGTTGTCTTCATTGATGATATTCTTATATATTCGGCTTCTAATGTTGATCACGAGGAGCATTTGCGTACTACACTTCAGGTACTCAGGGAGAATCGATTATATGCAAAGTTTAGCAAATATGAATTCTTGGTGGATGAGGTCAAATTTCTTAGCCATGTAGTGTCCGGTGAGGGGATTTTTGTTGATTCATCCAAGGTTGAAGCCATCCTCAGATGAACAAGACCGAAGACAATCATAGAGATTCAGAGTTTTCTTAGCTTGGCTGGATACTACAGAAGATTCATTCAGGATTTCTCTTGAGTTGCATCGCCCTTAACTCGATTGACGCAAAAAAATATTCATTTTATGTGGTCAGATGAGTGTGAGGCTTCCTTAAAAGATGAAGTTTAAGCTTACCTCAGCACCTATTCTTATTCTTCTCGAGCGTGGAAAATAGTATATAGTGTATTGTGATGCCTCCAGATCTGGTCTTGGTGCAGTTCTTATACAAGAAGATCGGGCGGTCGCTTATGAGTCTCGACAACTTAATATGCATGAGAGGAACTGCCCCACTCATGATCTTGAGTTATACGTAGTGGTGTTTGCTTTGAACAGTTGGCGGTATTACCTATATGGCGAGAGATTTGAGGTATTAACAGATCATAAGAGTCTTCGATACATCTTCACTCAACGAGATCTTAAGCTTTGGTAACGAAGGTGGATCGAGCTTCTTGAAGACTATGACTTTATGTTGGAGTACCATCCGGGAAAGGCCAATATTATGGCTGATGCCCTTAGAAGGAAGTCCGGTCCTACCTTAGCAGCGATGAAATGCCATCGTGGAAATATTTACGCCTAACTTCAACATTATGACTTGCATATTCAGTGGAATAACGATAGGGCCTATTTATGGGGTCTGATGGTTAGGCCAGTCGTTCATCAGAAGGTCTTGTATGCTCAATTATGTGATGATGAGATCATAATTTTTTGAAACTGCATTCAGTACGATGAGGAATTTAATACTCTCACAATTGATCAGGATGGTGGTGTTCGACATTAGGGTAGGTTGATTTTCCTAGCAATTGAGGAGCTTCAAGATGAGATTCTGGTAGAATTTCACCATTCTTGATTCAGTATACATCCGGGAGCTACTAAGATGTATAGGGACCTTTTTATAGATTTTTGGTGGTCAGGGATGAAACGAGATGTGGCTTTGTTTGTGGCAAGGTGTTACATATGCCAGCAGGTGAAGGCCGAACACCAGAAGCCAATTAGATTGTTGCAAGCACTTCTAATTTCCTAGTGGAAGTGGGAGCATATCATTATGGATTTTGTTACGACTTTGGCTCGGTCTGAGCGAGGGCACGATGCGGTTTGGGTTGTAGTAGATTGTCTAACTAAGTCAACACATTTTCTACAGATTAGAGTCACAAATAGCATAGCAAAATTGACTAGACTTTATATTCGAGAGATTATTCGACAACATGGTGTTCCACTCACTATTATTTCAGATAGGGATCCTCGGTTTGTCTCTCGATTCTGGAGGAAGGTTCATGAGGAATTGGGTACTAATATGAATTTGAGTACGGCTTATCACCCCGAGACTAATGGGAAATTTGAGCGTACTATTAAGATTTTGGAGTATTTACTACGAGCGTGTGCTTTATACTTTCGGGGTAGTTGGGAAGAGAGCTTGCCTCTTGTAAAATTCTCTTACAATAATAGTTATCAGTGAATGTAAGGATATTTTTATCATGCCCGAAATGTTACATTTATGTATGTCGTACGCCACTACATTTGGCACGTCTCTATACGATCTCACATGACGGCCTTAATCCAAATTTCAAGATTCAAGCATTGAACATGTCCATCATGTGTCCCACATCTGCCTCAATGACTTTATGTTCCATGATTTTAGGGATTTAATGCAAGTGGTATGCAAGAGAAGTCAAAACAGTGAAAGAAGGCAAGATATGGAAGTTCAAGGGCATTTTGGTAATTTTATAAACACCATCCGGAGGTCCAGTCAACTAGAAAATTGAAGAGCTCGACATAACGATAATACTGAAAGAAACGACACCTCAATATGAGCTACGGTGAAGAAGTTATGGTCCTTTGAAAAATGGAGAAAATTCCGAGAAAAAGACTTGGAAAAATGCTGAGTCCTTTTAGCCCCAATTCCAGCGATCTTTTGCGAACCGAAGGCCAAACTGGTTCGGGGGGCGAACCGATTTGTGGTACACCCGAACCGGTTCGAGGTACCTGACCCTGGCAAGAGTCCTAATGATTTAAAATTCGTTTTGGATTTCTTATAAATGCCAACTTCAGGGGAGTTATTTCATAAGACTTGGAGAGACATTTTTGAGAGTTCTATTAGCTTAAGTCTTCATATTTTTGAGTCCTAAAAACTCATGTTTTGATTCACACATCATTCTCATATTTTTGTGAATCCTTTTGGAACCAAAGAACACTACTTTGCTTTTGTTAATCTTTGTGGGGAGATCTCTGCAACCGAGGGCTGAGGGAGTCTCTACGAAGTTTTATGGTTGCGTACCATTGAGGAGTGCTGCGGTTCTTCCTTTGCTAGTTGGATTGCGGTCTATGTGGGTTCGCTACGTGTGGATTCATTGCTGACGACACCGATCGACGCCTGCGGGTATTCGTGTGTCACTGTATTTCATTGTAATCCGTGTAAGTTGCGATTTACTTATTATAATGAAATGAAAGGTTTTACCCTGCGGGGATTTTTTCCTGAATATTTGTGTCACATGCTTTATCTATTTATGGGTTGTCACACGCACACACATAGCTGCATGTTTAGGGGCTGAATAGATTTGCTTTAAAGATAGACTCTAATTAAATAAGGTCTAATTGGATATTTGCCAATTAATTTAATCAATTATCACACAGTCCCGTTTTTTCAAATTGGTATCAGAGCAGGTTACGTTAATTTATCGCGTGATCCTTATTTTTTAATGATTTATTTTTTTTGATACAATTTGACTTCTCACGTCATCAAATTTGTATCAGAGCAAGTTGCGCTAATTTATCGCGTATTCCTATTTTCCGCAAAAAATTGTGTGATACTGATTTTTTTGAAAAATCAGTTTTGTGAAAAATCGTAATTTTTTCGATGGAGCACTTATGTAATAGGATGCCCACCTTTGATGACACGAATCAGAGTTTTGATGATATAATTCATTTGAATTTGACATTTGCTAAAAGAATTGATTTTTTGGAAAAAAAATATTCTCGTTTTAAATCTGCGATGGATATTTTACAAATGGTTCAAAATCAAAGCGATTTTTATCGTGAAAAATTTGTTTCCTTGGACCATGACTTTGTTTCTTTAGAATTTTCCAAGAAGGAGAGTGACGATAGAGTTCTATTTTTAGAAAAAGAATTAAAGGACCTTAAAAATTCGATGTTTTGTGTTTGTGCCAAAGAGGATAAAAATATTTTAGTCAATGAGTTTGTGGCACGTGAAGAGACTCTTAGGGAAAAGTTTTCTTTAATTGAGGGGGAGCGAGATAACCTTATAAGTTTAATTGAAAATTTGAAAAAGAAATCCCTGTCTTTGGAAGAGTCTAATTCTTTGCTTGAGTAAAAAAATTTGAAGTTAAAAAATGATTTGACAGACTCGAGTAGGTTTGATAGGGATGGTAATGGCTCATCTTGTTCTCATGCTTCTAGTGCTAAAGCCAAAACCATTATTTGTTTTAGAGGGTCAATTAATCCCAAGGACGTTAGAAAAGATCACACTTTAGGTAACATTCCTCCCGTTTACACATGTTCACATTGTGGTAGGAAAGGTCACCTTAGGCGTTTTTGTTTTGATCTTGGAAAAAGTTCTAGGAAGTTTATGTCTAGTGTTTTCGTGGTTCTCAAAGCCCCCACATGTCGTTTCACATCTGTTTGGGTTAGGATATCACTTTTAGAGGCTCTAGATTTTAGACAAGTTGATTCCCGTTTGCTTGCACATGATTCTTCTCTTGCCATACAATATAGATGATTGTGTTTGCTTGTTTGTCATACGCTAGTTTTTGTTTCATGATATTTATGTTTGCTAGCGTTGTGACATGAACTTTTTGTATAAATTTTTATTTTTGAAAAATACAAAAAAGATTTTATATTGATAAAATTTTTAAAAAAATCCAAAAAGATTTTTGTATTTTGTTTGCACCGTTTATGGATTGACACTTAGAATGATCGAGTCACAACATCATTCCATTTTTCATGTGACTATGTGATAGTGTTTTGAGACAATAGGTCAATTCACCCATGTGCTTTATAATGTTTGGAGTCATTAAGATGTAATTAAGTATTACTTCCAACATGTTTGACTCATGATTTCCTTTATTGCACACATGCACGGACTTGTTTGATTATTGTACTTGTCTTATCACATGTTGGTTGGGTGTTTTCACTTCAATTCTTTCCACGAACCAAGCACGATAAAACTTGATAAGAAATGTGTGCATGTAAGAGCCGTTTGTGAGTTTGTGTGCTTTGTTTGAAAACGGGGAAGGGCTGCGAAAGGTTCATTTTGCCTTTGCGAATACTAAGCCACCATTAAATTGGACCTAAAAAATAGAGGAATTCTATTATTCGGGGTCCAAAGAGGTTTAAAAGATCCCGAAAAAATTTATAGGCAATAAAAAGAAATTCATACCAATTATGGGCCATTTAGGTTTTTGTACCAATTCTCCAAAGTTTGAGAATTTAGTTTAACACCTCTAAAAGAAAATATATATGAGGGAGTTTGTTTGGAGATTTTATAACGGGTTTGCATGTCCTTGAAAATCTTGAAAAAGCGCTAAAAAGTTTTGGACGTTATTGGTGTGAAAATCACTTTGACTTTAATTTGTTGATTTGCATAAGACTATGTCATCCAAAATTCAATAATTTTTCCGCCTAAAGATACTTTTGATGTTCATTCGTTAGGAGTACACTATGCATCATGCACAAATGATTGATTGAGTTGACTTTCCTATCGAATGTGTTCACACCCATACATTCCATTTCCATGATTCTGTTGTTTTGTTTAAATCCATGGTGTTATTTTTAGTATCTTATTTTTGTATGAAATATTTGAAAAATTCAAAAAATAGTTTGTGAAGATTTTTTTAGCATTCTTTGCAAGAGCACGTTTTCCATTTGATTGATGCCTTGTTTTGAATACGGTGACACCCCGACTTTGCTTGTTTCATTTATTCTTCTCATTTGTGTATTTGGGGACATAATAAAAAGGGGGAGAAAGAATTATCATTTTATAGGGGAGTTTGACTTTTGGGTTTTTGAGATTTAACTTATGCTTTTCTCATACATTGGTATCTATGTTTATCTCATTTCAAACTCGATACGTCACTTGGTATTTTCTTTATCTCATGTGTGTAGGTACTATATTGATGATCACTGAATTGCACACCCTGATGAGAAAAGATTTGAGATTTTGAGATTTAAAGAACAAACGATGAAGACTTATTCATTTGTATCTTTCCAGTTTTGGGTTCATGGGAGGGTAGATTTGTATAGGTCAATTGAATGATAATAATTCAATTTTTTTTTTATTTTGTACCGGCATAGACATATGGGAAGATTTGTAAAGACATTTTTATCATGTCCGAAATGTTACATTTATGTATGTTGTACGTCGCTATATTTGGCACGTCTCTACACGATCTCACATGACGGCCTCAATTCGAATTTTGGGATTCAAGCATTCAACATCTCCATCATGTGTCTCACATCTGCCTCAACGACTTCATGCTCCATGATTTTAAGGATTTAATGCAAGTGGTACGCAAGAGATGTCAAAATAGTGAAAAAAAGGCAAGATATAGAAGTTCAAAGGAATTTTGGTAATTTTATAAACACCTTCTAGAGGTCCGGTCAATTGGAAAATTGAAGATCTTGACACAACGATAATACTGGAAGAAACGTCACCTCAATCCTAGCTACGGTGAAGAAGTTATGGTCCTTTGAAAAATGGAGAAAATTCTGAGAAAAAGACTTGGAAAAATGATGAGTCCTTTTATCCCCAATTCCAGCGATCTTTTGCGAACCGAAGGCCAAACTGGTTCGGGGGGCGAACCGATTTGTGGTACACCCGAACCGGTTCGAGGTACCTGACCCTGGCAAGAGTCCTAATGATTTAAAATTCGTTTTGGATTTCTTATAAATGCCAACTTCAGGGGAGTTATTTCATAAGACTTGGAGAGACATTTTTGAGAGTTCTATTAGCTTAAGTCTTCATATTTTTGAGTCCTAAAAACTCATGTTTTGATTCACACATCATTCTCATATTTTTGTGAATCCTTTTGGAACCAAAGAACACTACTTTGCTTTTGTTCATCTTTGTGGGGATATCTCTGCAACCGAGGGCTGAGGGAGTCTCTACGAAGTTTTATGGTTGCGTGCCAATGAGGAGTGCTGCGGTTCTTCCTTTGATGATTGGATTGCGGTCAATGTGGGTTCGCTGCATGTGGATTCATTACTGACGACACCGACCGACGCCTGCGGGTATTCGTGTGTCACTGTATTTCATTGTAATCCGTGTAAGTTGCGATTTACTTATTATAATGAAATAAAAGGTTTTGCCTTGCGAGGATTTTTTTCCTGAATATTTGTGTCACATGCTTTATCTATTTATGGGTTGTCACACGCACACACATAGATGTATATTTAGGGGCTGAATAGATTTGGTTTAAAGATAAACTCTAATTAAATAAGGTTTAATTGGATATTTACGAATTAATTTAATTAATTATCACACAATCCCATTTTTTTAGTCAAGCATCGAGATGGCCCCCTTTGAGGCGCTATATGGGAGACCGTGTCGTTCCCCGGTATGTTAGGCAGAGGTTGGTGAGAAGCATCTCACAAGTTCCGATATGATTAGGGAGATGACTGAGAAGGTTGAGTTGATTAGACATAGACTTGTTACGACCCAGATTAGGCAGAAGAATTATGCTGATAATCGTCGTATACCTCTAGAGTTTCGAGTAGGTGACCATGTGTTACTGAAATTTAGCGTCGAACCGGTAGTAAGATTTTTGGCCAGAAGAGCAAGCTCACCCTTCGATAGATTGGCCCCTTTGAGATCTTGGAGCAGGTTGGGGAATTCTCTTACCGTTTGTCATTGCCTCCTCAATTGACTCATGTTCAAAATGTGTTTCACGTTTCTATGTTGAAAAAATATCTGCACGATCCTAGTCATGTGATCAACTGGCAAAATATCGATCTGCAGGAAGATACTATATTTCTGACGCGACCTTTATCTATTTTGGATCGTGAGGATAGGGTGCTCCGCAACAAGGTTATCCCTTTGGTGAAAGTCCTTTGGGAATCATAGGTTGTTGAACGCGCTACTTGGGTGCGAGAAGCCGAGATGCGGGAGAAATATCCATAGTTGTTTTAGTGACTTAGGATTTACTTCGGGGATGAAATTTTCTAAGGAGGGGAGAATGTAATACCCGCACTTTTTATTACGTACTTGTATTTCGACCTATTTATATGTCAACGTGCCATTAACAAAAAAATCTACATTTGCATGTCTCACATGGGAATTTATTTATGTTTATATGGTTTATTTAAGCACCTTGGTAAAGTTTTACGTAATTTGGACAAAAAAAAATGATGCACGGACACGAGTACTAGAATACAACACTTTTTGACGGTATGCGACACTGCAAAAACATAACTATGTACGAATTGTTTAAGACATTTGGTAACTCAAAAAAATAATTTGACCATATATTCAAACTCATAAAATACATATAAAATTACCAAGGGGTAAATTTTTTTTTTTATATATATATATATATAAATAAATAAATCATTTTTTCGTCAAAAAATGAAAGTGCTCAGAAAAATCTGAAACTTTGCAAAAAGATGTAAAATTTAATTTTGAACAACGTTTCCTTCTTCGTCATTGTTGATACCAAATTTAATCTGCCAACATGGTCCAATCATATGAAGACACGTGGCTATCTACATGGCAACAACAAGCACTTCCGAGATGATCACACGCTCCGAGGAACCATGTTACTCCGAGGAACTCATACGCTCCGAGGAACCATGTTACTCCGAGGAACTCATACGCTCCGAGGAACAGACCAATCTGAGGAACTCTTGAGTACCGAGAAGCTCAGGCGGTCCGAGCTGCATCTCGAACAAAGCATTAAAAGCTGGATAACCAACAGTTCAACTGATTCATTAAATGCTTATCATTCCGACGCACACGCAAAGAGGGCATTAAATGTATTACCCTTTCATATGTATATCATTTAATGTATCACCCTTTCACATGACAACCCCAGGGCTACAAATACATTATACAATCCTCATTGTAGGGGGACAGAATCCAGGACCCCTGGACCGGAATTTCTTGAGATAATTTGTAATCGAGAATTCCCATACAAACACCAATACCAAAACAGTGGACGTAGGCCATTCTTATAAGGCTGAACCACTTTAAAAATCTTTTGTCTCATTTATTTATCTGTGATTGAATTATTAGAGTGATCTAATTTTTTACATCAACAGATTGGCGCCGTCTGTGGGAAACGACTGGTAATATCGTTTTCTCGTCAAAAACAGTCCATTACCAATGGCTGATATTCCTGAATCCAGTATTCGAAATGCTGGAACCCCTCCAAATCCATATGCTCCGCCAAATATTCCAGATTTGACTGGAATAATGGCAAATCTAGCCCAAGGCCAGACCGTCATGCAAGAAATAATGCGACAACTTATCCAAACCCTCCATGGCGGTGCATCAGCCCATTCCGGACCACGAAGCATTCAAAGAAATACTCGTGCGCCTTCTTCACGTACTAGGCGTACTAATTCATATCGCAATGATGAATCTAAAGATTTCTCTTATCAACCTGGACGAACTTCGTCAGTGCGAGCCACGGATACTGAACAACGTGTCACTCTCTCCTCAGAAAGGACCAGTGCATTGGAAAGGTTAAGTAGGGTTTCTCCTTTCGATCGATTAGGCCCTAGAAGGAACAAAACTCCTCTTAATGCAGCGTCAAGGAACTTTCGACGACTATCAGATTTAAGGGAAGGATCTGCCCAGTCACGACCAGCTGCTCGTCAAGATGGATCCTATGACCGACCAGCTGCTCGTCGAGATAAATCCCAGGAAGCCACTTCAACGCGATCAGTTGCTCGAACCAATAGGCCCGAGGAAGGAAATGATGCATGGAAAGTATCTATTTAGAGGCTGGAGGATAGATTAGGGGAAATGGCTAAGGCCAAGAACCCTCTACAACGAACCTTTGTTCGAGGAACACCTTTTGTCCAGGATATTGTTGATTTTCCAACACCATCAAAGTTCAAAGCACCTGTTGTGACTCCCAAGTACGATGGGAAGACTGACCCTGTCCTTCATATAGAACAATATCAAGCTACTGCCGACATCTATGCTGTCCCAGACGAGATGAGATGCAGGACATTCTCGGGAACTCTTACCGGATCTGCTCAGATATGGTATAATAATCTTCCTCGGGGTAAGATTTCAACTTTTCTTTAACTGGCCGAGTTATTCATTGGGAATTTCTGCTTTGGAGCAAAGCCAATTAAGCGAGTAGCATATTTGTTAAGTGTTAGACAAAAAGCTGGGGAGAGTATCAGAGATTATATAACTCGTTTTAATAACGAGAAACTCGAAGTCATTGATTATGAGGAGAAGACAGCGATTACCGCTTTGATGAGTGGACTACTGCCGAACAAGTTGTACTACACTTTGGCCAAAGATCCACCTCGAACCATGTCAGACCTGATGGGAAAAGCGTCTAAGATTATGAATGCCGAGGAGGCTATGTCTGCGAAGAAGAATGTGGACGGCAAAGAAACCAAGGTGGAAGGTGATAAGGCTAAGAAGAAAGAACATAATAACAATGGCGGTGACAAACAATCCAAAAATAGGTAGTCATGGGAGGTCTTGAGAAAATTTGATAATTACACACCTTTAAAGGCAAATATTAACCACGTCCTGGAAGAAATTAAGAACAGCGAGGAGTTAAACTGGCCAAAGAAAATGAAGGCAGACCCTAACACGAGAAATAGGGAAAAATATTGCGAATTCCACAAGGATCATGGCCATATGACCAAAAATTTCATAGCTCTTCAGAATGAGATTGAAACACTCATCCGACGAGGAAAGCTAGCAAAGTATGTTGATCGGGTAGGCGAAAGAATAAACAACAACCGAACTAGAGAGAGGTCTAGATCTCCTCGTCGAGCAGAGGAAAAAAAGAAAAGAAACCATGAAGATGATCCCGAGGACGACCCCAATCTTCCCAAGAAACCAAAACAGCCAGAACGAGAGGTATTTTTAATATGCTTTGGATCATTTGACTGTAATGTTATTACACGTGGAGATGCAGGAGGAGGAGACCTTACTGCAGAAAGAAAAGCTTACCTCGGCGAGGCACAAGCTTGCTCGTACATTCAGCGAATAAATCTAGCCAAAGAGGATCGCTCGAGAAAGGTGAACAAAGAGAAGTTGGTCATCGAGTTCTCAAAGAACGACCTCACAGGTGTTCTATATCCTCATGATGAACCATTGGTGATCAAAATGAGGATGAAGGAGGTTATGATTTCAAGAGTACTGGTCGACAATGGTAGCTCGGCAGATATAATGTTCTACTCATGCTTTGATAGTTTAAATCTAAAGCTATCTCAACTAGAGCCTTATCATAGACCCCTCATCGGTTTTGCTGGCAAGAAAGTATTTCCACTTGGGATGATCAAGTTGGATATATTCATTGGTACGTGGCCTACTTGTCGGACAGAAAGAATATGTTTCTTCGTGATGGATAAGAATGTCCAATCATCGTACAATATCATCATGGGAAGAGTAGGATTGAAGAAGTTCGAGGCTGTACCATCTACAGTGCATCAATGTCTAAAATTTCCAACAAACTTTGGAGTAGGATTTATGAAAGGTGATCAGAAAGTAGCTCGGGAATGCTATTATTCATCCTTCGAGCAAGAAGAACTGGAAGAATCAAAGAAAAATACTATTACCTATCAAGTGGATGAAGGTGCAGAAATTGAAACCTTGGATCCTCGGGATGAGTGGCAACTCATGAAGGGTCAAGTGATGGAAGCTACTGAAAATATCATTCTGGACGACAAGCACCCTGAGCGAACTACTCAAATAGGTTCATCGTTGGAAGCCTCATTAAAATAAGAATTGACAACTTTCCTTAGAAGCAGAAGACAAACTTTTGGGTGGAGTCATGAAGATATGCCTGGGATAGACCCGAACTTCTTATGTCACGAGCTCAATGTGAATAAGGAGATCAATCCTGTGAAGAAGAGAAGAAGAGTATTCAGTCCCGAGAAGAATCAAGCTATACAGGAGGAAGTCGAGAAGCTCCAGAAAGCTTGTTTCATTGAAGATGTTAAATATCCAGATTGGCTAGCTAATGTGGTGATGGTAAAGAAGAAGAACAACAAGTGGAGGATGTGTGTAGACTTCACCGACCTCAACAAGGCATGCCCAAAGGATCACTTTCCATTGCCCTGAATTGATCAACTGGTGGATGCTACCTCGGGACACAAGTTGCTGAGCTTCATGAATGCTTATTCTGGTTACAACCAGATTAAAATGAAACCTAAAGACAGGGAGAGTACTTCTTTCATTACCCCTAGGGGAACTTATTGTTATAATGTTATGCCTTTTGGTTTGAAAAATGCAGGTGCGACATATCAGAGGCTGATGAACAAGGTCTTTGCTGAACAAATCAGTGACAATATGGAAGTCTATGTTGACGACATGCTAACAAAAAGCAAGAAAGCTGCCGATCATCTAGTTGACTTAAGTCAGACTTTTTATCAACTAGATAAATATCAAATGAAGCTGAACCCAACGAAGTGCATATTTGGAGTACGAGAAGGCATGTTTCTCGGGTACATTGTCAATCAACGAGGCATTGAAGCAAATCCTGAAAAGATCAAAGCTCTATTAGGGCTGCGATCTCCAACAACGAAGAAGGAAGTACAGAGTCTCACTGGACGAGTGGCATCACTCAACAGATTTGTGTCACGAGCAACTGATAGATGTCTCCCATTCTTAAAGACACTCAGAAAGACTTTTGAGTGGAATGATGAATGTGAGAAGGCTTTTCAAGACTTGAAGAAATACTTGGGAGCACCTCCATTGTTGTCCAGGCCGGTGATGGGAGAAAAATTATATTTGTACCTTGCAGTGTCCGAGAATGTAGTTAGCTCGGCGTTGATCAGAGTGGAGAATGGAGTACAAAAGCCAATTTACTATACAAGTAAGGCCTTCCGAGGAGCAGAGATCAGATATCCAAGGCTGGAAAAATTGGCACTGGCACTGATTGAGGCGAGTAGGAGAATGAGGCCATACTTATAGGCTCATACTATAGTAGTATATACCGATGTGCCATTGAGACAAGCCCTTCATAAGCCAGAAAAATCAGGTAGATTGATGTATTGGGCAATAGAGCTCGGTGAATATGATATAATCTATGAACCCAGATCATCGCTAAAAGGGCAAGCTGTTGCAGATTTTATAGCAGAGTTCACCTGCCCTGATTCCCCCGAGGAGCAAAAGTTACTCAGTGATCAACCAGTGGATGTTACAGGATTAACAAACACTAGCTCAGACCAACTCCGGTTGGTAAAAGGGCAAGGGGATATTACAAGATCATTGACTTCGGGCTAAGACCAACTCCGGTTGGTAAAAGGGCAAGAAGAGATGATCGACGAGGAGCAAGTAATACCACGGAAGGATGAAAAGAAGCAACAAATATTTCATCGAGGAACTCTGACAGATGATACCCCCGAGGAACCAAAGTTGCTCGCTGATCAACCTGTGGATGTTACAGGATCATTAAATTCGAACTCAGACCAAGTTCGGTTGGTAAAAGGGCAAGAAAAGATGATCGACGAGGAGCAAGAAAAATCCGGGGAGGATGAAAGGAAGCAGTAAATATTTCACCGAGGAACTCTAACTGATCAGAAATTTGATGACGAGTTACCTATATGGAGGCTATATATAGATGGCTCATCTTGCACTGCAGGATGTGGCGCGGGGATAGTTTTGAGAACTCCAGACGAGATCGACATGGAATACGCCTTGCCTTTTCAATTCAAAGCCTCTAACAATGAGGCTGAATATGAGGCCATGATTGCAGGGCTCAATCTGGCAAAAATTATGGAGGCGCAGCAGGTCATGATCTTCAGCGATTCTCAATTGATCGTAAACCAAATGATGGGAATTTATGCAGTTAGAGGAGAATTAATGATCAGATATCATGCAAAGGCAAAGGAGTTGGTATCAGAATTTTCCGCTATTCAGCTGGTCAGAATACCAAGAATGGAGAATGCGAGAGCAGACGCCCTAGCTCGACTAGCATCAGCTACTCGCACCGAGCTACGACGAACAATCCCAATTGAAGTGTTAGCTAGTCAGAGTATAGATGAAGATCTAACTATGAACTTTATCACCCTTGATTTAGGACCATCTTGGATGGATCCCATCAGGGCGTATATCGAGGAGGGAGAATTGCCAATTGACAAGCTCACAGCCAAGAAGTTGAAGTTTAGAGTTGCTCGGTATGTATTAACTAATGGAGTTTTATATAGACGAGGAATTATGGCAGGTTTGTAGAGATGCGTACACCCCTCCGAGGTGAAAGAATTGATTGAAGAAATCCATGAAGGGTCTTGTGGAGCACATGTAGCAGGTCGGACGCTTTTGCAAAGGGTGATGACGCGGGGATACTACTGGCCGACGATGAGGGCTGATTGTATAGCCTATGCCAAGAAGTGTGACAAGTGCCATCATTTCTCCTCCATCCGAAGAACTCCACAAGCATTGTTGACACCCATAACTTCTCCTTGGCCAGTTGCCATGTGGGGAATAGATTTGGTTGGACCACTGCCAACAACTCGAGGAAGATTCAAGTATCTCGTCGTCGCAGTGGATTATTTTACTAAGTGGGTAGAAGCTGAGCCACTCATTGACATGACGTACGAGAAGGTGTACCAATTTGTTTAGAAGAACATCATTTGTCGATATGGTCTACCTCATGCCTTCATCACAGACCATGGAACACAATTTGATAACGAGGAGTTTGCCGCCTATTGTCAGCAGTCAAACATTTTGAAGGTTCATTCAACACCAGGTCATCCTCAAAGCAATGAACAAACTGAAGTGACAAACAGAACGCTGCTGAACGGTTTGAAGAAAAGATTGGATGATGCAAAATCCAACTTGATCAACGAGCTATAATCAGTACTTTGGGCTTACCGAACTACTCCCCGAGTAGCAACTGGAGAATCACCATACATGCTGGCGTTTGGAAGTGAAGGTGTCATACATGCCGAGTTGGGCCTCCCAACACACAGGGTACTGAATTTCAATTCCCCTATCAGCGATTTAATGAGAAGACTGGATTTAAACATGCTCGAGGAAGTCAAAGAAGAAGCAGCCATTAGAAATGCTGCTTACCAGCAACGAACAACTTTATTCTACAACAAAAGGGTGAAGTAGTGCGACCTGAAAGAAGGAGACTTTGTGCTGAAGAAAGTAATTCAAAAACACAATAAGCTGGAAGCAAACTGGCATGGACCATACCGAGTTACAGAAGTTGTTCGACCAGGAACTTATAGAATAGCAACTTTAGAAGGCGAGGAGTTTAAGAATGCATGGAACGCAGAACACATGCGCAAGTATTATCAGTGATGTATACGTAACGCAGTTCTATCAGTATGAATAAAACGAAGATATTCTGCCAAAGTCTCTCCTTTTTATTGAGAAATTTTTTCGAGGAATACTAGTTCTACACACTACTCGGCAAAGCTCAGACTGCTCAGCAAAATATTCCTAAAAATGCCAACTTTGGTTGGTTAGGAAACAAAATATTCCTAAAAATGCCAACTTCGGTTGGTTAGGAAACAAAATATTCCTAAAAATGACAACTTCGGTTGGTTAGGAAACAAAATATTCCTAAAAATGCCAACCTGTTTGGCTAGGAAACGAAATATTCCTAAAAATGCCAACCTGTTTGGCTAGGAAACAAAATATGCTCGCAAATGCCAACTCATGTTGGTCGGAAGGTACGTACATTCTCAAAAATGCCAACTTATGTTGGTCGGGGATAAAAACCCACTAACTGTAGTTGGTCGACAAGTAGAACTTATCGACCTTGGTTGGTCGGACGCATTTTATGAAAAAGATAAAAATCTACCAAGTATGGCTAGTCGGGGATAAAAACCCACTAATCGTAGTTCGTCGACAATGAACATTTACCGACCTTGGTTGGTCGAAAACATTTAAGAGAAAAATCTACCAAGTATGGCTGGTCGGGGATAAGAACCCACTAACTATAGTTGGTCGACAAGCATAATTTAATGACCTTGGTTGGTTGGAAAAATTTTAAACATTTTTATACTCATTACTTTATTATTAAGTGATCGAGCAATATTACTGATACTTGTAAATTTTTAATTATTACTGAATTGGTCGACAAAGAACACTATTGTTATTCTTTTTAACAGATATGCATAAATGTAAAGTGTTGATATTTACAAGACAATAGCAATTAAGACTTACAAACAAAAATGAAAGTCTTTCATTAATTTCAAAATAAATTACAAGTACATTGATATTGAAATGTATACTAACTATTACATCAAAAAATTCCTATTCTACTGGTCTCTTCCCCTCTGCTTTTGACACAGGTTCCTCGCTAGCAGGGGGATCATTTAAAGACATAGGAGAATTGATGAAATTAAGATCTTTCAACATCCTTGTATTCGTCACGGATGGTCGATCGAAAAGATGCTCGGGATGAGATACCTTGACTTGAGAATGAAGATTGTAGTCACCGAGGTACTTTGAAATTAAGCTCCGAGGAATGGCCCGAGCAGGGATCCAATCCATCTCCAAATTGTATGGTGGCACAGGCAAGTCGAGCAACCCGGAATCATGGTAGTCCCACAGATAATGGCCTTGTTCGAGCTTCAACACGCCTAAGGCATTCAGCCAGCCTTGCTTGTAGCCCTCATTGTTGGCATTCTGGATACGATCGTCCAGGTGGAATAGTGCTTCGTTGTATCCAGCCATCCAGAACTCCCTGGGCAGTTTATGGACTTGATATGTTAGCCTCTCTAGTTGCTCGTGGAGACTCTTGATGAAAATCTCCTTATTCTCCAAGACTGACTTCTGCGCAGAGAGCTGTTTTTGCAAGTCCCTAATTTTCTTTGACATATCAGAAAAAGCCTGGTTCTTCGCCATTAATTGGAAATCTTGGTTCTCTAACGCAGACTGAGTTCTCTGTTCCTCGACAAGGACCCGAGCTGCTCTTCCTCGTCCCCGAGGAGCTCTTGCTCGACCGCGAGAAGATGTGGAAGGGACCGACCTCTTCAAGGCGTCTAATTCTTCCCTCAACTTGGCATTCTCAACTTCTAAGAATGAAAATCCCTCGTCAGTCACTGGGATTAGGGCTGTTGAAGAAGAGGCTGCAGACTTCAACTGTGATAGCTCTTTCTGCAAATTGTTGTTTTCCTTTTCCAGCAACTCAGCAATCTGTCTGCATTCCTCAAACTCACCCTTCAAAGTTCTTTCCCTCAGATCATACCCAGCAAAAAGCTTCTCGTAGCCCTTATCAGCCATGATCAGCTTGTACTTCTTTTCTTACCCCTCATGCAACATGGCAGTTGATTCCTTGTACTGATTCTGAAGGTCTTCGAGGGTAGACTGGAGATCCTCGATCATTTCATAGTAAGCCACATTATTGGCCACCGCTCGATCAAGCAGACACTTAAGGTACTGATATGCTTCCACTGCCTGTTCTGAAGCATCCTAGCCAAGGATGTCGACAACTTGTGCAGCACTCAAGTCTGTGTGACCAGCCTTAAAGTACTCATTGCACTGTTGCAGCAACTTTGAATCATGGGCAGATAGCAGATCCATCCTGGCCAGAAACTAGCAGAGAAAGAAAAGCAATCATCAATAAGAAGAACAAGTAGAGTATGAATAGAAGATAGACAACAATATGCAAGAAAATTCAAGTTTTATTAGATCATAAATTTCAGAATTACAAGTGTTGGATTACATTTGACAAAGAAAGAAAATATAAAAGTAAGCCCGAACAACACTACATCTTTTCCTTATCTCCCAAAACCTTCTCGAGAGGTTAGGAAGAGGAAGAAGGTTGCTCGGAGGGAACTGTGGACTGTTCGGAGAGAACCAGCTATTGCTCGGATGAAGAAACGACTTGCTCGACAACAGACTGGATGGCTGGGGGGTGATCTCCCATCACCATTGAAGACTCCTTAGAGGTAGCTTCGTCCTCTTCTAATTCTTCTGGAGTAGGAGGAGGACCAGGGATATGCCTCTGAAAGAGCTCCGAGGACTCGTCGACCTTCATTTCCTGAAGGGCAGCAACCCATCCATCCATGAAGTACTTTAGAATTCCATAGTCCACTTGAGATACCATGGCAGCACACCCCTTGTTCCACCCCTTATCCCAGCCAGAGCTGAAAGACTTCTTCACAGCAGCTTTCCTCTTGGTCTTCTCCAAGGCAAGCTTCTCGGACAGCAGGTTCTCAGCAGCCTTCAATTTATTTTCTGCCTCCTTCTGTCGACCTACTTTCTGGAGCTGGTCCAACCTCTCCTCAACAACTTTTAGCTTATTCTCAAGCTCCCCTTCAGCTCTGAGCTTCTCTTCAAGCTCTTTATTTACCTTCTCCAAGGCGGTCTTTTTCTTCTCCAACTCCTTGGAGGCATCAACCGCTCGAGCTTTTTCTTGCTCAGAGGAGGCAAGATTTTTCTCCCAGATAGCCTTATTAGTGGCATACTGCTGGCGAGAGTCTTCCAAAGACGTGATAGCCTCTTCCATAGCTCCCTCCACACTGAACGAGGAGCAAGAAGCCTTAATCGCTTTATCCTTCTTCAAGATTATATTAAAGAAGCTCGTCAACTGTGAACAGAAAAAGAAAGCAAGTTAGAAACATAAATGACAAAGGAAAATATAAAAAGTTCAAAGTAAAGAGACTTACTGAAGCAAGATGACGAGCAGCCAAAGAAGTAACCATGTCCCGAGTAAGATTATCTTCATTACCTTGGACCTCGGGAATGGTCCGGGACTTCACCAAGCTCATGGCAGAGCTCGGAGGAACAAAAGTGGGAACTACAATCCCAGCAGCTGGGGGCTGAGTAGTGGTGTCAGCCAAATTGACCGAGGAGATTTTCTTCAGCCTCCTCGGGGGAACAAGTACAGATTCAACCAAGGAAGAACCCTTGGTCGGTGATATCACAATCACCTCTCCAGGAGCAGCAGACCTGCTCGGAGCCACTGCGGTCTTATCAGCAACCTTCTCGGTAATTTTAGCAGGAGCAGCTGGAGGAGCTGCATTAGTCTTCTTCGTCCCCTCCCTTGGGACGTCAATTTTACTCCTTTTAGCCTCCCCAGAACCAGAGGCATTTTTCTCAAACAAGGTGGGAGGTCTTCTCTTCTTCATCCTTTCGCTCAAAGGAATATGAGATTCAGGCGAAGAACTTGCAGAGGCGGGTACTGGCTCTGCCTCACTGATCACAAGACGAGCAATGAAGGAGGTGGTGTAGCTCTTGTACTGGAGCAGATACGAAGCCGACCTAATGTGCTCGTCTGCAACACTTTGATAAAGACTCCAGATAAGTTTCAAATGCCTTATGTTGACATCTGCTTCTTTTGGGCACTTTTTTTTGTTATCAACTGCAAATAATCAAACATTGTTATTAGTGGTACATTTTATCAAACACAAAAGAAACATAATTTCAAAATAAAATGAAATAAAAATAACCTATCCCATTGCCATAAGGAGGGCATCTGGGACCCTGGTAAACTTCATCTCCAGTCAATGGAGAGTGATGCCAATTTTTTATGACAACCCCATGTTCAAAATAATCCCTATTGGCATCAGGGAGATTAACTACTAAGGCTCTATTTAAAAATCTAGTTTTTAAATAATAAATATTTTCATTGACTGCCCATCTATAGCAGTACATGATTTCTGGGATTCCTATGCGAGTTCCATGCACTTGATTTAATCTATGCACCCCATTAACTATTCTCCATGTGTTGGGGGCTATTCGTGAAGGAACAACATCGAAATACTGACAGAATTCCAGACATAAGGAATTGGGTGGAAAAGAAAATCCACATTCAGCAAAAAAGAGATTGGGGAACTAATGTCCCTCAGCCAAATTGAAATAATCAGAAGGCTCAGAAAGTTTTTCCAAGACAACCCAAGAGGGGATGGAGAAATCAGAACGAAACTTCTCAAGAGACTCGATAAGGTAAACCATGGTGAATAAAGAAATAAAGAAGAAGGAAGAAGATCTTATAGGAAAAGAATGGATCTGTTGACAACGAACGACGGAAAAGATGAACGCACAAGAGAGTAGGAAGAGACGACGTAAAACTCGAAGATAAAAATTTGAAAAGGTAGAAGACGATGGGAGCGTCTGTGAAGTTTAAATACCTTGCCTTGGGAAATGGTGAAGTAATGATTACAAAAAAGGATGATTACGTTACCGGCGGCTAAACAGATAAAAAGGGGCGCAGGAACCAAAGAGGGCAACAACGGCTAAAAAGATGAAAAGTGACGCGGGAATCGAAGCACGCAAAAAAGTCCAAAAAAGCATGATTCTACGAATTGGGAAGGAGAAATAAATACAAGAGAAACGCTCCTAAAAATCAGGAAGACTATTCAAAGCTACCATATTCCGAGAAAGAATGTCCCATACTCCTCAAATTTTGAACTATGAAACATTGGGGGCTTCTGTTGATACCAAATTTAATCTGCTAACATGGACCAATCATATGAAGACACGTGGCTATCTACATGGCAACAACAAGCACTTCTGAGATGATCACACGCTCCGAGGAACCATGTTACTCTGAGGAACTCATACGCTCCGAGGAACCATGTTACTCCAAGGAACTCATACGCTCCGAGGAACAGACCTCTCCGAGGAACTCTTGAGTACCGAGAAGCTCAGGCGGTCCGAGCAACTCAGGCGGTCCGAGATGCATCTCGAACAAAGCATTAAAAGCTGGATAACCAACAGTTCAACTGATTCATTAAATGCTTATCATTCAGATGCACACGCAAAGAGGGCATTAAATGTATTACCCTTTCATATGTATATCATTTAATGTATCACCCTTTCACATGACAGCCCCAGGGCTATAAATACATTGTACAATCCTCATTGTAGGGGGACGGAATCCAGGACCCCTGGACCGGAATTTCTTGAGATAATTTGTAATCGAGAATTCCCATACAAACACCAATACCAAAACAGTGGACGTAGGCCATTCTTATAAGGCTGAACCACTTTAAAAATCTTTTGTCTCATTTATTTATCTGTGATTGAATTATTAGAGTGATCTAATTTTTTACATCAACAGTCATCCTAAAAAAAATGGCTTAGGACCCGTTTTAGACGGATTTATGTCGAAATTATAGTAAAAAAAATATTTTAGGTGGTGTGGTTGGCTCATTTATTGGGTAGTTGGCTTTTGTATTTTTCAACTTGGGAAAAACATGTTTCACTTATATTTACAAGCCTAGGAGACTTAAATGAGTCAAAATATTGAAAAGGGAAGCTTAAAATTGATATAAATAAGGGTGGGTGGATTCATGAACCTAGTTAACCAAAAAAATATAAACTCCTCCATCTTCTTTCTCTCTCTTATATCCTCAAGGGAAAAAATACTTCTAAATTTCTTAGCTCACCCTTATACCCATATTCTCTCTCCTCGAAACTCCATTAAAGAAACTCAAAACTCCATTAAAACATCACACAAGGGGTGGGGTAACTTGGTGTAGCTTGAAAGCTTGATTTTGGGAACAGAGGAATGGAGTTTAGGAGCATTCTAGGAGGACTTGAAGTGTTCTTCTTCAAAGTTATCTCCTCTTCATAAATCAAGAAGAGTTTTTCTCTCCCTAAATTATATTTTCAAAAGATTAAAACACCCATGTTGATGAAAGATGATTTCTTGTTAAAAAATTGCTAGTTCTTGTATTTTCTATTATTCAAACCCAAGCTTTTTATGTGTTAAAATGAACTAGCTTTGTTGATTAAATTTCATAATATCATGCTTGTATAAATGAATTATTAGAACATGAAAATCGATAAAAAAAATGTTATAATCATATACTACTTGAATATGAATGTGTAGGATGCATATGCATGGATTTCTTATGTAGAAATCCTCATTTCATGTGAATATACTAGAATAATTTTTAGCCATGATAAATGATATGTTTTGAAATGAAATAGATAGATTTCATCATGTTTTGAAAGAACGATAAATTTCAGCCCCGATTTTGATGATGTTAAAAAGTGATGATAATGACTTAAAATGGTGTAAAAACCTCATTTGAAGCCTTATATTTGAACTGTACATTAAAATGGTAAATTTTAATAATTAAGTTTATGATTAAATGAGTAAAATATTATAGAAAAACAGTAAGGTCTTATAAAGATATATTTTTTCCCTTGAAAACCCATTTAAAAGATGCATTTTTGGTGTAAAAATGGCATAATGGTAATTTTGGTAATTATGTGAAAAACTAGTGGAAGATAATGTTTCTTTACTTTAAATGCTAGTAAAATCATTTTGAAGGTACTAAAATTGTGTTAATGCATTAATGAATAAATAGGGTAAATGATGATTGGATGTTAGTGTTCAAAGTACGATATTATTATTAGTTTGCCTCCTCGGTTATTTTAAAAGTAAGGCAAATAATGAAGTAAAGAAGTAACACCGAAAGATTAATGCGAGTACTTGGGATAATGAGAATAATTGTAAGAATGTAAATATTTGGAAGAATGTGAATATATGAATAGATAATGATATTTGGATGTTGAATAATTAAGGAGGACAAGACGTCCCTAGTGGTGAAAGACCCCAAACAACCTGGCCAGTATAATGTGTGCTCGATACTGACGGTGAAAGGCCATGAAATCATGGATGTTGGCAAATCCCAAAGTAATAAAAGTAATATTCATGAATGATTGGGAAGATGAATGGATTAATGAATTTGAATAAATGGATCTTATTAAATGGTAGCATAGTTGGATTAATAAGTTAAGTCTCTGGCACGAGACATGAAAAATCCTTAAGTGTGAGTTGGGCATATAGCCCGAGTGCATGGCATGTAGTTGTATTAACCTTTAATGAATTGGAAATTATTTTACAAAATACCGAAAGACATTGTATATGTATAGTATTTTGATTATCAAATTATTGCTTAGTATTTCCCACCCTACTGGGCATTCGCTCACCCCCTTACTTTTCCCCACCCAGGTAGTTCAGTTGGTGACACTGGAAAGGATCTCGGTAAGGACGCGGAGGGTGTGACTCGACGTTAGACGCTCTGTTGACCGTTACATAGTATGTTTAAGATTTATATTAGTAGCACTTTAATTAATATTTTGGAACTTTATTAAGGGATTTGGACTATTGTGTTGTCTTACTCAGTGAACTTTATTTCAATAGATTAAGTGTGGTATTACATGGTTTTTCATGAACAAATTCATAAGTAGAATTTATTAGGCATGTCAAACATTTTTTCTTTTTAAATTAAAATTTGACAAATGAATATCATTTCCTTAAATTAATTAAATAAATATTTTTTTTAAATAATAAAGTAAACTTTTTCCCCCTCCCCTCCTTAACGCCCCAATTCGGATTTGGGTTATTCCAACGGTAATCTAAATTCGGGTCCGGGCATGACATACGGGACCAAAATAACTTGTAGAAACTTACATCACGATCACGGGACTCCCGATTTGAGAATACGATGAAAAATTTACAAATTTCTAGACTTAGGTTTTAAAACATGGTGTTAGAAGGCAAAACCACGAGATATTCCCCGAATGGCAACGTGAGAGGTACCAACACTTCGCACGGGACTAATGTCAATTATAGGAACTGATCATGGGACTCCCGATTTGAGAATACGACGATAATTTGAAAATATCAAGACTTATGATTAAAAACATGGCATTAGAGGGGGAAAACCCAAAATAGCCCCAGAATCACCCCATGAGAGGCAGCAACACCTCGCATAGGAGCAATGTAACTCGTAGAAACAAAGCGCGTGGTCATGGGACTCCCGGTTTGAGAATACGAAGATAATTTTAAAATATCTAGATTTAGGCTTAAAAACATAGCGTTAGATGGCAAAAAGCCAAAACATCCCATGAAAGGCCCCGTGAGCGGCATCAACACCTCGCATGGGATGAATATAACTTATAAAAACTAACCGCACAATCAGGGGACTCCCGATTTGAGAATACAATGATAATTTTCAAATTTCTAGACTTAGGCTTAAAAATATGGCGTTAGAAAGTGACATCCCCAAACAACCCCGTGAGAGGCACCGACACCTCGCACGGGACCAAAATAACTTGTAGAAACTGACCTAATGATTATGGGACTCCCGATTTGAGAATACGATGATAATTTGTAAATTTCTAGACTTAGGCTTTAAAACATGGCGTTAGAAGGAAAAAAACACGAGACAACCGCCGAACGACCACATGAGAAGCACCAACACCTTGCATGGGACCAATGTAACTCGTAGGAATTGACCGCGGGATCACGGGACTCTCGGTTTGATAATACGACGATAATTTGAAAATATCAAGACTCGGGCTTAAAAACATGGCGTTAGAGGGGAAAACCCAAAACTACCCTCGAATCGCCCCTTGAGAGTCACTAACACCTCGTTCGGGGCCAATATAACTTGTAAAAATGGATCGCACGATCATGGGACTCCTGGTTTGAGAATTCGACGATAATTTGCAAACTTCTAGACTCAGGCTTAAAAAGTTGGTATTAGAAGGCAAAAACATGACACAGGTCCCGAATGGCCCTGTGAGAGGCACTAACACCTTGTACAAGACCAATGTAACTTGTAGGAACTGACCGCGTGGTCACGAGACTCCTGGTTTGAGAATATGATGATAATTTTAAAATATCTAGACTTAGGCTTAAAAACGTGGCATTAGAGGGAGAAAACTCGAAACTACCCTGAACGTCCCTGGAAGAGGTACCAACACCTCACATGGGACCAATTTTACTTATAGGAACTGAATGCACAGTCACGAGACTCTCGGTTTGAGAATACGATGATAATTTAAAAATATCGATATTTAGGCTTAAAATCATGGCGTTAGAGGGTGAAAATCCAAAAAGCCCCCAAATCGCCCCGAGAGAGGCACCGACACCTTACATGGGACCAAAGTAATTCGTACAAACTGATCACGTGATCACGGGACTCCAGATTTAAGAATATGACGATAATTTGAAAATATCAAGATTTAGGCTTAGAAACATGGCATTAGAGGGGAAAAACTCGAAATAACCCCCAAATCACCCTCTGAGAGGCACCGACACCTCGTATGGGACCAATCTAACTCGTAAGAACTAACCATGCGGTCATGGGACTCCCAGTTTGAGAATACGATGATAATTTGAAAATATCAAGACATAGGATTGAAAACATGGCGTTAGAGGGGGAAAACCTGACACAATCCCTTAGCAGCCCCGTGAGTGGCACCAACACCTCGCACGGGACCAATGTAACTCATAGGAATTGACCGCATGATCACATGACTCCTGATTTGAGAATATGTAGATAATTTGTAAATTTCTAGACTTAGGCTTAAAAATATGGCGTTTGACGACAAAAACCTGACACAACCCCGAACGGCCCCGTGAGAGGCACCAACAACTCGCACGGGACCAATGTAACTTGTAGCAAATGATCGCTCGATCACAGGACTCCCGATCTGAGAATACGACGAGAATTTGTAAATTTTTAGACTTCGGCTTAAAAACATGGCGTTAGAATGTAAAAGCATGACATAACCCCCAAACGGCCCCGTGAGTGGCACCAACACCTCGCACGAGGCCAATGTAACTCATAGGAACTGACTGCGCGATCAAGGGACTCCCAATTTGATAATATAATGATAATTTCAAAATATTAGGACCTAGGCTTAAAAACATGGTGTTAGAGGGTGAAAACTCGAAACAGCTCCCGAACGACCCTATGAGAGGCACCAACACCTCGCACGGGACCAATGGAACTCGTAGGAACTGATCGCGCGATCACGAGACACTCTATTTGAGAATGCGATGATAATTTGAAAATATTAGGACTTAGGCAAAACATGGCGTTAGATGGAGAAAACATGAAAAAGGCCCCGAACGGCCCCGTGAGAGGCACCAACACCTCGCACGGGACCGATGTAACTTGTAGGAACTGAGATGATGATCATTATAACTCATATATGCAATTTTTCAACTTAAATATGATTTTTTTTAAAACTACTTGGTTACTGATATCGTTTGTTTTTTGTATGCTATTTTCTACAGGATAACATTGTATCATTTGCTTTTATCCACGTGGAACACATGAAGAAGACAATGACTTACAATAGGAAGATTGCTTATACAATGTTGTAAACATTCAGGATTATGTATTTTATGTGTTACGGTCGTGCGGGCTTTTATAGTTTTATTTCTTAGTCTTATGGACGTGCGGGCTTTTATAATTTGATTGTTAAATTTTATGGTTGTGCGGGCTTTATATTAAGTAGGTTTTATATTAACAGGGTTTAGAATGTCCAGAAAATAAAAGGAACTCTGCCCAATTTTTTTTGGTCTGTGAACTATTAAGACTTGTAATATTTTGAAGTTTGTATGTGCATTTATTTATTAACAACGTTCCCGATTCATAATTTGTGATTTTCTATTCTTTTACCAATAATAAATATTTGTAACACCTCGTGTGTGTCCAACGTAACACGTAGCAATCGATCGCGCAGTCACGGGACCACCAATTTTAGGATTGGACAAAAAAATACCATTTTTTTATTATAGTGAAATATGGTCATGGACAAAGTCAATGATCATTTTTATTTATTTCGTCGCGCATAAAAGTTGTCACGGTCAAAGTCCATGACCCCCAACCGCGATGAAAAATGGTCGCGGCCAAAGTTCGTGACCCACACCGGGACAAAAAATGGTCGCGAAAAAAGTTCGTGACCCATATCGCGACGAAAAAATTTTTGAAAAAATTATTGCTTTATTGGTCACGGACTTTGGCTACGACCATTTTTTCGTCGCGGTGTGGGTTGCGGACTTTGGCCACAACCATTTTTCATCACGGTTAGGGGTCACGAACTTTGTACACGACCATTTTTTTCCCCATCGCGGTATGGGTCATGGCCCAAGTCCGCGACCATCTATCGTGACACCTCAGGGCCATGACCCCCCGATTGGTCACGGACTTGGGCCGCGACCCACAAAATTGTTCATGCCCAAAATGGTCACGGCCCAAGTTAGCGACCCATAATCTTGGTCAGGGATTTTGGCCGCGACTATTCGCCAGTTTTGGTGTAGTGCGAGGTAACCATGGGGGAGGCCAGCAGTGCTGTGATTAGAGGTAGAGATACTTTTGGGCCGATGTTTCGATTGTGGATGTATAGGCCGTAAAAGAAGGGATTACCCCAAATCAAGGTAGGGGTAACTACAGGATGAGATCCGATGTGAGAGTTACGTTTAGGAATAGGTCGACCAGTTGAGACAGATAGTGAATGGAGGCAATATTTTTCCTTCATCCTTATGAGTATGGGATTTGTTCGGGTGACATGAGTGCGTCACAAGTTATGATTGTAACACTTAAATTCAAAAGTATATTGGATTTAGTGGGTGCATTGGCAGTGTTAACCCTATTATATATGTTTACCATTAGGTAGAGGGGATCATTTTGGCGTCACCCATAGGTGAGCGGTTGGCGGCACCAAGAGAATTTGATGTTATGATTTGCTAATTTTGAGAGAGTTAAGAAAGTAGGACTTATTCTAACCGTATGTAGCTACTGTATACCGAGAGTTTTAGTGGTAGTAAGTTGTGTGATAAAACTATTGTGGTTTTAATTCTAGTGTGAAATTTATTATTTTGCGAGGCATAGCCTGAAAGAGGGTAAATCCTACTTACACATATTGTATGTTATATTATGATCAAATATAAAGAGTTATATCTTTGATATTGTATATATAGATACAAAAATGTTATGGACTTTGGTGAGTATGTCGTCTAGTTATATTTGATCTCAGTTCGTAGGGCCTTTTTACTGATGTGATTCAGGATGCTTTATGTTCCTTATCGAGGAAAGATATATAGCTCGTTATTTATATAGCGCTAAAAATTTGTGATAGGAAGAGCGCCGTATTTTTTATCATCTTTAGTGACATGAGAGTGGATGAGTAGACTCTTTATCGCAGCAGACGAAGATTCGAGGGTACATATTATGAACTAAAGACCTAATGGATCTCGATGACCATCTATGTTAGATAGTAGTGTATCAGGGGGTTCCTTATTTAGATTTTCCTTTGCGAGACATCCCACGCATGAAGCGTACCAAACATTGGAAGTCGGGAGAGGTTTGATCTTTAGTACATAGGTTTAGTAACTTATCTATTATACATATACGTGAATATAACTGAGAGTTGATAGTTGTGTTTTGAGTTAAGGCCGATAGAGCCGTATAATCTTGATGGGAAAAGTAGTGTAGAAATTTTCACCACGAATAGATTTGGTGGGGAAACCTAGAAAATAACGGAGTTACAACTAAGTGGGTGGTTGAGTATAACCTTACAGTATAGTCATGCCAAGTATATTACATTAAATGCAAGTATATTACGCTCAATTGAATTGTGCTGAAGAGCACATGACATAAGGTGAATGGGCTCCCTAGTTAGTTGAAAATTTTAGTATCATTCTCGAGGAGAAAACGTGGAAACATATGAAATGAACATAGATGCACTAGTAATATAGAGATGTGATTAAAATATGACAAAGAGAATATATTTGCGTTCACAATAAGGCGTGTCACCAGAAATCAGAGAGTAGACGAAAAAGTGGTTGATTAGAGTGTTGACAAGTACAAAGAATGTACACTTTTATTTTCTAGGATAATCAGAAACTACTCCGCGTAGAGGAGTAATATAACGAGAATTACGCCATAACCAATCCAAGGTTTAAAAGTCTGACTTGGGTATAGTAGAAGTGATTAGGATGTCTTATTTTTGTAAAATTCAGGAAGGTGGTGAGAGTATACCACCGTTCACCAAGTTTGGAATCTGACATAAGTGGTCAGTGATGATTAAGAATGTCTCCCATGGACAGAGTTACGAGATTTAGCGTCAAGGGAAATGGACACCCAAGTAGTATGGAATTTTCCAACCTAGATTATAGTGTCAGTAAAGTGTAGGCTTATCTTTTTAAAGCATTATTAGTGGGTTCACGATAATACGGCATGCCATTGTATAGGTGATACTTAAAGAAATATATCAGCATATAAGAATGGAAATGACTGGTAGCTAACCTGGAGTAGTAAGGAATGGACCTTCAGCCAAAAAAGGGTGACACGGACATATGTATAGTGGAAGTACCAAAGCATTATTATAAGTTAAATTTGAATACATTCGTATGAGTTGAGTGTTAGAATCTGAAGTTTTAGTGCCAAGAAATATTCAAATTCTGAGGATGAATCAAATGTTGGAAGATACACTGCGAGTGTGTATACTTGACTTGAACAGAGGTTGGGAACAGTATACTTCACTAGTGGAGTTTGCGTACAATAACTCCTATCAGTTTATAATTGGCATGACACCATTCAAGGCGTTTTACAATAGGCCTGGTCATTCTCCTACTTCTTTGCTAGAGGTGGGGACAATAAACTACTAGGGCCAGAGTTGATTCAGGTCACTACGACTAGGATAGAGATTATTCGGGGTCAGTTACTAAGTGGTTCTTTTGAGAGTTTTCCATGGGGGAAACAGGTATTACTGTGAGCGTCTCCTATGAAGGGGATAATGTGATTTGGAAAGAAGGGGAAGTTGGCACCGAGGTACGTGGGGCCATTTTCTAGTATCGAGAGGATTGGATCGGTGTCATATAGACTTGAATTTTCGGAGCACTTGCATCATATTCATGATGTGTTCATATTTCTTCGCTTAAACAACATCTTCGAGATGAGTTGGCTCATGCACACATTGCGCTGGAGGAGGTTGATTTCCAAATAGATAGTTCATATGATGAGAGACTCGTGACTATCTTAGACCATAGCGAAAGGAGATTGAGGTCGAAGGTAGTTCCACTTATACATCTTCAGTAAAGAGCACCATAATATAAAGGAGCCTACTTAGGAGCGCGAGGATGAGATGTGCGAGAAATACCCAGAGTTAATTTTACCAAGTATATTTTTATCTTTCGAATTTCGGGACGAAATTCCGTTGAAAGGGGGAAGTATGTAAAACCCCGTATTTTTAATGATTTTTAAATATTTGATTAATTAAATTAAATGTGGGAAATAAATTAATAATTAATCCGGATTAAAATAATATTAACTAGCAAGATAAGAGTTAGTATTTATTAGTGAGAATTATATTGAATATTACTGAGCGAATAAAGTAATATATGATTGTGAATTTATGAAAATTGTTGCGAGTTAGAAATACGATAATTACGGTAATTAAGTCGGGACACGCGTGTCAATCGTGTCGGGATGCAATTTAATGGAATAAAAAGTAATTTATTTTTAAGTCATCCATATGGTCATTTTAAGTGCGCAAAAGTGTCAGTAAGGATCGAGATAGTAAGAAAGGTCTACCCGGGTTTGAGTCCCAGAGCAATTTTGGGCCAAACCGATACCCTAGGAGGGCGATTTGATCATTTGTATTTTTGGCTGAATAGTACCTATGAAAATTGGAGAGGTATATCAGATTAGAAATTTGGGGAGTTGGGTTATTATTCACAAAGCCTAAGGGAAAGTCACAGAGGAAGAGTAACATCTAATTCAAGGAGGTTCAAGGCCAAACCCCCATCTCTCCACCAATCCCACCACCGAGATCGCCGAATTGTTGATCGAAAAGTGAGGAACACCATTAGTATCATCTTCTTCAACGGATCAGACCTACACACCATAGGCAAATGTTTATCTTGCTCTCTCAGTGAATTGATATATCATCCATGATAGATTATGATTGATTTTTATGAAATTGATGAACTTAGACTTAAAGAATTGAGATAATAAAATTCATGTTCTTGAGTAGGAATGATTTTGATAGATGAACCCTATTATGTGTAACATAAAACCCACAAAATTATATCTATCTTGGCGAAGAAATCTGAGTTGTATGATGTTCTTAAAGGAATAATGAGAAACTAGGGTTATTGAGGTTTAATCTTGAATTAACCCGAATTAACTAATGCCCTTTGATGAGATTGTGATCCTTGATCATTAGAACTTATCTAATTATGTTAGTATAACATTTGGTATGATTGAATTAGTATCTGGCATGATTAAACTAAGGATTTGGGGTTGAATATTGGAGAAACCCGTATCAACAGTAATGCATTTTCTATACCTGTAGAGGCGAATCAATTCGGCAAGGCGAATCGATTCGGTCTGAGCCAAATCGATTCGGCTGCCCAGTTTTGGCCAGTTTTCTCCTTTTGTTTATTATGGTTAGAAAATCATTTGGGACTTATTCTTGGGAATCGTTTTTTCTAAATACTTGGACTTATGTTAGAAGACTAGTAGGCCTAGGATGGGAATTGGGCTTGACCTTATAATTGTACATTTAGGGATAAACGTAATTAAGTTAACGGGAGAGAATTACCTAACTTAGATAATAATTCGGATCTCGGGAATTTGAGGACAACGATGACTTAGACCAGTAGGTTAGAGTGATATTCCTACTAATATTATGTGTAGAATAAAGGATTCCTTTTGAGTGATGAGAAATACTCGAGAGCGTACGTTGAAAAGTAAAATTATATTTCGATAATATGTAGGATATTCGGGAGATAAATGTACTACGTATTAGGCTCGTGATATGGAATGTCAATATACCTATATTGATAATACATACATATGTGGTCTGAATACCTATTGCTTGATTTATTATGTGTATTGACATACCTACGCTGCTTGCTATCATAGGAAGTTGTGAAGGAGGCAGTCTTATCTTGATGAGCCTTCGAGGGGGTATTTGACTTATACCTCAGAACATAGGACTTAGCTTGGATTGCCATTCGTGTGAACAACGGTATTGAACGATCGTTTAGGTGCATAGGTATGTGTGTAGCCCAAAGACTTAGAATTATGTTCCCCTCCAATATGTGTGATTTGTATTTATGGATCGTGAAATATATCGAACCGATTGTCCTTGTTTAGTACAAGATGTACCAGGACTTGATAGCAGAGTATGCATGCACCTCAGCTATGTCTCGGGGTGACGTATATATATATATATATATAATAGTGTGATGATTATATATGTACTTGTGATTTGATCTATTGTGTGAACTTGTGGATAAGTAAGATAGTGAAATCAGAATTAAAATCTGAATTAACCTAAGTGTGAGAATGCTTAACTTTAATTGGGAAGACTCTTACTTGAATTAATAGAAATGAAAATATTTAATAACTTATTGTGTGGGGAATACGGTTGGCACAATGAGCTATTATATAGGATAAATAATAAAGTGGAACTAATCACATAGGGTTGCATTAGCTAGCAGGTGTTAGAGGTACGTTAGGCGTGCACAATAGTTGAGACGTGAGAATCTCAAGAGAGAGACCGCAAAGCTAACATGAATGTAATATTAACTCGTAAGCATTTCAAATACTTGCTAAACAGTTTGAAAATATTTTCACTCGGATTCTGACCCATTTTTTGCAAATCTCTTTTTCTTGTGCAAATTATTTTTGGTGTCCAGCCACAGGGACGACAAGCATAGATTATCAGATGAGTTGACGTGCTGCAGATGTAGTGGGAGTTTCAAGTCCTCATCATTAGACACACTCACTCTTATTCATTCAGATTCCGATGCAGTTATTCTCGGTCAGGGAAGATTGCCTATTCTTAATTATCATTTATTTCATAAACATTGTACTCATTTATTTTAGTTTGATTGGACTCGGTTTTATTGAATCATTGTAATTGAGACTTTAAACTGGAATGTTTATTCCAGTCTTATTTATTTAGTCATATGGTTTCTTATTTCTTATTTATTATTATTATCCTATTCATGAGAATGGTGAATGTGTTTGATAATCTGAAAACGATTGAATGTTAATTAAATGGTTAAATATTTTTGACACTAGCTTAATTAATTATTAGGTGATTAATAAAATAATAAGTTTTTCGACAGTGATGCTAATAATGAACCAACTGGATATTCTGATTTAATTTAATAAAGAACTGATCACCCGGTATTTAATTGAGTGGGGTGTGACACCTATTGTTTCACGGTGGCCCTATTGAGAGACACCGTATATATATAAAATTGAGCGGGGTGTCACACCTATTATTTCACGATTGTGATTATTCTACTTATGTGTGATAGTAGAGTGATACATAGTGTATATCTAAAGAACGAATTAAGTAGTGAAACTTAATTAATTACATAAATGAGAAGATAAATGGAAGGTTAATTTCAACTCTTAACATACGAGAAATGTTAATTCGGATAGCGTACTGTATGGGCGGTACGGGGACTTAGAGATGTGAATAGTCCAGATAGTTACTTATGTTTAGTTAGCCTGGGTAGCATAGTTAGGTGGGCTAAGTAGATAACTGTGACACCCTGCCTAATTAAATACCGGGAGATCACTCCTTTATTAAATTAAATCAAGGTAAACTGTTGGTCCATTCTCAGCATCACTGTCGATAAAAATAATTTTTTTTTTCCAATTTAACACCCTAAATAATTAAGCTAAGTGTCAAAAACATTTTTCATACGAACTTCCAAATTTTAATTAAAGAAAAGATTTTTATTAATACAAAACAACATTTCTACAATATAGAATCACACCACGAAATCTAAATAAAACCATACATTCACCAATCGAATGTCAATAATATAAAGCTAAAATCATAAACCATCCTGAAACAAATCCCATAAACAATACTGGAATAACTGAAATATAAAAATCCCCAACAATAAATGAAATGATAAAAAGGGCGACACGTGCCCCATAAATGAGAGTAATAGGAGTGGAGTCAATGACAGAAGCCGTCTACTCAAGGGACCTGCAACTCCCACCTAAGCTGCAGCTCGTCCTTCTCAAAGATTCCTAAGCAAGACGCCCCTGTGGCTGGGCACCTGAAAAATATACATATATATACAAGAGAGAGAGAGAAAAGGAAACGGGTCAGGGCCCGAAAGTGTGTCTGATTTTAGAATACGTTAAGAAAGTATTTAAATTGATACAGGCCAATGCAACATCATATTAGTTCGTCTCTCTCTTGAGAAATACTCACCTCTCTTCTAATGTGCACTCCTATCGTACTAGCCTTCCCAACGGTTCGTTTATCTTAACTTACTCAAATGTTTTCAAAAACTGAACGATAACAATGTTATAAAAAGGTTACTTTCAATTTGTAGTATTCCTCTCGTTTTAGCTTCATTAAATTATAAGATTTCCCCGTACCTTTTCATATTTTCACAAAAACAAGTATTTAATAATTTGAGTCAACAACCATGTTCTACTTATCAAATCACAGTAGGCAGTTCAAAGTTTATAACCTCATATATATATTAACTACTCGCATAAAATATATATATAATGGCACCCCAACTAAACTATGGTGCGGGCATACTCTGCTATCCAATCCCCGTATCGCTCACATAAAAGGGAAATACAAGTTCGGAATCACTCTCGAACTGTATTAACATATACAAAACAACGTTGAGGCGAAGCATAGATTCCAAGTCCAAGAGGTCAGTACATACCCACACGTCTCTTAGGACCGTCCGACTATCAATTTAATAGCCCGTACCTAGGATCTCTATCTTCTAGGGTACGATTCAATATCCCCATAAAGCAACACAGGATACGATCGTCCCAGCGCGGTAACCTCAGGGATAGCAAGTAGCGCGGGTACATTTTTCACATGTATATAATATATGTACACACATTCCTATAAATATACCGATTTCATCATATTAATATAGGTCACTCTCATTACCCATAATTACAACCTTTGTCCTAAATTTCACCTTATTAGTATAACGTAAAAGGTTTCGCCTCTAACCTTAATTCGAAGGGTTTTCTCACTCATTACCTAATACTCATGGGTTATAACTTTACAATTCTAAAATTCAGTAAATAACTTCATTTGATTCCAACGTAACTCTCTTACGCACCTCACCCTTAAGTTTCATAAATCTAACAACCTAAAGTAAATATCCCATAATTACCCTCTTCGTTGAAGATTAAAGGTTCTAACATATGTCCATATACTCTACTGGTCCTCATTATCTCCCAAATCATTTTATTTAGAATGCCCAAGGTTTATTCCACGATAAATTAATTCAACTAATTAAACAAGGGGAATAATAGGCTGCCAGGGAGGGTCGATCGATCGACGTCTGGGGGTCGACCGATCGAACCTTCGATCGATCGACGATCTAGGGTCGATCGATCGATCGAGCAGGTCTGTGAATATTCTGCAGAAACTGCAGTGACGGGGTTGCTTAGGTTTCTTCATCAAAACTCATATTTTCCAACTCTAATTGACCCAAAAAGTCTACTGCTTACATCCTAACATAATTTCAGGTTTCTTTAACGATCAGCATGCGTATATACATCAATAAACATGATTAAACAACCTAATATTTCATCTAATCATCAAGAACCCTACAGTTTTCTTAACCTTTGTTCTAATCAGTTTTCTCCAGAAATTCCTTCTAATAAATCATCAAAATTTCGTGGGTTAAACATCTACTTCACATATTAATTTCCCAGAATAAGGTTCATATGATTTCTACATGCAAATCTTTATCAAAATTGGGTTTTCCTCCATGGATTATACTCTTAATCGTTCCTACACTAACATGATTATTGCATCAACGAAAATACGCAAGTTAAACACTTGCCTGGGATTTCAGAGGTCTGGTTTCCTGCTGATATTGGTATGGCTGCGTTCTCCTCCTCGCGATCTACGCGTTGGCGGTGACGGTGGTGCAAAAGGTGGTGTTTTTGGCCTTGAATCACCTAGCAAGGTCTCTCCTCTCTTCTCCACTAGCCGTCTTAGGGTTCTGAATGATCTAACCCTAAAATGCTGACTTAAATGGCTGCTATGGATGGCTGAAATTCGTGGGTTTAATTACCCTAATTTGTAAAATTACCAAAACGCCCTCCCGGGTCACTAATTAAGCCTAAAAACATCCCGAGACCCAAACTAAACCCCCGGGTACACTTTTCTGACTATCTCGACCCTTCCGGACGCGTTGGCGCACTCAAAATGACCATACGGACAACTCATAAAATATTTACTTTTATATCTCAATAATTAGTCCCGACGCGACACGGGCGCGTCCCGACTAAAATTACCAAAATTGTCATTTTCATTCACTCGTTGTCATTTTTATTCACTCGTGACATTTACCATATATTACTATGCTCTTAAGTAATATTCAACAATTTCATATTATTACTAACTCGCGTCACGTTAATAATTATAACATAATTAATTTCCGGATTTTTATTAAATAAATCCCCAATTTAATTATAGCATAAAAATATGGGGTATTACATACTTCCCCCCTAATAACGGAATTTCGTCCCGAAATTCGGAAAATAAGGCATACCTGGTAAAAACAACTCTGGATATCTCTCACGCATATCTGCCTCACGCTCCCAAGTGGATTCCTCCACATTATGATGTTCCCACTGTACCCGCACGAGTGGAACTATCTTCGACCTCAATCTCCTCTCACTATAGTCTAGAATAGCCACCGGTCTCTCCTCGTAAGAGCTATCCGACTGCAAGTCGATCTCATCTATCGCAATGTGAGTATGGGCCATATCATCTCGAAGGTATCGTCTCAACGACGAGATGTGGAATACATCGTGGATGCGATGTAAATGTTCTGGCAAACCCAACCTGTATGCTACTGGCCCAATTCTCTCGATGATGGGAAATGGTCCTACGTACCTCGGAGCCAACTTCCCCTTCTTCCCGAACCTCATCACTCCTTTCATAGGAGATACACGCAACAACACTTGATCTCCCACATTAAACTCCCGGAAGAATCGTTTTGCATCGGCGTAGCTCTTCTGTCTGTCTTGGGCTACCCGAATACGACTCCTGATTATCTCAATCCTCGCGGAGGTCTCCTGGATCACTTCTGGTCCTAATAACTTGTTGTCCCCCACCTCGAGCCAACAGGTTGGAGAGCGACAAGGCCTGCCGTACAAAGCTTCAAATGGAGCCATGCCAATCGTAAACTGATAGGAGTTATTATAAGCAAACTCGACCAGTGGAAGATGTGGCTCCCAACCTCCCCCGAAGTCGAGGATACACATGCGTAGCATATCTTCCAACATCTGATTAGTACACTCTGTCTGTCCATCTGTCTGTGGGTGGTAAGCTGAACTCAGTCTCAACTCTGTACCCATAGCCTCCTGAAAGCTTTCCCAGAAACGCGACACAAAAATCTTGTCTCTGTCTGACACAATATTCAGGGGCACCCCATGTAATCTGACAATCTCAGCGATGAATAGTTGGGCATACTAACCTGTGGTATAATCTATCCTTACTGGCAGAAAATGAGCCACCTTGGTCAGACGGTCTACAATCACCCAGATAGAATCGTGGCCTCGCTGTGATGTAGGCAACCCTGTAATGAAGTCCATGGAAATACTTTCCCACTTCCACGCAGGTACTTCCAACGGCTGAAGTAATCCCGACGGTTTCTGGTGGTCCACCTTCACCAGCTGACAAATAGAACATTTGGACACAAATTCAGCGATGTCCTTCTTCATCCCACTCCACCAGTACTGACGTCTCATATCCTGGTACATCTTATCGCCTCCCGGATGTACAGCAAATCGGGACTCATGAGAATGAGTCATCACCTCATGACGTAGCTCTGCTCCTTCTGGAACCACTAATCTCCCATTAAACCGCAACCCTCCATCCGAACTAACAGAATAGGACTCAGCACCCTCGGCTAGAAGTCGTACAATCTGCTCCTGACAAAACGGGTCTGTGGTCTGTGCTTGTATCACCCTTGTAACAATCTCGGGTGTGACTGTCATCACGGATATGAACGAACGTGCTACTGCGTCCTGGTGACCCAACTCCTTCCACTTTGCTTTCCAGATGTCCGCTACATCGTCAACCGGTCTACGGCTCAACGCATCAGCAACTACGTTGGCTTTCCCCGGATGATACTGTATATCGAACTGGTAATCTTTCACAAACTCTAACCATCTGCGCTGACGCATATTCAGCTCTCGCTGAGTGAACAGGTACTGCAGTGACTTATGGTCTGTAAACAAACGGAATTTCTCGCCCAATAAATAGTGCCTCCAAATTCTCAATGCAAAGACGACCGCAGCTAACTCCAGGTCGTGGGTGGGGTAATTCTTCTCATGCGGCTTAAGCTTATGGGAAGCAAAAGCTATAGCCTTCTCTTCCTGCTGAAGCACTCCCCCAAGTCCTCGTAAGGACGCATCTATGTAAACCAGGTACTCTACACCCGGCTTCGGTAAAGCAAGGACTGGTGCCGAAGTAAGCTTGTCCTTCAGCTCGTCGAAAGCCAACTGACAAGCGTCATCCCAAACATATGGTACCCCCTTGCGAGTCAGATTCGTCAATGGACCCGCTATTTTGGAGAATCCCCGAATGAACCTCCTGTAGTATCCGGCTAACCCCAAGAAACTACGCACTTCCGTCGGTGTCGTGGGCTGCCCCCACTCCCTCACCGCTGACACTTTGCTCGGGTCAACTGCTATCCCATGCTCAGAAACAACATGGCCCAAGAATTGTACCTCTCTTAACCAGAATCCACACTTCTCGTACTTAGCATACAACTGATGCTCTCGTAGAGTCTGAAGAACCTGCCTCAAGTGTTCGGCATGCTCCTCCTCGGAGTGTGAATATATCAAGATATCATCTATGAAGACGATGACGAACTGATCCAAGAACTCTCTGAATACTCGGTTCATCAAGTCCATGAAAACGGCTGGGGCATTTGTGAGTCCGAACGGCATCACCCTGAACTCATAGGACCCATATCTCGACAAGAAGGCAGTCTTCAAAACATCCTGCTCTCTAATTCGCAACTGATGGTACCCCGACCTCAGATCTATCTTCGAAAAGAAAGTTGCTCCCCTTAACTGGTCGAACAGATCATCGATTCGAGGCAACGGATACTTGTTCCGTATCGTGACCTTGTTCAACTCCCGGTAGTCCACACACAATCTCAGTGAGCCATCTCTCTTCTTCACAAATAAGACTGGAGCGCCCCACGGTGAGGTACTCCTACGAATGAAACCCTGACCTAATAGCTGCTCAATCTGATCTCGTAGCTCCCGCATCTCTGCCGGAGCCATACGGTACGGTGCGCGTGCTATAGGTCTCGTATCCGGCAATAAGTCTATAACGAAGTCTATCTCACGACTGGGCGGTAGGCCTGGTATCTCCTGAAACACATCGGAATACTCCCTAACAACTGGGATCGAATCCAAAGGAATCACAACCTCCTTAGAGGTATCCTCCTCAATGTAATATAAATGAGCGGTCGAACCTCCCTCTGGGCGAGGCATCGCTACTACAAACATCTCTTGCCCCGGAATGGCAAAAACAATGCTCCCACCGAAGCAATCAATCATGGCTCTATAAGATGCGAGCCAATCCATACCAATAATCACGTCATGCTCGTGCATGTCTAAGACTAGCATGTCTGCAGGCAGTACCAAGCTACCAATCTCTATCCCTACTCCTCGGCATATAAAGATTATGAGCGACCCACTCCCTAAAGGTGAGTCGACACACGTCACGGTGCTCTCTGCTGTGGCTAACAATCCTAAGGACTTCGCAAAATGCGTAGCTATAAAGCAGTGCGTTGCCCCCGTATCAAACAAAACTTTACCCATAGTACCATGGATAGGAAACATACCCTCAATCGCGGGTGGTGCCTGTGGAGCTGCCGCCTGGTGGACGTTATAGACACATCCGTACTGTAATTGCCCCTGCTGCACTGGAGCTGCTGGGATGGCTGGTAGGGCTGGCATCTGGGCTGGAGCTGGAAGGGCAGGTGGAAAGAGTGGTCTCTGCGGCTCATTACGGGCTCCCTGCTGCGGTGGGGCCCTATCGCCCTCTGGGCAATCCTGACGCTTATGGCCGTGCTTGCCACACACAAAACATCGGCCTCTGAAATTACCTCCCCTCTGTCCCTGCTGACCACGGCCCTGCTGGCCGTTACCTCCACGCCATTGGCCCTGTTGGCCCTGATGTGCACGCTGTTGGCCTTGCTGGCCCTGCTGCTGACCCTGTGGTCGGTGTTGGCCCTGCTGATTAAGCTGACCCTGATGGCCCTGCCTGAATCCCCCGAATCCCTGCCGAGAATCACCTGAACGAAATTGCTTAGCAGGGTCCCCCTGATGGGAACTCTGCTCGTGCTGACGAGTCTGTCCCTGAGTTAGTGCCCCACTGGCACTATTACCCCCGGTCCTGCCCTGCTGGCTGGACTCTCCTGCTCTCTTGCTTCCCTGAAGATGGAAGCGGTGATCCTGGCAATGTAGTAACGCTGCATTGAGTACGTCCGTAAAAGTACTCAGGGATAGATTTCCAATAAGGTGCTGACGGATCCTCCAAGCTAACCCGTCGACGAACAGCAAAATCTTCTTGCTCTCAGTGGGTGCCTCATCCGGCACAATAGTGAGAAGTCTCGTGAACTCCTCCTCATACTCTGCTACAGTAAGGTTCTCCTGCTTCAGATTTAGCAATTTCCGCCTCATCTCAGTCTGCACTGCGGGTGGAAAGTACTTGCAGTCAAACCGCTCCCAGAAAATCTGAATAGGGATCGTGTCCCTCTCCTCCAAAGTAGTAGTGGACTCCCACCACTGTAATGCGGTTCCCACCAGTTTAAAAGAGGCCAATAGCTGTTTCTGCACTTCGGTGCACTCATACATACGGAGGTGCCGCTGGATGTCCTTCTTCCATTGGCTGACAGTAATAATATCGGAGCTACCAGAAAACTCAGGGGGATGTGCTTTCTGAAAAGCATCCCGAACTCTCTCCCATGCAGATGGAAGCTGTGCTGGTACTGGCGCCACGGCTTGGACCTGTGGTGGAGCCTGCTGAATCACCGCTATCGCGGCATTTACCGCCTGAGCAACGATGGCGGCTACCTCATTCGCATTCATAGTGCCTGGTGCCGGAGCTGCTGGCTGGTCGGCTTGGGCACGCCTATCTTTCGGAGAACGTCTCGGAGGCATCTGAAACGTGAACAAGTTTATTAGTCTACAGTTATCAACAAATCTCAAATAGATGAAGACTTAAACGTGAAAGCAAGAATACAACAGTCCTAACAATAGGGCTCTATAGCAATAACGTTAAGCTGAAAGCGAAAATAAGCCGTACAGATCCTATGGACACTAGAACCTGATGCTCTGATACCACCTGTGACACCCCGCCTAATTAAATACCGGGCGATCACTCCTTTATTAAATTAAATCAAGGTAAACAGTTGGTCCATTCTCAGCATCACTGTCGATAAAAATAATTTTTTTTTTCCAATTTAACACCCTAAATAATTAAGCTAAGTGTCAAAAACATTTTTCATACGAACTTCCAAATTTTAATTAAAGAAAAGATTTTTATTAATACAAAACAACATTTCTACAATATAGAATCACACCACGAAATCTAAATAAAACCATACATTCACCAATCGAATGTCAATAATATAAAGCTAAAATCATAAACCATCCTGAAACAAATCCCATAAACAATACTGGAATAACTGAAATATAAAAATCCCCAACAATAAATGAAATGATAAAAAGGGCGACACGTGCCCCATAAATGAGAGTAATAGGAGTGGAGTCAATGACAGAAGCCGTCTACTCAAGGGACCTGCAACTCCCACCTAAGCTGCAGCTCGTCCTTCTCAAAGAATCCTAAGCAAGACGCCCCTGTGGCTGGGCACCTGAAAAATATACATATATATACAAGAGAGAGAGAGAAAAGGAAACGGGTCAGGGCCCGAAAGTGTGTTTGATTTTAGAATACGTTAAGCAAGTATTTAAATTGATACAGGCCAATGCAACATCATATTAGTTCGTCTCTCTCTTGAGAAATACTCACCTCTCTTCTAATGTGCACTCCTATCGTACTAGCCTTCCCAGCGGTTCGTTTATCTTAACTTACTCAAATGTTTTCAAAAACTGAACGATAACAATGTTATAAAAAGGTTACTTTCAATTTGTAGTATTCCTCTCGTTTTAGCTTCATTAAATTATAAGATTTCCCCGTACCTTTTCATATTTTCACAAAAACAAGTATTTAATAATTTGAGTCAACAACCATGTTCTACTTATCAAATCACAGTAGGCAGTTCAAAGTTTATAACCTCATATATATATTAACTACTCGCATAAAATATATATATAATGGCACCCCAACTAAACTATGGTGCGGGCATACTCTGCTATCCAATCCCCGTATCGCTCACATAAAAGGGAAATACAAGTTCGGAATCACTCTCGAACTGTATTAACATATACAAAACAACGTTGAGGCGAAGCATAGATTCCAAGTCCAAGAGGTCAGTACATACCCACACGTCTCTTAGGACCGTCCGACTATCAATTTAATAGCCCGTACCTAGGATCTCTATCTTCTAGGGTACGATTCAATATCCCCATAAAGCAACACAGGATACGATCGTCCCAGCGCGGTAACCTCAGGGATAGCAAGTAGCGCGGGTACATTTTTCACATGTATATAATATATGTACACACATTCCTATAAATATACCGATTTCATCATATTAATATAGGTCACTCTCATTACCCATAATTACAACCTTTGTCCTAAATTTCACCTTATTAGTATAACGTAAAAGGTTTCGCCTCTAACCTTAATTCGAAGGGTTTTCTCACTCATTACCTAATACTCATGGGTTATAACTTTACAATTCTAAAATTCAGTAAATAACTTCATTTGATTCCAACGTAACTCTCTTACGCACCTCACCCTTAAGTTTCATAAATCTAACAACCTAAAGTAAATATCCCATAATTACCCTCTTCGTTGAAGATTAAAGGTTCTAACATATGTCCATATACTCTACTGGTCCTCATTATCTCCCAAATCATTTTATTTAGAATGCCCAAGGTTTATTCCACGATAAATTAATTCAACTAATTAAACAAGGGGAATAATAGGCTGCCAGGGAGGGTCGATCGATCGACGTCTGGGGGTCGACCGATCGAACCTTCGATCGATCGACGATCTAGGGTCGATCGATCGATCGAGCAGGTCTGTGAATATTCTGCAGAAACTGCAGTGACGGGGTTGCTTAGGTTTCTTCATCAAAACTCATATTTTCCAACTCTAATTGACCCAAAAAGTCTACTGCTTACATCCTAACATAATTTCAGGTTTCTTTAACGATCAGCATGCGTATAAACATCAATAAACATGATTAAACAACCTAATATTTCATCTAATCATCAAGAACCCTACAGTTTTCTTAACCTTTGTTCTAATCAGTTTTCTCCAGAAATTCCTTCTAATAAATCATCAAAATTTCGTGGGTTAAACATCTACTTCACATATTAATTTCCCAGAATAAGGTTCATATGATTTCTACATGCAAATCTTTATTAAAATTGGGTTTTCCTCCATGGATTATACTCTTAATCGTTCCTACACTAACATGATTATTGCATCAACGAAAATACGCAAGTTAAACACTTGCCTGGGATTTCAGAGGTCTGGTTTCCTGCTGATATTGGTATGGCTGCGTTCTCCTCCTCGCGATCTACGCGTTGGCGGTGACGGTGGTGCAAAAGGTGGTGTTTTTGGCCTTGAATCACCTAGCAAGGTCTCTCCTCTCTTCTCCACTAGCCGTCTTAGGGTTCTGAATGATCTAACCCTAAAAGGCTGACTTAAATGGCTGCTATGGATGGCTGAAATTCGTGGGTTTAATCACCCTAATTTGTAAAATTACCAAAACGCCCTCCCGGGTCACTAATTAAGCCTAAAAACATCCCGAGACCCAAACTAAACCCCCGGGTACAATTTTCTGACTATCTCGACCCTTCCGGACGCGTTGGCGCACTCAAAACGACCATACGGACAACTCATAAAATATTTACTTTTATATCTCAATAATTAGTCCCGACGCGACACGGGCGCGTCCCGACTAAAATTACCAAAATTGTCATTTTCATTCACTCGTTGTCATTTTTATTCACTCGTGACATTTACCATATATTACTATGCTCTTAAGTAATATTCAACAATTTCATATTATTACTAACTCGCGTCACGTTAATAATTATAACATAATTAATTTCCGGATTTTTATTAAATAAATCCCCAATTTAATTATAGCATAAAAATATGGGGTATTACAATAACGTTTGGCGTGCACAATAGTTGAGGGGTGAGGAAACTCAAGGGAGTGTATGTGAACTTAACATGTGTAATCAATAACCGATTGTGAACTGCTATAAACTCTTTTTAAATATTTTTAAAATGTTTTAAGTACTAACTCTTGCTATAAAAATATTTTCAAAACCTTTTTGGTGTCCAGCCACATGGACACCAGACTTGACATTCTATTCCAGGGACACGCAGTTGCATCACATGTGGATGCTTGCAAGAGTTTTCTTTAGACACGTCATTTTCTCATTTCATAGTGTAGGTTCTTATAACAGTATTATAGTTTTTCATTTGGGATGTTTCCCCATTCAGATTTTATTGAGTTTAGAATTATGTTGGATTTACTTAGTTTTATTTTAGACGATGGTTTTAACGGCAAGATTTTATTATCTATAGCTTGTGATGATTTAGACTCAATTGGTGTATGGTTTATTTTGATTGTTGCATGTTATTATCTGTTTAATGAAATATAAAAATTGGCATCGGTTTAATTAATTAATAGGCGATTAGTAATTAATTTGGTTTTCGAAGTGATGCTAAGAATGAACCAATTTGGAAATCATATTTTAATTTAATAAAGGGCTGATCACTTAACTAGGCGGGGTGTCAAAACATTTTTATGGAATAAAAATGTGTGAAAAATACTATTTTTGTGTATTTCTAGTAAAAGGAAATAATGGACATTTTTATGGAGTAAAAATGTGACCAAATGACATTCTTATCAAAGATATCACATATTTTAACGTCTCTTGGGATAAAGAGTGATCTTAAGAAAATGGTGTATTTTCTAGAGGTTTGATGTCAAATATTCTATGAAATAAAATATTTGGAATAGCGTTAATCTTGATTAAATATTTTATGAAATAAAACATTCCTAAGCTCGTTAAAAAAATGCAGATTTTATGAAAAACGGACACTTGTTGAGTTTAAAGATATTAATAAAATGTCTTCATTACTTGAAACAAATGTTTTTATGCAAATAGTATAAAGTAATTTTAGAATGAGATGTATGTTTAATCCATTTGGTGGGATTTTAATATTTAAAGTCCACTTTCTATGAGGTATAAAATTGTAGTATTTTGATAATAAATATGTGAACTAGTTTAAAGAAAGTCTTGTTGGTTTTTAACATAAAATAAGACAAAGGGAAATTTTAGTCTTCAAACTATGTGTAAAAAAGGATATTGATAGTATGAATAATATCGGTTATAAGACTACATGTGTTAAATAAAAGAAATGGCAATTTTCAATAAAGAAAAAGTAGTCTTATGTAAAGGGTGCTATTTTATGTATTAAAGGTGTTCACGTGACAAGTGTGAAAGTTGGATAAAAGTGTGATATTAAACAAGTGTTAAAATCAGTAAAGTGTTTTAAATGTTAAGTTGAAAACTTAATAACCATTTTGAGAAATAGCACATGTTAAAGGACTAAATTGCAAGTTTGGTAAATAAAGGGTAAATTGGCAATTTACTTAAAGTGGAACATTTTTATGGAATAAAAATGTCAAAGAACGTCTTTACACTAGTATCCATGAAAATGAATTCAGTCCTAAAGCGTGAATGACTTTAGTATAAATTGTGTGTGTGTGTGTGTGTGAATAAGGGACTTAAAGAATAAAGAAATAATTTTTCTAGTGTTAATGGAACAACGGATGGTTAAATTCGGGTTTTGGTTTCGGCGGGATAAAAGAAAAGAAGTGGAATAATGTGAACAAGTGTAAATGTTAAACACATTAAAAGGAACTTGGATGACACCGGGATAAGCAAGAAGGGCCAAGAGTCCTAGGGTGAAAAGCCCAAAACCATTTAATAGAGCATATGGTGCGGATAGTCGATGGTGTGGAGCCCATGGAAGTATGTTGTATAGGAAGATTTCGAGAAAAGATAAAAGAAAAACCTAACTTAAATGAATATAATAAATTATCAAGTAAATGAGAAATGTAAAAGTATATGTGTAAATTTGTTAATGTCCATAAGGTAAGGAAAAATATTTTCAAATGAAAAATTAGTATTTTCTAACGCGGTGTATGTGTGTGTTGAAAGGATGAGTTTCAACGAAAATACTGATGCGTAGTGAAATAAATAAAAGGGTGATTCTGGTAAAGGAATGCCTTTGGATAAATCAAATGTAGTGGTTTCAAGTGTCGAACCAGGTGTATTAAGTGAAGTAAGAAATGCTAAGTATTAAAATAAAGGAAGTTTTTACAAGATTAAGGTAAATTAATCTAGACAAGAAAGGTTTTCAGAAGTAAACGATTATGCATTGGAACATGTTGTTTCAAAGTTATACATATGTAGATACATACATATTTTTACATGCATGTGGTTGTAGCGTGTGAGTATCTTGTATGCCGTTTGTTTCTATATTCCCGCTGGATATAGGCTCACACCCTCGATTTGTTACGGTAGGTTGGGTGTGGGTTCGTATTATGAGGGAATTATGTTGGTAAGTATACTTTATTTATGTTACGTTAGTATCTCTGTTTACTTGGACTTCGGGGTGCTGGGTCCCTCATGTAATTTATTTTAAAACTGGAATTTCATGCTAAACAAGTGAAATGTCAAATAAAATAAAACTGGACTAGCAACATTATATAGGTTGCTCTATTGCACTTCACACCTAACGCTCGAGTCGAACCGGGTTGAGTTACGGACAACTCATAAATCCGGGTCGGGGAATTACAAATGGTATCAGAGCTCTACATTTAAGATAGTTTCATTTTCGGGGGTACTTACCATTCGCTGTCGATCCATTGACACCTTCTAGCTTCAAAACTTCCCCGCTGCTCTAAGGATTCGGCTGCTTACGAAGCTCTATAAGGATATATAGTCGAGTGATCGACTAACTCTTTATATGGAGGAAAGATTTTTATGAAATATTTGCATTTCGAAGCAGTAGTGGATCTTTCGACGTCGGTGTTGGTTAAGTCTTGTCACGCTAGTTTGGTGAAGGTTTTAGTTCGTGTCCTCGACAGTAAAGTCAAAAGGGTTAGCACGACAAGTAAGCTAGTGCCAAGTGACATACAATAAAGTTAGGTATTATTAATTGCTTTCGCGCTTCTGATTAAGTATGTTATTAATTTATGATTGTCCATGAAAGCCAATAGTGGTGACACGGTAGTTTTTAGTATAAGTGTTTTGTCTAAGCCTTTGATGATGTAGAGTCTCTCGAAATATTAATAACGCCTAGGGGGCAGGTAGCACAAATTGTGTATAACCAACCGTAGAGATTGATGGTTGGAAAATCGTAACTAAACAATGATGATTGTGATTTCCATGTAGCCTTAGGTACGACACTTCTGAGTGGCCAACATCTATGATATAACTAGGCAAATTCGATCCTTAGGGTAATACTGTGATTTATAGTTATTCGATGAGCATGTAAATTTGTGTGGGTCAACAATTGAGGATATATCGGTCTTAGTGGATAGGATGCTATCCTTGTGGGTGGATTCCCTAGTGACTGTTGGTAGATTAATGTATCTTATGATCCTTGAGTAAGGTTGCAGGCCATTCATGGAAAGGAGTCACGTGAGTGACAATAATGAATTGTAGTAACAAGGGAGTGAACCTTAGGTGGGCCTTAGGGGTAATGGTCAAAGGAATGATTCGACATTTAATGTATAGGATCTTCTGCAACACTCGTAACTCTACTTGGAGATGTACTAGTTATACACCGTGTCTTGTATCCTACCAAATTTCGTAGTAGTTTTAAGTTGTGGTTCAATGCGTGGTGTATAGTATTAGGCTGTAGGGAGAAAGTTTTTGATTTATCCTCGGGAAGAAAGGTCAACTTGTTGTGACGCCTTGAGTGTGTCCAATGGATATGACCTACCATGTTAGAAAATCATAGACTCATGTGTAGATGACTGGAAAGAAATCAGAAATGAAATTTAAAAAGTCTTAAGAGATGACCGCTTGTAGAGGTAGTCGCCGACAAAGTCTTTTCTAGTCTTAATGACAATTGCTTAGATATACTTGGTGTCCTTATGGAACCATCCGAGTCCGATTTTTTAGGATATGTCGTGTTCAGTAATAGGGTGTGAGAAATTTGGTTATGACCTTGGGGTACCGACTAAGTTCAAGGAGTCGTTTCATATAGCCTTGGGTGAGGCTGCTAAAGTTTAATATAGATAGGTAGTGCAACCTTCTGGGATAAAGTTAGAGGTTTGGGATTTGGTTTGATACTCGTTGTCTTGAAGGGACGTATACAGTAGGGGTCATGATAGATTGCAACAAATACCAGGAATACATTAGGTATTTGGGCCAACAATGATGTGATTGCGGCCTTCTATATAACGGGGACGTATTCAGTAAGGGTCATGATAGATTGCAACAAATACCAGGAATACATTAGGTATTTGGGCCAACAATGATGTGATTGCGGCCTTCTATATAACAAACATGATGAGTTATTGAAGTATGAATGTATCGGCGTTGGTCGGTAGTAGATTTTGAAGTAGAATTAGTAGAGGAATGTTGAAACCTTACGTCATGTGTTAGACTTGTGCGGGTTTGAGCGTGTATGTTCGAGTAGTACTTGTTACCTTTGATGTAATGACATGAAGTTGGACATCATGTGGAGTCAACTTAATTGAACTTTAGGATAAGCAATAATAATCGTGTAACAATGCTAGCTGTAATGAGGCAAGGGTGTCGCCGAATCAGGTATTGCCTAAGAAGATGTCGGGGTACGACTCCAGTAAGCTAGAGTGGGAGAGTAATCTGGGTGTGTCAGGGTGGTGGCATCGTCATTGATAAGATGGACAAAGTCGGTGTCGACAAGGGATTAGGCATTTGCAGATCGGGGTGGATCGTATCCTCCGAAACTTAAGTAGTAACCCTTAGCCTTAAGGAGGGAAGTCAAGCATGACTTCCCACAGAATGTTAGGTTCATGTGTCATTCCCTTCTCAGGAAACTGAGTAGCTTATGGGTAGATTCGTCCAAAGCTAGGATGGATGGCTATGTTAGGACCCGATGAGTAGTTAAAGGGTGAGACATAACCTCCAACTAGGTGGCGTAGGATCATTTTTGTAAACCATCACGGTTAACTGTAAATGGGGTTCCTTTAAAACGAGTTTTATACTTTCAAATTCTTATGCTTCTCTTTGGGTTACAGTGATGGGAAATTGTATTCTAATGAGTAGGATAGTCTGGACATGTACCAAGATATGGTACGACGCTATTTTGCCCAGTAGAGCGCGGTGGGATCTATCTTGTTCTATACAGCTCGGTAACTGGGTGCGCTCTTCTCAAAAGGTTTGTTCACTACTTCATTAAGTTCCATATACAGGTGGCTTCGCTTTCAGCCACACAGTTGTTCATAGTATTCATTTCTCCTAGAATATCAGTCTTGGGTTTTGCCAGTACGGAGTTAGGAACTCTGGTCATGGGGAGCATGTTTAGGACTTGAGGACATCGAAGAATGTTAGGAACTCGAGGAAGTTAACACTAATGGGTGTTTGTTACTGTGACTAGATTGTGTAATATTCAGGTGTGCATTCGATAGTTAGACGCCCTGAATGACCCTAGGTTCAATTAAGAATCCTGAATAGGTAACTAGTAAGATGATTGACTTGTGAGATAGTAATGTATTGCCCCTTGATGCGAGAAATCATAATTTGAGGTGAATATCAAAGTTAAGCAAGGTTACGTTGTTGAATGATTCGAAATTTTGTGAATAGGCAGAGTGTGTGATCCTAGGGGTATAGTAATTTCTTGATGATAAATCAAGTATTGATTGTGTTGCGGTTTACTTTTGGGCAAGTATTGATCATGAGAGAGTGTTCTCGGTAGGGGCACCATTATGATTTGAATATTAACAAAGGTAGTCTGAGGAATCGACTAAGTATGATCACTGAACAAGTAGAGACTCGAGGACTGTTAGGTGAATTTGATGGCTAGCTTGAGGGTGGGCATTAGATCATGTGGTATGAAGAAACTTATGGTGATACACTCATGAATGAAAGTATGTTGTTGTCTTAGAACTAGGGGACTTGGTAACGCAGTCTTAGAGAATTTTGGTGACTTGGAGTAGAAATTTGTGGATTTCTTAGGTTCGAGGATGATAAAAGTCAAGAATTTTGGGGACGAAATTCCACAAGGAGGGAATTTTGTAATACCCCAACTTTTGATTAAATATCTGAAACAATAACTACATGGTGTCCGTGGAGTAACTCTAAGAAGTTTACGTAAAATATGAACAAACAAGGGGTCATTTAGATTTTACACGTATTTTAGAGCGCATACGTAGGTTTCATGTTGCATGCATGACATTGCATGAAAAATAATCGACATTGTTGGCGAAATAAAGTAATTATATGAATATTAAAGAGTCCATTAATTTAAAGTGCCGCATAGAAAATTTATTAAGGTTACATGTGCATATCGATTATGAAATTTTAAAATAGTGCCAAGTGGTATTAAATACTATAAATCGTGCATTTGGAACGAAATAAAGTAGGGACAAGGGAAACACTCTTTAAGAAGCAAACGAAACAAAACAAAATAAAAGTATATATATAGCGCCGACGTGAGAAATGATCATATAACTTTTAGATGTGACTAATATTAATTGAGGTAAAAGGTGCCAACATCCTCGAAAACAAATGAATTGGTTCGTAGCTTTCAAGAAAACAAAGAAACAACTTTTTGGTCAACAATAGTAGGCGGATGATTAAGATAGTTGTTAACGAAGTTTGAGGAGCAGTATGAGGATAACGAAACGGGAGGGTAAAACCTCCTCCACGCTGGTATGTATGTGTGTGACGCAAGAGGGTATAACAAAGGGACGAATGCCACTGCCATCGTGTGAAACGCGACAGTAAAAATAAATCCCATATGTTGGTTCATTTCATAATTTATATATATATTTATATATAACACCACTATGTTCTCCCAACATGAGAAACGTTCGGCCAAATAACAATAGAGGCAGTTCCTTCCCCAAATCGAAAACCTTCTACAAAACAGAGACATAACAAATTATTTTATCCTTTTCTTTTTGTCATAAAAATCAACCTAGGCTTAAGGAACACAACTCTTATTTTCAAACTGTAAACCTTTGGGTAGGGATAGAATGTCAAGTTTGAGTGATATGAGAGGTTTCAAACCAAGACTCTTAGAGGTGATGACCATACACACACACACACACACACATATATATATATATATATATATAATTGGAGGTTTTGTAGAGGGTTTTAATGTTGTTTTCTTGGAGGTTAACTTGGTGGTGCTAGACAACCCCTTTAAGGCCACCTTCAGAGTGGGGGAGGGGGGGGGGGGGGGGGAGGGGTTGTCATCTCCCTTGATCTTCCATGCATTCCATTGATTCAAGCTTCATTTGAGGTGAGATAATCTACTCTCTGTATTTGAGACTCTATTTGGTGTATGTTGTAGTCTTATTGTTGTTCAATGTTAAGAGTATGATTATTATAAAAATGATAATGGGCTTTCTAGTCAAACTAATATTAGACATTTTTATGGAATAAAAATGTAAGAAAATATTATTTGTGTAGATTTTTGGTAAAAACATATAATGAACATTTTATGGAATACAAATATGAAAAATACTATTTTGTGTATTTCTAGTAAAAGGAAATAACGGACATTTTTATGGAGTAAAAATGTGACAAAATGTCATTCTTGTAAAAGATATGGGAAAACACATATTTTAAAGTCTCTTGGAATAAAGAGTGATCTTAAGAGAATAGTGTATTTTCTAGAGGTTTTATGTTAAATATTTTATGTAATAAAATATTTAGAATAGTGTTAATCTTACTTAAATATTCTATGAAATAAAACATTCCTAAGCTCCTTGAAAAAATGAATATTTTATGAAAAATGGACATTTGTTGAGTTTAAAGAAACTAATAAAATGTCTTTATTACTTGAAAAATATGTTTGATGCAAATAGTATAAAAAATTTCTAGAATGAGATGTATGTTTAATCCATTTGGTGGGATTTGGGTATTTAAAGTCCACTTTCTTTACGTATAAACTTGTAGTATTTTGATAATAAATATGCGAACAAATTTAAAGAAAGTCGTGTTGGGTTTTAACATAAAATAAGAGAAAGGAAAATTTTGGTCTCC